>JAKLLY010000012.1:600000-979127 GCA_022813715.1 Cladosporium austrohemisphaericum | reverse complement strand
CTAACCCTAACCCTAACCCTAACCCTAACCCTAACCCTAACCCTAACCCTAACCCTAACCCTAACCCTAACCCTAAACGTTGCCACAGCCATAGCGATCATGCATGCCGACATACCGGAGAAGCTGAGAATGAAGGCGAAACGTGGACCGAGGCGATCGATCACGTAGAAGGATACGAAGCTAGAGAGGAACTTCCATGTCAAGACCGCGCCTTAGAGAATCTTGGAGAGCTCTTCTCCCATTCCTAAATTGCTTTGGAAGAGCGTTGACGAGTAAACGCTGATGAGATTACTTCCACTAAGCACGAGTACGTTAGCCAATGTACCCGTCTTGCTTTGCAGCATCGCAACTTACCTCAGCTGAGGGTAGAACTGCAAGAGCATGCAGAGGGAGAAACGATACAACAGCCTGTCTGGACCGTTGGTAAAGATGTGTCTCAGCTTCACCTCGCTCGCTTTTGTCTCCTCGAGAAGCATTTGAATGCTGGTAATCTCCGCTTCGACTTCCAGCGAGTCCGTGGGTGATCCTCGAATGATGGCAATGACGGCATTAGCCTCCTCGCGACGGCCCTTCATGGTGAGCCATCGCGGCGATTCCGGGAAAAAGTACGTGGATGCAATCACGATGACGGACATAGAAGCACCAATAGCGAGCGGCGCTCGCCATGTTGCCGGTCCGCCCTTCATTTCAAAGAAGCCAAGATTGATCCATCCTTGGAGAAAATATCCAAAGGCGAGGAACATTCCATCCACCACGACTTGCTTTCCGCGGTTGTGTGAGGAGGAGGTCTCGGATTGCCATACCGGTATGAGCGAAGTGAGCATGCCAGCACCGGTGCCGAGAATGACCCTTCCGATAACCATTTGGGCATATTGGAAAGATGTTGCTTCCAGAATCACGCCAATGAGGGTGAGAATCGCGGCTATGAAGACCGACTTGCGTCTTCCAAGCCAGTCTCCTACCCAGGCGCACGATACAGCTCCAATGATGGAGCCAATGACAAACGTAGCCACAGTGAAGCCTTGTAACGTCTTTTTCGACGCCTTCTCCGCCCCAGTGGCATCCAGAGTGTCGATTTCGGGAAAAGTCGCAGACCAGTCTTGGAGGGTGATGAATTCACCGAGGTTGGCTTGATTGTATCCGTACAATATGAACGAGGGCGCTGCAACAAGGCAAGTTTGCAAGCGATTCAATCCCTCGCCTTGAAGGCCGAGCGGCGGCTGATATACCATGGCGAAGCGGTTTGTGAGGATGGGGAACTGAACAAGCTCCTATCGAATGTGATGACCAGCGCGCCAGCGCGCTTTGATTGCAGCGTACCTGGTTGATGAAGAGGGAAAATAGATGTGCGCTAGGAATATCCAAGAGTCTTGTGGTGCTTATAGTCCCTTCACCGGGCTTAGAGTAGCTAGAGAGGAGAGAAAGATGGCGACGGAACAAGATGCAGCAACGGAAAATGGGTGTAATCCAAGAAGAGCAGCCCGAAGCCACATCATTCTCAACATCTTACAAAGTCGTCACATAATAGACGTGTTGTGAGCCCGCGGACAGTGTTGGGCCGTGGGTGCAGTACTCCAATGCCGGGGAACAGCGTTGTTGTGGAGTCCCATGGGCACCGGAGGTGGAGAATCGAGAATCGAGTGGAAAGGGTGCCGGCTGGGTTGCTGCTGAGAGCCTGCATCGGTTGCAAACAACATGAAAGCATCTTGCGTGGGCCTTCCTGGGTGAGGCCTTATATCGTCTTCAGTCTCAGCTACCAGAGTTCGAAGGGTGGAGGGAAGATTCGATCCCGTGGAAAAAAATATACCTAAGTTGTACACGATCGCCTCATGCACAGCCGAGCTAGCAGATCGTTTGCACAAGCACATCCAAGCTTTTTCCCCCACTCTTCGCACCGGACCCACCACTAAAGATGGATTTTCAATAAGCGGGAAACCTGGGCGGGCGCGCTGTGCAGTTATCCGTTTTTGCTCGAATGACATTGCTAAGGGTCTGCTCTTCGACCAGACACTTGATGGTGGAAGATCCACTTGAGAACCCAGAGCGCGGGACATTAGTAGGGGCGCTACGGCATTGCTGATATCTGGGGGATCAAGAAGCACTGAAGGAAGGTAACGAGAAGGGCGGCTTGTACGGTCAACGCGAGTAGCTGATATAATCAAACAAACGAACAAACAGAAAGTATTGGTAAGGGAGAAAAACTTCTTTCAAAAGCTGACCGTAAATCACTGTGCCATTTTTACGTAGAGCCTTCAAACAGTTCCAAAATCATCCCCTGGTCATCTCGTAAATAGCAAAGCCTCTTGCCAGAGTTAGGGCCCTTCTCCAGTCGCTGAGGTAGTGCCATCAGTTTCCATCCCATACTTTGTCCTTCCCAACATGCAGATTCCAAACGCTCAATAGCTATGCCGAGATCAACGACGGTCAAACACAAATGCCAAGATCCCAGATCCCAAGGCATCGGCTTGTAGCCGCCATTCGATGCATCCGTCGGTGCGTCGTATTCCAGCAGCTCGATCAGATGCCCACCCGGAAGTTCAATTATTGCGATGTTAATCTCAGCTTTTGCCGATCCCGTGATAGTGCTGATTGGAGGTTGGAGTCGATTCCGCCGTTGGACTGCCAGTCCGAGAACATCTCTGAAGAGATGTATAGCGCGGTCTAGGGAGATGACGGTTATGCCTGTATGTGGTGCTGCGATAACATTCATCTCGCGAATTTGGAGGAGCTATGATCGCGGGCGTTGGAAGGTGTGGCTGTGGGCGTTGGAATGTTTACATGCAGTTGACTACTATTGAGTGAGCTTGACGCCTCACACAGACAAGCTTGAAGCGAGGCACCTTATCAATAAAGGTGACGGCCGAGCACATGTGTCTCGGTTTGTCAGCTTGGGCGGATGAAACTTTTCCCCTTGGCCCGGCAGTAAGCCAAAATGAGCAATCCGGTCGGCTTGACTTGTCCAAGGTAGAAGACCAGGATGTGCAACGGGTCATGAGCTTTCACCAAGGCTTGGTATAACCTTGAGTAGAACATCTCTGGGATGAGCTCTCATATTGCCACTGGTCCCAGGTATCGGAATACAGAGGGTGGAGGGAAGAGTTCTCCTCCTGTGATGAACATGTTGTGCTGACAGGTCGTTCGCACCCTCCACAAGCACCACCAAGCTTTCTCCGCTCTCTTCTTCTGCACGTCTCCACATTTGCCAAGAGTTATACAAAAGGGTCGTGACTAAAGCAGGTATGATAAGCGGGCCCTGGGTTTTGCCAGGCTTCTTCTGCTCCGAGGGACGAAAGATGCCGTTGCTTCGCTCGCAACAGCTTGCAGCCACAGACTGACACGCAATGCAGAGCGACTCCCTTGAACGCATCAGAGGTCACATCGTGTTAGAGCAGCAAATTTGGATGCAACCTATGATATGTACCTTAGTCATTAATCGCCGAACTCATGCTTTCATTGCCTGACTTGTGCATCGTGATCTTCTCATAGCACAGTTGTCTAGCGATCATGATGCGCTGGAGCTTACGAGCTCGGTGACTAGAGTCTAGCTCATATGGTGGTACCTCTAGTGACCTCTCGTCTTTTTCGACACTGCAGCATTTACGGACACTGCACACATGACTCTCTCGACGATCTCAGGTGAGTGGTACGAGCGATAGATGACGGATACGAGAAAGGACCATTCTAGCCCGGGAGCAAGGGTACCTGCAGGCGGGGAATTCCCCATGCATTCCCGAATCCACCGTCCCGTTTCGTAGCAAAACCAATCCTTCCTTCCTAACATTGAAGAGCCAGTATCGGACCTATTCAACAGTGTTGGGTTTCATTTGCTGCCCCATGTTTGTCAAGAGATTTCCCTCCCAATGCTGTGGAAAATGGTCTTGGGGACTGCCTGGATACTCGTCCTCCTGAAAGGGCATACAAGAATCACGCTAATGATGCATGCTACGGAAGAATATGCAGCCAGACATCTTCAACGCAAACCGTGATACGAGATGCTAGCCAAATACAGTGAGCTGAGCAGTCCCTGCAAGGAAGGTCGCCACGTTTAGAAAAAGCCGAAGCCTTGGAAAGCACATACGGATGAGTTATAAGAACGCCATGATCGGCAGACAGTCAGTCAGGATATTCATGATCAACAGTAGCCGAATCGGACACGACTACTCTTTGTGATGGCCGTCCGAGAGTGCTGTCAAGCTTGGTCGGAACGACGGAGACATATGACCCTCCATTGACTGAGACCATCTACTCGCGTTACGACGAGCCGACTCCAACCTGTACAATCGCGTCCTCAGCGTGCCAGGACCCCGATTGTGAGGCATACACTCCATGCACGACAGGGATCCCCAACTACTGCTTCGTCTACGGCGGCCAATTCAACACGGTGTACTACTGGCCTGTCACCACCACATCTGGAGACTTCTGTGCGCAGAACGGCTCCACCATCTTTGCAGAGCCGACGAGCCCACCTGAAACGAACACCGCCGTAGTAGACGGCCACACCTTCACCAGCCCGACAAACTACATGTCTTTCGGCGATGCGTACGGCATGCTGCACGGTGAGCGCCGGCAACGCACGCGCTGCGGCACGAGAGTGCACCACGATGTCGTCGTGCCAATCACGGAGACTCTCTACAGCAAGCGCTGGGGTAGCGACGACACGTACAGCGTCAATTTTGCAGACTTCAACACTGTTCCTGCGGACGCTTTCGCTAGACAGAGGCATTGTCGCTTTGATGGCGCATGTTCCACGATCGAGGGCCCGTATACGGCCATCTTAGCGTTACCGACGGAGGTCAGGAATCTTGACCAGGAGTGGATCGATGCTGGCTGCCGTGGGACTGCAACTGGGTATTACATGACCCCTGTTGCGCTTGCTACGGCTGGTTAAGTAATTCTGAGTTGGAGGATTGAAGTGGAGGTCTGGCAATGGAAGTTCGAATGGCATAGGCGAAGGACGTTTCTTCAATGAGAGTTTGCCTTGTCGTTCCGCAAGACCGTTTACGATTACAATGCGCTCTCGAGGAGCCAAACGATATGTTGTCGTGGGGTATCACCTTTCCGGCAGCGCAGCGAGAGTACAATCGCGCACGAAGGCCATCATCGCGGAGGCGAATATCCGGCGAAGGTCAACGATGGCCGCAAGAAGGCTTGGGTGGCGGCACAAAACAGCAGCTGGGCCCTTTTGGGTTTCAGCAAGTATTTACGTGCACAGATGGCTCCGAACCTCTACGGAAGAAACAGCTTCTTGTTCAATTTGATATACCAGTTGCATTCTTTCGTATTCATGGTACTGTCTTATGACACGACACCTCCACCACATTGGTGTCCATGGCCTCGAAACTAGAAACAAAAGCGGTCGAATAGATCGTGAGGCGGTCGAGGCCGTTCCTGGAGCTAAAGACATCCGCAGCATCGAGTTCATTGAGGCGCCTCGTCGAAAGGTGGAAGCAACAGGAAGAGAGTAAGCTGAAGATTTCTTAGCGTATGGGATCTTGGCTGGCGAGCACACTCCTTGAGCGCCACCGATCATCCTAAAATCGAATACCCGGATAAAAAGATGTGATAAGGACCTGGAAAGAGCGAGAGTCAAACATACAATATTGTCCTTCTGCGCGCAGTCGAGTGTACCAAAGAAATGCCGTGCAGAGTCCAGACCTCATGTAAGCATGTGCCCTTTTCGTTACAAGAGCATCGGACAATAATCTCGGTCGAGATGCATCAAGCAACTGCGGCCTGAGCTCTGTAGAAGCAGATGTACCGGTCAAATCGAACATGCTGGATCACACGATGTGCGGAATATAACCTGACCAAGTTGGTACGTTCAAGGCCGAGTCCGGTATATGCACAAGCTGGATGAAGCATTCCACTACGATAAAGGCTCGGCAAAATATGTACCAGAACAGTGGTAGCACCGTGAATATGGAGTTGTGAATCCAGCCGTAGATTTCGAGGATCCAATTCAAGCTGCGTTTTGATGGTTGGGAAAGTCGACGAAAAGGCTCCGAGACCAGCGTGTAAAGCGTGACCACGAGAGCGCACGATGGCCCACTGGCAAGTATAGTGACACTCGATGCCCGCCACAGCAAGGTTTCCGCATATGAGGGAAATAGAGCCGCCCACGCACTGAGGTGCAAGGCCCCGTAGCACCCTCCAGCGAATGATCTCCCGAGTATGAGCCAACCGAAGCTAGGCTCGGTCAAAGTTCCCAGCCTGTGCGGCATTAGGCTCAATATTATCATTGCGTCCAAGCTCCAGTCCGAGATCCGATTGAGGATTCTCGGTCCACGAGGCCCGTTATACGAGCAAATGTCTTCGCACAGGCGTGGACAACGTTTCCAAAATTCGTACGCTCTGACCATCCGGTTGATGTCGTAACTATTGAGGGTGACCAGGGACGTCTCATCATTGAGGGGCAAGCTTTGACGAGAAGCGTTTCCATCCAGATCGAGGGTCCAGTAGGTATTCTTCAATTTCAAGAAGTCGAAACAAACATGGCCACTGATAGCGACACAGTCGTACAACGTCGACCATGGGTACGCATCGTACGTTGCGACGGTGAAGCTTCTAGGTTCAGTGATCTCCAGACATTCATGAACAGGATGAGGGTTGAACATGGGTATGAAACGCATTGTGTCGTACATCCCACGTCTTGTCGCACGTCGATCAACTGCTAAAGGACGATGAACGTACGCGCAGACATCCAAAGCGTCGTCATGATGTATCAAAAAAGGCTCTCTGATATCTCTTGGCTTATGCCACCAGATGAGGAATAACAGAAGGGCGCAAATCGCATGGGCAAAGACGTTGAGCTCTAGTAAAGTGATCGAGAGTCGTTGCGAGAGGCGAAAAGTGCATTGAATGCAGAAATAGCTAGCTTGCCAGCACGTGAGGGCCCGTGTGAGGCGGTCGGATTTGTTCTTATCTTCAATGGTCTCTTGCGAAATATCAGGAATAAGTCTAGGCCACTCCGGCACATTTTCGATCATCCAGTAGAGCACTTCCGGGGTAAGTGGGATACGCTGCCGGCCTTCAGGCATGAATTGTTGATCGGTAGGTGCGGTGTCCTCGAACGCCATGCCGCCCATGGCAACTATCCAACTATGAGCGTCACTCCATGCATGTATTCGGCCTTTGAACGGTCTATGCGGCCTGGATGTCGGCGCTGTTTCAGCCTCGAGCAAAAGACAAATCCTGAGCCATCGCCAGGCCTTGAAGATCCAGATGTAGAGTCTGTCATAAGTACTGAATCGCCAGGACATCATCTCCTCCTCTTCCATTTTTTCGCTCAGACCTTTCACTTTTTTTCTCTGCACCCACGCGTTCCAAACAATGAGCTCTGGGGCTAACAGCCCGAGGACCATCCAGCCTATCTTGCGATAGGTCTGTAGATGCTCCTTTTTGTTTTCTGAGATGTTGAGATGTATCGATGACCAGATACACAAAGACATGGTGATGAGACAGCTCGAGAGGATGCTGGACGTTCCCCGAAACAGCGGCTCCGGATGCCATTCCGCCGGCGGCAATGTGGTAGTATTACCGAACGGTTGAATCATCGGTCTTGGGCAACGTCTGACGATGTTTGTATGCGTACGGGCCTCGCTAAGTCGCGCTTGAGTTTGAAATTGACTTCGAGTGTCCTGGATAGTAGAACAGGGGCTCAGCTCAGGGCTACCTCCTATTCAGAGATTACGGCAAGGCTGAGTACTACAGCCCGGGCATGCATGCAGGTAGCTGAATGCTGCATGAGGTACTGCGCCACAACAGCTACGCCACAGCCGTCTATTCAAATGCGGGAGCTCTACCAAGCGTCTTCCCGAATATGTAGATTAACACAAACGCCTTGCCATCCGGTTCAAGCCTTAAGGTATCATCCAGTGCTCCACTACCGTAAAAGATGCGTTTCACAATCGGCTGTTACTGTTCTTCCCTGACGGCTGCCCAAGTCGTATCATGCCGTCTTGCATGATGCTCAAAACGTGAGCTCCATCAGGCGACCAAATGCGGGAATGGAACATTCCTCTCCCGACCGAAGCCCGGTCCGTCCAATCTTCTTTGCAGAACCAGCTACCCTGTGCACCTTTCGAAAGCTCCTCATCGCGGAGCAATAGCGATTCTACTGGCGCATGGAAGACCACCGTATGTGCAAGACTGCCCATTTGGCTGAAAGAACCTCCTACTCCGAAATGATTTGCGACGATGAACAAACTGTTACGGTCGGACGCATACAAATGCGCGCACATATGCAAATTCGGGTCCTGCGACATTTTTCCGATAGGTTTGTAGAAGATGAGCTGCCGGCGGTCCAGCGGTTGGCGTGCTTCGTTGTATGCCTTCATGTCTGCTTTCCTCGTGCTCAATCCAGGAAACTTGTCATTAGGATGTCCTTCTTCCAGTAGCTTCCAGTACCATGGCACGTCCATCCCAGGCGCTTCGGCAAAGTCGGCCGGGTGCTTGTCTTTGAGCACGGCATCGTACTTCTCCCATAGGTCCACGGAATGTTGCGAGTCTAGGTCGTTCGCTTCGTTCGTTTTGAATGAACATGTGCAGGTAAAGCACACGCCGTTTCCTCTGGCCTGCGTTACATTCACAATGCGTGTACAATATGATCGGCCGTCACGGATGTTGTGGACCTTGTAGACGAATGGGACGTCAATGAGGCCGCCGAGAATGAACCATCCTGTGACATTCTAGCTCGAGTCAGTACGTCAGCAATATCCCACCTTCTTTTCCCAATGTCATGCGCTCTTCATAGGGACGCCACATCTTCCTGAAATGCTCCAACTTGAGCCGAGGACTCACATGCAATACGAAGCCTTCAGGGACGGTTTGAGCGGCCGCCCATGCGGCTTGAGCATATACATGGCCGCCATATGCTCTGCCCATCGACTTCTTGAGAGCGCCCCCAGGGCAAAAAGGCTGCGCAATGGAGCGAAATGTATGCTCGTTGATGGTCTCCAGTTTCATCAAGTCCACAAACGGGAGGTAGGTGTTACCTGCCGCTTGTTTCGACATGTCGGCATACATCAAAATTTATGGTAAGTTGTGAGATGACTGAAAAGGATGTTGAGCATCGGGAGTGCTATGGTCTTGTCTCGAGGATGTTGTTGTTGACATTGCTGCCTCTCGCTTGGCCGCGGTCGCCCGCAGCCGAGGTCAAAATTGCCCAAGTCTCTCAGCCCTTTTCTGCACACTTCAGAGAGTGCAGTCATCGAGAGGTAACCGCAACGGAGTATTGGCCTGCAATCTTGCCTGTAGGGTCTTTGAAATCTGTGCAGACTTCGCCATGGAGCTCCTCGCCATCGGAAGTGGCCGTGCCTACCGTGTGGTCAGCATTGGGATCCACGAAGCCAAATTCGATATCACTTACAATACC
The DNA here is from genome assembly GCA_022813715.1 of Cladosporium austrohemisphaericum. Classification (NCBI taxonomy): domain Eukaryota; kingdom Fungi; phylum Ascomycota; class Dothideomycetes; order Cladosporiales; family Cladosporiaceae; genus Cladosporium; species Cladosporium austrohemisphaericum. The sequence continues at coordinate 969,754 of JAKLLY010000012.1, read as the reverse complement.
CGTGGAGCAACGCAGAACGGCGTAAAGACGACATCGCCGGTCTGGTCCACCTTTGTGGAGAACTGGTGAGCCGTACTGTCTGACGTGGACTCTTCCATCGTGGACTCCATGCTCAAGCCAAGGGAGAGGATATCAGCAAATCCAATGTCTGCTCCAAGCGATTGCGACCAGCTGCTCGTACGCATTTCCGTAATTTCGACTGAATCGCCCGGTGTGAGTCCGGTATAACGACATTACCTTGTTCAATTTTTCTAATCATCTCATCGTTGACTCCTCATTCAAGTCGTAGAAGACTATATATATGGCTGGTTGACGATTTGCAGAAATTGCTGTTAAATTGTTCTAATCGATCAGTCGTAAGCTTTGTGACATGGGTGTTGGGCTCAATGATCAGCGTGGGTAGAGCCCTTGACGTGGGAAGCAACGCAATCGATCAAAACGATGGCTCTCAGACGATCGTATAAGAGTTGCATCTGTCTTCCTCTTCGTCTCTATCCCGATTATAGTATATCAATATTCTCAAACGAATTCACATCTTCTTTACCTCAATTCACTTGTACATCAACAGAGCCCAAACATGCATTGCGCAACTCTCGCATTTTCGGCAACATTCAAATACAATGCCTGCCTCGAGTCGTCACCGTTTCTGATCGTATCACGCTGCAACTATCCTTCGCAAAAGTGTCTTGTAGCATCTACTTGCGGCTGCCACGCAGCAACACATGACTTTCCAGGTGGTATCTACCTGTCCCTTTACCCAACCCTCTATTTCCGCTTGGTGAGCGATCCAATAACGTGAGGAATGGTATCATACTTCCCCTCCCCAACACCAGGCCGCAAATCCACCTCGTCCCACTCCCCAGCCTGCAGAAGCCACTCATCCGTCGGCCTGCAGATATCGCAGCCGTTGAAGAAATGAGGCCAGGCAAGATTGACGAAGCCTACAACACGAAAATGTCAGCACGGGCTGAAGCCGTCAACAAAGCACGAATAGAACACTTACGCTGCCACCCTCCAACAAACTCCCTCTGAAATTTCGTCCTCACATGCTCGTAAACAAGCCACTTGCCACCCGGCTTCAGCAACGGATAGAGGTCGCGAATAACCCTCTCCGGCCCAGGGATGCTGCAAAGGCACTGCACCGTAACAATCGTGTCAACGCTCCCGTCCTGAATCCCACCTTTACTCCCCGCCTCCTCCGCTCCACATCCCACAATTTCGTAAACATCGCCCAGACCCGCCTTGACAGCATTAGCCCTCAGCTCCGCATGGAGGCCCTTGTTAGGTTCCACGCCGTAGATTTTCGTAATACTGGGGTTCATGCCCTGCGCAAAGAGGAAGAGCCATTGTCCATTTCCGGGCCCAATGTCGAGCAGGACGCCGGAGGCGTTGTTTTGAATGATGGGAATGACTTTTGGGCCAGCGTTCTGAGCTGCGCGGGTGCCGAACCAGGTCCAGAAGTGGGCGAACCAGACATCTTTGAAGTCCGAGAGAGAGGTGAAAGGTCGGAGGTCGAAGGTTTTCAGCAGATTCCAGATTGTGAGTGGGATGTAGCTGGCTGAGTAGGAGAGCAGGAGGAGAGGACGGAGGAGAGTCAGTGGGGTTGACTCGACGGGTGCGGGAGAGGACATGTTTTGCGGTTGCTCGCTGCTGGAGATTGATGTTCGCGGAGACGTGGGACTTCGGACTTTTTATACTCTGCTGTGGGGGCGAATAGATTTGGATAGCGGGCTGGAAGTCAATTTCTAAGCGGGGTGATGGATTAGGAAAGAGGGGCTTGTATTTGGCAAGGCGTGATCGGTGATATTGAGATAAGTGAGGTCTTGCGTATGCGTTGTTGGCCTGATATCTTTGATTGGCTGGATGAAAATCGTACAGAGTGGATTGACAAGTAATACACAACAAAAGTCTAAACTTAAAAAACACTTATTACCCAGCGCTCAACATACTCCATGAACGCAACGCCCTCGGCCATTATTAACTACACTGCACTTAGAACAAGCCCCATCCTTTTCTTCGCTGGCGACCACCTTCTTCGGTCTGCGTGCCTCTCGTCGAATTCCTCTTCTCTCTCGCCTCCAGCTGCCTCAAGCTGTCCATCTCCTTCAGGACATGCTCCAGCAACTCCTTCCTCTTGACAACATCAAGATGCCTCTTGATCTTGGGATCTTCTCTCGCGAAGCGCTCGATGGTACCATCGTCAAGGTGGCGGAAGTGCTGTTCCAACACGCGAGGGAACTGATAGTAGAATTTACTCAGCAGCTCGGCGTCCAAGAACAGGTCCGCCGTCGATGTGAGCTTGTCGGCAACTGCGTCGAGGAAAATCTCGGGGCAATAGTATTTGTTGCTCTTGTCGGAGCACTGGCGCGATTTGACGGCTGCGAGGCGCATGCGGATGATGTCTGCACGGTCGCGGAGGAAAAGGGCTTCTTTACCCTTCGATAGAAGTGCTGCACTGAAACCTCCCGCTCCGCCGATGCCATCGCCTTCGAGAACCACATCACCCTTGCGTACACGGTCAATGAAGCTGACAACATCCTTCATTTTCCGGCGGCCACCGATTTGCTCTTCAACAATCTTAGTAGCAGCCTCGCAGTCATGGAGCTCGCCTTTGAGTATTGAAGTGATGTTCTCGCGGCCACGCTTCCACTCGTTGTCGTCAAGCTCGATCCGGTACTTGTAGGGCTTGACGCAGATCTCAAGCTCATCTGAGGTGTCAAAGCTGAGATCGCGAAGGATGTTCTCTGAGGCGTGTGTGATAGCTTCAATGGCAAATGGGTGGTTCGCGAATGTGCTGTTGTGAATCAAAGACTGGATCGATGACTGTAATGATTGGGCGGTGATTGTTGTGGCGAGTCGTCCAATGCCGAGTTTGGTGAGTGTGGACGTGGAAGCATCAAGCTTCAAATGCCACAAAGGGTTTTCAGGGTCAGCTTTAGGCAGGGATTGGAGAGGGTCTTGCACAGACTCCGAGAGCTGATCAAGAGGTTGCAAGTTCTCCACAGGTCTGTTCCAGTATCTTTGCGCCAGAAGATTCAGCACTTGCTGGTCGAGCTCGTGTTTGACGATTTCTCTAACCTCCTTCCTGCCAAATTGGTCTGCAAATCCCTTGAAGGAGTGCTTGAAGGCGTCCAGGGACTCTGCGAGATAAGACTCTGCGCTGAGCGAGCGCTCGTTGTACTGCACCTTGAACTCATAAGTTGCCTCGGCCAGCTCATGCTGAATGGCCTCACTCGTCGTGGCCAGCGAAGCGGACATCGTGGATTCAAGGACGTGCATGAGCTTCTTGCGCAAGCTGGGGGTGCCTGTAGTCACATTGGACGTTTCACCAAACGCCTCAGGGTGGGCATTGAAGAATTTGGACTCATTCCGGGTGATAGCATTAACAATGTTGGCAGAGCCTCTTGAGAAGAGCGATCTGCTCTCTTGCGGGATCTTGCAGACAACACCGACATATCCCAGTCTAAGAGGATAGTTCTTGTCGTTGAGGATCTGAGCGCCACGGATCGGGTCGACCAGGTCCATCTTTGTCACAACACCGATAGTACGCTCACCCCGTGGGTCAGCGCGTCTGGAAGCTCTCAAAGCTGTTGAGTTGGCCAAATCGACATCGGCAGCTGAGATAGCCAAGATGACATTAGGCGGTTGGATGTACTTGTCGCACAACGCTTGGATCTTGGTCTTGAGCTCAGTGGGCTGATCGAATGCCTCCACCTGAATGTAGCCAGGAAGATCAATCAAGCTCAAGTCCGGCACGTTGGGCGAGTGTATCCGGAGTTGGATAGGATCATCCGAGACGCAGTCCTTTTCAGGGACCGAGAGGTTCAGGTCGGTCAAAGTCTTCTGAATCTGGGTGAAATCGGTGATTTTGCCCAGGCCTAGTGCAGGGAATTCGCCGTACTCGGCTTGAGCTTTGGGTGTGTTGACGAGGGTGAGCTCGATCGGTCGGCGTGTGACCATGTTAGAGCCTTTAGGAAGGAATTCGTGACCAACAATGGCTTCAAGAACAGAGCTTTTGCCAGATGACTGGGAGCCTACAACCACGATCGATGGTAGCGTAAGCGATTCGCCTTGATCGACTGTCTGCAGCAAAGATCGAATCTCTATCATCTTGCGGGTGAGCATCATCATCTGGTCGTCCCTCGCTGCAACATCGAATGATCTGTCGTCGTCCTCTCCCTCTGAATCAAGAGCGAAAGCGGTAGCCGTAGCGGCACCAGCGCCAGCGCCGGCCGCACCTATGTTGCTTTCTTGGGGCTCAGGTCCACCATTGCCTCCGCTTCCTCCTTCTTTGCTTCCTCCACGGCCTTCGTAGATATCTTTCATCCATTGCGGCATTTCCACGCTTGAGGCGTCTTCCTTCGTCTTATCCCATCCGCGACCAACCTGCGCGAAAATGTCTCCAGCTCCTTCCCATAGGCCGCTTGCTGTAGAAGTGGCAGTATCTTTGGCTCGGCCGAAAATGTCAATAGCGTAAGTCCCTGCCTGCACAGCCTGGTACTGTAGATAGGCGACTCCTCCAATCATGGCCGTGGCGAACATTGCCGGTATACGGGCCAGTTTCATAGCAAGTCGGGGCAAGACTCTCGCAAAGGAGGCATGTCGGACGGCGGGCAAGTTGTGGATAGCACTGCTGCCCAATGGCCAGGCTCTCCGTTGCTGCCATCGCGGGTTGGAGGCGAGGCGGGTGCTGGCGCGAGAGAAAGCAGAGTATGAGAGCAGTCGTCGGCCAGTGATATCGCTGGCGGCGGTGGTTGTGGCTACATGGTGTTGTGGCTGTCGGCGAAGCAGGGCGGAGGGAACTTGTCGGGCAGAGGTTGCTACGCGCGAGGACAGCTGCCTCGACATCATCGTGCTACCATCGGCGAGTGTCCGGAGTATGTGCTGTGAATGAGGCGGTCGTCCGTGGTGGTGTGTTTATTTGTTGTATTCCAGGATGGTCGAGGGCTTGGTTTGCAGCTCCACCTCAGGCTTCGAGGCCTGATGTCACATGCAAGACAGCACGTTCTGTGAGCTCCAGCCACCGGCCTCGACTTTCGCCGCCCTCGCGCGTCTCACGCAGCCGAATCGCTCTTTACGCGTGCACCGTCTCGACCTCACTTACCACCACGACACGGCTGCTTCAAAACACGCCATGTCGGCCAAGACACCTCCACCGAGTTTCGTGGATTTGGTGGCGGCCCACGGTGCTGCTAAGAAGACACAGGTAAACGTCATCGGCGTGGTTGTCGACTACTTACCTCCCAAACAGACTTACACAGGCGACTGGTCCGTCGTCTTCAAATTGCAAGATCCACCTTTTCGCCATGGCATTGCCGGTGGGGAGGGCCTGAAAGTCCGCTTCTTTAAGAAACGCGCCGAGGATCTTCCTCCCATCAAAGCCATCGGGGACGTCGTGCTGTTGCGTACGGTCAATGTCAATGACTATGCTGGCGAGAGGTTGCTCATTTCCACCTACAACACTGGCTACCTGGTCTTTCACGGAGCAGCCGTGCCATCTCCGGCCTTCAAGCTGGACTATGTGAGCGGCCATGGCAAGCTTGTCTGCCAAGGAACCGATGGTCTTCGCAACACCCTAGGTCCAGTTGAACAAGACTTCATCATCACACTGAAGGAGGAAATGAAAGTCGAAGTGAAAGCCGTTGCTCACTCCGCCTTTGCGCCGCCTGTAAACGCTTCGACCGGCCCTGCTGCTCGCCCGGCGCCTCTGCCTACCCAAATGTACTCGCACAAGTTCAAGCTGGTAAAAGACCTCGAGCATCGTGTCTTCAGTGACATCTGCGTGGAGGTCGTCAAGAAATTCCCGAAAGAAAACGGCGATTGTGAGCTTTACGTGACAGACTACACTCCCAATAAGCTCATGTTTTACTACGCGGCGCCAGAGGAGAAGAATGACTACGTCCGCGATGGCGACGTTTTCGGCTACAATGGGCCTCCAAAACGGGAATGGCCCGGGCCCTACGGTTTCATGGTCCTCAAAGTGAACGTGGCGGAACCGCATGCATCCTATGCCATCCACGAGGTAATAGAGGGAGAAATGATCGCCCTCGACAATGTCAAGATCAAGCTCATGCCAAACAACAACAGGCTTGAAGGCGACATGTGGAGGGATACAAATACTCCGAGCAAGATTCAAATTCGACGGTTGCCTCGTACCCGCAAGGAAATATCGGAATTGCTTCTCCGAAAAGGCGAGTATTGGGCTGCGCGGCGTGCTGCGACCGAGAAGGCAGCCAAAGCTGAGACAGAAGCTCAAGAGAAACTTAGCAAGGGCCAGAAGAAAAGGATCAAAAAAGCCCAGAGGACTGAAGCAACAAGGCTAGCAGCAGAACGCGAGGCCGCTCTCGCCGAGAAGTAAGCATAAATCACTCACTGTCGATCGTCCCACCTGCTGCTCAACGGGGAAAGAAATCGAAAGAGATACCCAACTAACACTCCCGCTATTGCAGGAAAATCCAATCAAATCCCCACGTCAGCTGCTCCCACCCAGATCAGCCCTTGACCAGCATCTCCCTTGTCCTCGACGTCGCCAACACCCGGCACACGAATATCCTGCCCAACGGCACAACCTACGTCCTCCCGTTCATTAATGCCCGCTACCGCATCAAAGCCCGCGTGGTAGACTTCCACCCTCCCAACCTCGCCGACTTCGCCATCCAACTGCAGCAATCAGACCTAGACGACCCAGACGACAAATCAGAAATGTCAGCAGACATGACATGGCAGCACACCGATTCGACGCCACGCTGGGAGTGGTCGTTCGCACTGCAAGTCGAAGAAGTCGTCGCACTACCAACAAATGCCAAACCGGCAGCCACGTCGCCGCGCAGAATGTGGCTCAACATTTCCCACTCTTCAGCGCAATTCTTACTCGGCAACACAATCGACGACCCGAGCGACTTGCGCGAAGACCCAACGCTCCTGAACAAGCTCCGCGAAAAGCTCTGCATCCTCTGGGGCAATCTCGAAGAACGCAAGCGCGAAGAAGAAGAAGAAAAAGCCGAGCAGAATGGGCAGCGGGTGGCCAAGCGGCCTAAACTGGCCGACGATTCCACTGGAGATGATCAGGATCAAGATCGGAAACAACCGTCCAATCTTCCCTTCAACTGCTGTTTGGAAGAATACGGCTCTCTACGCGAAGGAGGAAATCCGGAAGATATTGCGGATTGGGAGAGGGAGTTTATGATGTTTGGTGTTACAATCAGCTAAGTCGAGTGGCTGGCAGCCAAGGCCTCGGAAGATGGGAAGTGTGGCATGCATGGCATCGTGGCATTGTGCAAATACCGCTTTGGAGGAGAGGAAACGAAGGAAAAGTGATTCGCCGCGTTTTTCCAGCGAAAGAATAACGATATGATATGATACCCAGATTCTGAAGATTGAGAATAGAAAAGAGAAGTCCGACTCCTTGATTATATCATGGAATTAGTACAATAGTAGTACATTGGCTGGTATGAATTACAAGCACGACCAAAAAAGGTCCGAACAAAAGCGATAACTGTCGATGGAGCCACATCCCATGGCCATCGCTCCCCAAAGTTGCCCATTCCGCAAAAGTCCCAGAACGCCCGCTAAATGAACGATGACGATGAGGGTAAAGATCAGGCCTTCACAGGGTCATTTCACTCCTCGACAAACCTCAACCCATCCACCCAAACACCGCCGAAATCGACAGCCTCTTCCCTCTTGAGCGCGAGGTTAACGCCAATGTCCGCACAATCGACCTCCCAGCTCTCGCCGCCCTTGATAGCCTCCAGCAACCCTATCATGGGTGCTCCCAAAGCCAGAACGCGATCAGGACGCACAGCCAACGGCTCGCCATCAAGGATCGTAGACGAGCCATCCTGTCCGCTCACACCACTGGGACAGGCGATGGAGAGGACAGGTGCGCGAGAGCGATTCGCCCAATCGATCATCTCACGTGTTTCACGCTGCGCGGCCTCGCTGTGAGCTGCATTGGGAGACAGCAGGCTGTCGTATGTTGCACCAGCAAGCAGGGCGTCGATGATAATCGCCGGCGGGCCGGAGAGATTCTTAATGTAGTTTGAGGCCTTGCGCCAGGTTCCGCGCTTGACGTCTGCGCCTGAGCGGGCCATGCGCTTAAGCATGAGCGTTTGCTTGACCATCTGGTCTTCCTGCGTGGCGGCAGATTCGTACTGTGCTTCGGCGAGGATGATCTTGGAGTGGCGGGGCGTAAGGTGGCGGGCTGCGGCGCAGGCACGGGCGCCCGCGACGTGGTTGCCGGCTAGGACGACGATGACTGGAGGGGAGCTGGGGTTGAGGTGGGAGCGGGTTGTGTGTGAGCGGGAGCCACGGCGGCCTGTTGGTTCGACAGGGTCGAACATGCTTATAGCTAGCTCGGCGATGCTGCGCGCGGCAGTCTCTGTGATGGCGTCTTGGGTCAGGCCGAAGCGTGTGATCGTCTCGGCTTCCAGAGTCTCCAGTGCGGCGGGGAGCAGTACAGGACAGGGTGCACCGGAGTGCTGCAGAGAGAGGTAAGGTTCTTGAGAGGAAGTGAAGGGACGCGGAGATGCAGCTGGTTTCGAAGACACGGCAGAGTGCGGCGAGTGCAAGCGATCGGGCCTGGGAGAGGCGTTGGCTCTGGCTGACTTTCCGTTCCTGCTCACGATAGAGATGTTCGATTTCGACAAGCCGCGCTCGGAAGACATAGAAGAAGCGAGAGGATGTCTGCTGTCCACGATGGTGCTGTTTTGCCTGCTTGCTTGTGGCTTCGAAGTGGAGTGTCTCGAGGATGAGCGGCCGGTTTGGAAGTTCATCTCAGTGTCTGCGTCGCTGCTAACATCTTCCGCAGGAAGCTTCGGGCTGAGAACGTTCTCAGTAGGATGCAGATTCTTGCCTCCGTAAGTACCTGGACGTGCCAGCCTGTTGTGCCCGACCAAGCGATCTTCATCTGCTGTGGTATCACCCTGGCGGAGCTCATCGAAAACAGTCTTCTTGTCGAAAAGTGTGTTGCTCGCTTCGAAATCGAAATCTCCCAAGTCCTGAATATCGGTTGCCTCTTCGGTCGCCCATCCATTTTGATTCTCCTTGCGCTCTTCCCGCTGCTTGCGAGTCATCTTGCCTTTCTTGGCTGGCGAAGAGCCTGGTCGTGGTGAAGGCTGGAGCAAGGGTGTTTGCCTCCAACCCTTACCTCTCTTGACGTTCCCGTTCATGTCGTTACCATTCCTAGAAACCTCGACGTTCATAACGGCGGGTACTTCCTGTGTTTGTGCGGTGGCTTTGTTCTTATTCCTGATTCCTCTACGCCCTCTCTTAGTCTTGCCGTTGAGATCAGGTTGAACCACGTCATCCTCGCCATCCTCAGCTTCGACTGGATCAGCAACTGCTTGTTGCAACTGCTGCTGTTGCTGGGTCGGTGCCGCTACAGGCGCTTGCTTCGGCCGTCCAGAAGCTGATTTCTCGGACGCTTTGATTTGGGTGGGATCACCGATGTATGGCGACGTTGGCTGTGCTGCAGGGAGCGCCTCAGCAGCTCTTGCCATATTGCTCTTGATCGGTGTTGCAGGCGAACTTGTAGCTCCAGCGGGCGCAGCAGTCTTTTGCTGAGCGGGAGACCTCCCGATACTCATAATAGCCGGGTCAACAAAGGTCGCACGCTGCTTCTGTGGGGTGGAGGTGGCTTGCGCGGTCGGGAAAGGAAGTTGTATTTGGTTGGTCGGAGGCGGTGGACCTTGGCTTCGAGCAGGTACGGATACTGAAGGAGGCGCGACACCTGCGCTGGGCGGCCTAGGCATGGACGCAGGCGGAGGTGGATGGAAAGAGGCGCTCGAGGGTCTCTGCATTGGCGGAACTGAGGCGGGCATCATGGGATTGCTACCAGGTCTTTGCATGTGCATTGAGGCGGTTGGTGGGTGCGCCATGGTCGCTGAGGGAGGGCCTTGCTGCATATGCGGTGGCATGGGCGGATGAGGATCGTGCGCAAATGCCGGGCCTCCATTCGGTCTCTGGCCGTGCATAGGCATCTGCGAAGGATGCATTGGGAGAGTCGGCGGGCCCTGCATGCGGTGTTGCGGTTGTTGTTGTTGTTGCATGGGCGGCATCTGTTGCTGCTGCTGCGGCGGCAGCGGGTTGTTCGCGCCATACTGGTCGCTGGGAGCTGCCTTGCCAACGACCTTGAGGTCTGCAATGGCAGAGCCCTCGACGTTCCATTGTGCCCGTCTTTCTCCAGTCTTAGGGAAGACAACGTTCTCCAGGATGAGCGTGCGTTCGGGCGTGATGATCCTGACATGTCCGACGAGTACGACACCGGGAGGCTGCTTCAAGGTGATCTCGAGGACGGAACCCGCGAACTCTGCCGCCATGGTGGAGGTGGTGGTGCTGGTAGTGATGAGCGAGGGTTTGCGACTGATGCTGTTGGTGTGGTTTGTGGAGCGACAGGATGTTGTAGTGATAGTTTTCCAGTGAGAGTCTTGTTTGGTATGAGGTGCGATGGGAGGAGTGTGTGCGGTGTGGGTGGTGTGCAGGAAGAAGAAGTCGGTCTCAATGTCGCACGAGCTGTCTCAAGACTCGTCTGACGCTCGAAGCTTCCCAAACTTCTCGAAATCTAATCGATCTACATCTACCTTGACTAGCACCAACCATGACGTTCACTTCCATTACTACTAGATACTAACGACCATTGCACTCGTGCAATACATGTATGAATGTACATGTATCCTACCATGCCTCAGGGGAAAGATTGAATTTCTCTGGCGGTATACATCAATGCACTCGGAATGTCGCGTCGAAAAGGTAACTAACGTTCATCGCCTAAACCTGTCTGTATGAAATCCTGAGGCCCAAGGCCTACTCTGTGGCTTACCGTCCGTACAATACCGTAAGAAGCACCATTTGATGAATGAGACCAAGGAAAAAGAGAGCAGGAAATATCTGGACAGTTGGGTTCCTCAGCTCATGTGAGTGATTGCCTGGCAAAAATGCAAAAAAACGACAACGGCAGGACTCGAACCTGCGCCCCCGAAGGGATTTGATACCTGAACTGAAGATTATTCGAGTCAAACGCAGTAACCACTTTGCTACGTTGCCTGGCAGTGAATCAAGGGATTCGATGGGCAAGAGCCACTGAAGTTTCAATATATAGCTTTAGAAACAGTCTCGACCCAGAATCGAAACCTTGCGGAGAGCATGACAGGCAAAAGTCGCGCCCCGAGAGAGCTTCACTAACATTTCGTGACGACATGGAAGACTCGCCGATCTTCTGATACACGGTCCCTTCCCATTCTCTCATCACGACCCTGCTGAAGGAAAGGCCAGTCCAGGTCGAAACGAACGACACGCAACACCATACGAATCACTACACCTCTCACATATACCTCAGCCCATCGATCTACCATCTTACCATGTCGCACCCTCAAGAACCCCAGCGCCAACCCACTTCCGCCGAAACAGCAAAATACGCCCAAACCCTCCGCACCACCGCCCTAGTAACAGCAATTGTCTGCCCTCTCCTCGCCCTCCTCCCACCCCGCAAGCTCGACTTCCTCACAGCCGGCCTAGGCCTCACCACAGTCTACTCCACAAACTACCTGGTCCGCGACTCCACAGGCCGCTCAATCCAGCAGCACATCACTGGTTACAGACCGCCTGTCATTGTGCGGGAGGGTGAGGAGACGCAAATGCGGGTCTCGGATGTTTCAAGACAGGAGAAGACGGCGATTGCTGAGCAGGCTGAAGCGACGAGACAACAGCCTGAGGCTAGGTGGGCGAAGGAGCGGAATCAGGAGGTGCAGGATGCTTTGGATGTTGGCAAGGGTTTTGGAGATATTATTATTGATCAGGTTTACGAGGTTTGGAATTGGAGGAAGAAGGATGGGGATGATGAGTAGAGGGTTGTTTTGTTGAAATGTGATCTTGAGTTGGGACAGACCACGCCATTCGTCTTGGAGCCAACTGGCTGGAATCTGGCATTAGCCATGAATGCTGGAGATTGGATGACTTCTCCTACCGCATGGGTCTACGCAGGGGATCTGTGCGTGTCTGGGAAGTTGCAAACGGCCTCCCGTCGACAAACGGGCAGGGTTGTCTGCTGGACAAATGCTATGACTGGAGCACTACCATCGGGCGCGAACGCAGGACTGCAATGCTTGAGACCAGCCATGCAAGATGCTCCAGGCGCAGCATGCGAACGCCTGCGCATGTTGCCGTTCGAACTGCCGTTCGCACCATGCAGCCTTCCGTCTCCCTGCAATCTCGCCATCTTATCATTCGTCGGATCTGCGCCACCTCGCTGGATAATCTGAGCAATGCCCTGTGGTCATACTCTTCATCCTTGCCCGCGAGGTGAGACTTGCATAGCGCATGCGTCTTCCCAGCATGAGAGGAAGCATGTCTCATGCCCTCTGCTCCGGCAACTAGCTACCTCAGACATGGAAACAGAGCGGTCAGCAGCTAGCTGCGAACGCTTCTGCGAACGAAGGAGTTCGCATGGTTCTACAACAGTACTTTAATCCTAATTCACGGCTCCGTGGTCACACGGCATTTTGTTACACAGCTCTCGCATTGCATTGAACCTCGTCGTTCCCATCCCGTTCCATCATGAGTTGCGAAGTCGCAAACTCACCATTCTCTGAGCCAGGCTTTCCTGACCCTTTCGACAACATCGGAAATGATCGTGGCGGTACCAACGATGTCGATCTGTCCACCATATCAGACTTCAACTCCGGCTTGAACGGCATCAACCAAGATTGCATCGACCCTCAAAACCTCAGCCACGCCAACTCTCCGACCTCCCAATACGATCCAACTCTAACACCGGAATACACGCCCTCCGCCTACCCAACCGAATTCGAAAACATCTCACAAGCACCATCTCCATACTTCCAGTTAATCGAAGCTCCATTCGGCGCTCCCTTCATCCCAGCTGCCACCCAGAACTTCCACCACCTCCACCGCCGCTCCGTTTCCGAGCCTCCAGATGGCGCTCTCATGCACCACCCCATGCCTCATCCAACTGCTCCTGTATTCTTCCACCGCGATGGCCACAAGCTCGGTGTCCCACGCAACCCTGAAAGCGCCTGGCCCAACAAGAAAGTAAAGAACAGCCGCGCTAAACCCTACCAGCAGCGCAACAGTCCTCGCAAGCCGGCGCCCCAGCCAATTCAAAGCCGCTACATGCTCAGACGTCCTGGAGGTCAAATGCAGACACAACAACCTACCCAGCTGCCGCCGACCAGTGTCCCGCACGACATGCCAGGCAGGCAGCCACAACAGCACCACAATATGCACCATGCCCCTCCACCCGACCACCACCACCAGATGCGGATCCACATGCCGCAATCTCCCGAGCCGCAATACGTGAGCTCAAGACTCTGCACCCCGGCGCCCGAAGCAGTCGATCCGTTCCTTAGCGCCGCGCCGCCAGGACCAATGGTAGCGCCCATGATGGGTGCAAACCACGTCGCCGGTCTCCCTCTCACTCACAACCAAGGCGCATCATTCCACAGCCCCGCCTCTGCGAACGGCAGCGTTACGATGCTCAAGATGGGCGTTGGCGAGCTCCGTGCGCTCATTGCGGATGTGGTGAGGGAGGCGGTTGGCGGGTTGCAGGCTCAGCAGGCGATTAGCAAGGCAAAGCGTGGAGACGTGGCAATCACGGATTGCTCTGAGCAGCCGGTTGTCGTGGTTGATGACGATGCTGGCAATGGTGGCGATGAGGAGGAGATTGTTGTGGCTGGTAGCTTTGGTGGTGCTGGTGAAGAGGCCACTGGTGCTGTGCGTGAGGGCCAAGGTGACGTGCGGAAAGTCGAGATGAGTGAGGCTTGATCGGGGCTGACCCGATACGTTTCTCGGAGCTCTTTTGGTGGAGTGGCTCTGTAGTCCAGCGGACCTAGATCGTGGCAGCATCGACGACAGACGGCATCGGAGACACAATGATCTAACGCAATTGATATAAATCAGGTACGCATCCATAGCGATTTCACGAAATCTATCATTTGTGGATATACATCGCCCTCTGCTGTCTCGTTTCTTTTAAGCTGCTTGTGAATACCATCTCAAGTAAGACGTCTACCGCATATTTTGTACACCTCCTTCTTTAGCACATTGTCTAATTGCGAGAGTGTGATTTGAAACCATTTGTTTGCTACTAGGGTTGGGGTTGGGGTAAGACACAGACATGGAGAACAATCAATTCATTCGACTGACGCGTCTCTAAGTATTTATAATGTTTACATTAGTGATTTAGCGGAGTATTGTCGATACTTGAAATACAGAGCTGAAATGATCTCAGCATTCTGCGATCGTCTCTATACGTCTTTTTAGCATTGTAGTGTCTGTGATGCAATTGTAGCCTGGTCCGAACCTTGACGTGCAAAGGTTTGTTTGTGAAAACTGAACGATTGATCAATGGCCATCGTTGGCTGTGAGGGCAAACTGTCGTCAAATGGCACAATAGGCTCCAAGCATGTTGTATAATCGATCAACAGATCGTGCTCATGTATACGTATAGCCAGGCGTGACTATCTCCAAGAGCAAGTCCTTAATTCTCATGCAACATCGTCATCAAGCTCGAAGTGCAGCCTGCCCTCTCCCATGAGGTGTTGGAGCTTCAAGAGATGAAGATCGCCTAGTATAGAGAACGATATTGGGATCTATTTCTTTTTCTATAGTACTTCGTCACGTCTGCTTGACCTCTCCCGACCCATCAGTGATGGATCTCGATCTTGAAGTAATTTCTGAGGGACAATGCCAAGCACGCCCTCATCCATTGGTGTACTAAGTACACCACATCCCCGATGGTCTAGTGGCTATGATTTCCGCTTGTCATTAACACCGACAAGCCGCGGGAGACCAGGGTTCGATTCCCTGTCGAGGAGCATTACAGATGATTCTTCGAGATCAAGTCTTCCGGTGCTGGCTAACCAGCATCGTTCAATATATTTTTTCCTCTTGCCCTTCCCGGGTAGTACACTTTTGGTCCACGTCGACGCACGATCTTGCATCTCCCACGTTGATGATCACCCTTGGCAAAATTCGCCAACAGGCCCCTAGCACTGTTTGTTGATTAGCCTGCATGAGACCCGATGCCTCTTGGCTCGCTGCTACTGGACGGGGTTGGCGACCACGCACACACGGAACTGGATTCGGCTGGTCGTCAATTTGCTGGATGAATCCGTGTCCCGAAACGGTGACGGGCTGCATGTGCACAACTTAGTGGCCCTACCTTGGCCCTCTGGCTCGGGCATCGAGGCTCGTTACTGCTACAGGGAGTCTTCGTTGCGTATTGTATGGCAAGATACACTCCTGATCCCAAAAAGCTCGAATTATCGCCAGGGAACAACGCACATCGCCATTCGCGGCGCTCTGCTGGCATCAGTATTGCAGAAACCGCGTCACGCTGTGGTTGACCCTTCCTGGCGCTGGCTCAAACGAGGCTGGAGATGGAGGTTGTGTCACGCTCAACACTGGTTTGGTGGCGCATCACCTCGCGCGTGCTTCAAATATTGGCCTGGATCTCTGCACCTGCGGGAACTGGAAATAGGAATGCAAGGCTGAAAGCTGGGCTTGTAGTCAAAATGCTGTGACCACTCTCTTTCACCGATGTCCAGTCTTGCTCATCGTTGGAGCAAGATGGTCTCTATGCCTAGCCACGCACTCACCGGTGCCATACTGGTGTTCATTTCGCAGCTGCTGTTACCTACGCAAGCTTTGAGCCGTGAGTCGTGCTCTTGGTCACAAGAGACAAGCCACTGACACAAGCTCGTGCAGTCACGAACTCTTCGGAACTTCTTTTGAACTATACTGCTCGGACGAGCAGTAGCCCTAGCGACACTGATCGCTCAGAATACACAGACTCATACAGCAGCAGCCGCAGCGATGTCTCCAGCGTAAAGCTCGGAGACTACATTGCGTCAGGACTCGGACTTGGGGGCGCGCCCACCCAGGCCGAAACATCTTCATCGAACACGTCGTCGGTCGCTCCTTTGGAAGAGGTTTGTTGGTCACAATGGGAAGCGTATTGTGAGAGTGCCGCGTCTTCCACCCAATCGACCTATTCTCAGCTGTTCACAGCTACTTCTTACAAGGTTTACACAACAACTTATCCATCTCCAGTCGTTGGTACGACAGTCATCACCTGGTCTGAGAATGAACATGCATACCGAACAGAGACCCACACTTATACCAGCAGCAATGAAAGAGTGGAAGAGCCCACGCATACTTACACCACTTGGATAAATCCTGTGACTGAGGTCCCGGCTTTCCCGGATCTGTCCACGCCAAAGTGCCATTTACCCACATCATTGGCACGTTGTCAATCTCAATGGGATGACTGGGTGATGCACCAGACCGCCAAGTGGCTTGACTTCAACGCCACTCTGAGTTGCAGCTATTTCGCAACTGATACTGCTTGCGCTGCACAGAATTCGGCAAGCATTTCGTTCTACAGCTCATGGCGTAGTGCACAAAGCGCACCGTCACCGGCATGCACACAAGCCTTGGTGGAAGGAAGTGCCTGTGATGCTCTGAGATCCAGTTTCACGAGTAGACAGGGACTTCAAACTTGGCAGACGACAAGTAGTGGATATGCATGGCCCGCCACCAAATCCCTCGCTGCTGGATGCACGGTTGGCTGTCAAGCTTGTCGTATCACAGGAGGTCAGGTTGAACTGATGTAAGGCGGCCAAGTTCCCGTAATTCGCAGCTCTTGCTAACGAAGTCCAGATATTGGCCGCCTACGAGCACTGCAAATTTGAATGCTTCGAGAACCATTGATACCGCAGCGATCGTTACTGCTCACGCGTTCAATACGACATTTACTAGTCCCACAGGTCAGTCAGCCACTGCAGCATCAAGACCAGCGTTGATAACAAAGAACAGTCTACATCTCCTTTGATTCGCTCTATGCTTCGGACTCTTGCAGTGGTATCGGCACGACCTATCATAATACCATCATTGCAATCACCAATCCGACGGAGCTCTCTAGCATCTGGGGATGGAATACTGGACTATACTTGTACAGTGCAAGCTTCAATTTCACGTATCTGTACGTCACACCGGTTCCTGACATAATCTACAACCGGCAACCTCGATGCGCCTCCGCCTATGGCGTCTGTAAGAACAACGGATTTTGCAAATCTGGATTCGTTTGTGACGTGGATTCCAAGAAGGATTTCCGACCGCGCCTGGTCGTGCCTTCTGAAGTTCGTGGACTTGATCCTGCGTGGGCTACATGTCTGGGCAGCCTTGAGGGCGTTTACGATCCTCCGCAAGCCTTGAAGCCTGCGACTGTAATCGCAGTACCCACCAAAGGCCCTGATCTCGTCCAAGCCGTCTCAGCTGAGCCAGAAACTCGAAATACAGCACCAGCACCCATTACCTTTCCTCCCTCGTCCGCAGAGCAACCGACCACACGAGCATCGGTTCCAGCGAAATCCGAGGTTCCCGTTGGCCAATCGCCGCCTGATGAAAGCAACCAGCCCATAAATGACCCCAGCACTCAAGCCAGCAGTGTGGCCAATGTTGTGTCCAGCAGTAGAACAGGCTCAGGTAGCAATAACCAGCCTGCAGCAGTTCCGGGCCCGGATCAAGCGCCAACTCGGAACCAAGGCAATGTCGCCGCTAGCTCAACGTCGCTCATCGAGCCCGGACCTCCAGCTATGACAGGTGCAAAGCCTGATTCTGATGATGATCCGGGATTAGGACCTGGAAAGCAGCCACAGAAGACTCAGCAACTGGACAAGACACGCTCGGTCGACGCCTTGAGCGTGCTGTCTGAAGCCTTGATCAGCCTAGCGAGCCCCAGCCGGACCAACGGTGTTCAGCCACAACAGAATCCTGCTGAGTCTCCGAATGTAAAGACGATAGCCTTGCCTTCCACTAAAGGAGCGACTGTCACATGGACGGCCAATGGCCAGACGACTTATACAGCCAGTCGCGAGGGCAATGCGGTAATTGTGACTGAGTCGACCGGACAGTCGGTGACTATTACAAAACAAGGCAGTGCAACACTGGGAGGGCAGACTGCCAGTATTGTGCCCGGAGGCGTTGCCGTACAAGCCGCTGGCAACCCCACTGGAAGCTCCCCAACACTGACTGCGACTTGGACCGCAAGCGGCAAGACCTACACAGCGGTCCGCACCGGCGACGTTGTTCGTGTTACAAGTTCTGCAGGACAATTCGTCGTATTGACGGCAAGTGGTACCGCTTCGCTTGATGAGCAGACCTTCAAGATCATTGACGGTAGCCTCGTCGTGAACGATTCTCGGACCATAGCGTTCTCCGTGATGACCGCGACGGCTACGCTGGCCGCAGTCTGGATCGATGACGGCCATACATTCTCCGCAATGCAACAGAATAGCAACATCATTGTGGTTGAAGGAAGTCAGACATATACTATACGACCCGGCTTCGTGATGACGGTGAATGGCCAATTCATCAGTGCTCCAGCATCCGCACCAGTAATTGTCGTGGAGGGCAGCCAAACTCTGAGTATCAGCGCTTTCAGTGAATCATCTCCGTTGAATGAACAGATTCTGACTCTCGGCAATCATCTCATTACCATTTTTGGATCTGGCAATTCTGCATTCTTGTACGATGGCTCAACTACAGTGACCGGCGAAAGAGGAGACACTGTGACGATCGACGGCGAAGTCATCAGCATACCTTCTTCAGGAGACATCACCAGTCTCGTGCAACTTGATGATACTGCAACAGCCAGCGATGCGAGCCCTACAGGTGCGGCTACAACCGGTGCAACATACACAGGTATTGCAAGTCTGACGACAAAGACACTCTGCCTTGCTTGGATGGCTTTCATTGTGACTTTCGTCTGTCTATTGGCCACCTTGTGAAGGATGCTACGTATGCAATCGACTCGCATTTGTCGCAATAACCGCATGTTTCTCAATTATTTTGCGATCCTCCATCCGTCTTTGTACACATGACTGGCGAAGCAATCATAGAGCTACTCCGACAGATGAATCTCAATGAGGAGAGCAAACAAGTTTGAAGAGAAGAAAGAAGGATTTTCAAAGCCAACGCCATGGGTTCGCCTATAAGAACGAACATGTTTTGAAGGAAGGGCCAAGAATCACCAAACATCCTTCCACTGTCATGGCCACCAATACCGCCCCAGCCCATGGAGTGGCCGGATTGTACGCAGTCTACTCAAAAGAATCCCTCGCTCTACCGGACAAAGCAGAAGGTTCCCACGACACTCTTCCCAAAGCGCTCAAGGCACTGAAGACTCTCCGAAACGACTTGACCGACGGCTTCATCGTCCCTCGTGATGCCAAAGAGAGAGTCGCATACCCGTACCGCAACAAGATCGGACCCCTCCGCGACGACATTAGCAACCACTGGGGCTACAAGCTCAGAGTGCCGAACATGTGGAACGTTGCCAGCCTCTGGATTGAGAAACAGACTCCAGTTCCCACTGGAGCCACCAACTTGAACCGCACCCTGAAAGACGATCTGGAGGCTTCCGAAGAAATCAAAGACGCCGTGGAAGATCTTGACATCGAGTACATCGCTGAGGGCGCCAAAGTCAATGCACGCTTCGACGAGGAGATTCAGGACTTCATCTTCGAGGAGGAGGAAGGGGTCAGATCCGGGAGAAATCAGCACAATGAAGCTGAAGGGGCCGAGGATGCTGAAGTTGAGTTGCTCGGCTCTCCGGCGAGTAGTGTTACGGACCCATGATTCCCGGAAGGATCCCACGACGGACCTACTTTCATCAAGATGCGCACCAGAACTATTGAGCACTAGCAACGGGCAAATCATCCATTGCTGCAAGGTTGTTGTAGGCTCAGGTCATCGGTCATCAGATTCCAGTGCTACTTTTTCTCGGTGGCAGCTTGTATTGGCAGAACGGAATCGATAATGGATCGGAAATGGAACAACTGAAATCCTCACATCTTCGTACCGGTGCTTGCGGTGACCAAAATTATCCCAACAGACATCTAATTGGTTTTTATTAGCAGTTTATCATCATAGAAGCTCCACGAGATATTGACAGCATGCGAAATGGATGTTCGGCTTCCCTTTTCCTTCTCATTATAGTCCCAGAAATCTATATGCGCTAGCAGACATCAGAAGAGTCTTCTTTGCACATACTTGTTTTGCTTTTGGCGTAACACATCCGCGTCAAGCTCAGATAACAGGTTTGCCGTTCTGCATCCGTCTTTGTACCATGTCAATCGCGTAGCAACCGTCTCTAGTTGACGACTGGCAAACAAATCTCAGACAAAAGAAAGGGGTTGTCAAAGTCACCATCATCGCTCGGCCTATAAGACCGACAATCTCTTGTGAGAAGACAGGAAGTATCAGACAGCCAACCGCCCACTCAGAAGCTGAGATCAGAACATCATGGCCAACACTGCACCGCCGACCCACAGTCAAGCCACAACGTACGCCGTGTCTACTAATGAAGGGTCTGGTTTCGAAAACGAGGTGCAGAGCTCGCACACAGATCTTACCTCAGCACTTAAAGCCTTGAAAGGCCTCCGGAAACAGTTCTATGACTCCTTCATCGCACCTGCAACTCCTGCAGAGAGATATGCGTTTCCGTACCGCAACAAGATCGGACCCCTCCGCGACCCTGTGACCACCGACAATTACTGGGGCTACAGATTCATTGCACCCAACACGGCCGACATTATCAGCGTCTGGATCGAGAAGACCAACGCAGGTAGCACACTGAGACAAGACTTGCAAGCCACTGCTCAGATCAAAGAGGCCGTGAAGAAATTCGACATTGACTACGTAGCCTACGGCCAGACCGTAGGGGCCAGTTTGACGAGACTCGCCAAGACTACGTCTTCAGTCAGCGGGAAGAACGCGCACATTCAGGATTCCGTCGGCAGCTCGTAGTCCTGAATGGGGTCAACGATCTTGATACATCAAGGGAAACCAACGAGAATGGAGGCCTTGGGTCCGACTCTGATGTGGGCGAGGACGGCCTCGGCGGAAGAAGGCCAGAAGCGAATGGGGTTGGGCGTGGTGACGAGCAGGAAAGTGCCACTTGGGACTAAGAGAGTTCTATCACGGCCATGTGGTGTAGCTTGGAAGACTTCGGAGGAAGTGCGCCTATTCAAGACAATGAGATGATTCCTAACTGATGCTTGCGGTATTGTTGTATGCTTTCTTCTAGGGATTGATCAGCCAGTCTGGTCCTCACGACAACTGTTGGTCAATGGTATCTTGCAAGCACAGAAGAGGTACGGATATGGATTGAATGTTGCGATGTCTAGAAACTTGTCTGTCAGTGATCCTTAGAATTCATGAGTCAAACCACCTTTGTGGACGCCCAGATGCTTTGTTAGCAGCCTATTGTCGAGTCAGCTCCAGCAATGAACAAGAACCCACAGACACAGTGCCCACCGAGCCCACTACCTCAGCGTATCCCACCGTGACTTCAAACATCAGCACTTGTAACGCCCCATTGACTTCATTAGCAGACGTCAGGAGATATCTACTTACGCGGCCTCTCATATCTTGCGTGACCGGCGACACCGGATGTAGCGGAAAGCTTACCACTCAGCTTTGCAAGCGACCTGCATACACTACGGCGTTTACCGGCATGCATCGGAGGCCTTACATGCGTAGTCATTGAGATTGCAAAAGCTACTCATCAGTGCATTGAGGGATATATACTTTCGTCAATCGCTTCTGGCGATTGCGGATGTGCGCTTGAGCCGGAATGGAACGGTACATGCGTAGTCATTGAGATTGCAAAAGCTACTCATCAGTGCATTGAGGGATATATACTTTCGTCAATCGCTTCTGGCGATTGCGGATGTGCGCTTGAGCCGGAATGGAACGGCTTTAACGGCAAGATCGGGCACTACAACGCAGCAGATCATCTGTTTCGACAGTAGTATTTACTCAATCTTGGACAGACTTGATCTCCACGTCGATACGTTAGCCATAAGCAATCACTCATCGATTCCTCAAATCCACGTCTGTTTCCGACAACTCGACTTACACAACCACCACACCATCGGCAATCACTATATCTCATTCCACTTGATGCTAAGGCACACCTCATCGGGATTCAACATTCAAAACAAAACCATGCCCTCCGCAGACTGGGAACAACACTTCCTCGACAAGTTCATCGCCAGCTCTTCCCGTCCATCAAGCCCCTCGCCTTCATCGTCGCCATCCTCACCATCATCACCTTCCGGCCATTGGCGACCACAAACACAACACAATGACTTCCAAACCCGCAACGCCAGCAACACCCATAGATCTCACCATCCAAACGTCACCTCATCCCCACGTTGAGCGCCAGCCAACGGACACTTCGATTTTGTCCACCAGCTCGACAGGTTCGAGCAGCAGCTCAGGTCGATGCTCGCATTATGTGCCTTCGGATGAGAGGCTGGAGCATTGGTCTTCTGGGTTTGCGATGGGAGATGCGAAGTTGGAGAGGACGAGGTCGATCTCGGGCAGGCTGAGAAGAATGAGCGATGGTTGTCGGAAGATTCTGAGGCGAGTGACTGATTGAGTGTCTCAGTCTGACACTATGACGAGTAAAGAACGTGAAGGGATTGGGAATGAGTGGGAAGCCACTTGCGGCTTGGGTATTTGGATTAGAGTCTCAAGCATCGAGTAACAGCCTCGAGCCACTTTGTTAGAATGCATCGTACTTATCACGAAGATTTTATCTTACTTTGCAGATACGATTTTGAACGTGTAATCGGAGTCTTCATTGAGCTTTTCTTTCTATGCATATGACAATTAGTCCTACTTTTGATCCATGGGCTCCTCTGCGATGTAGTGCAGGTAGGCGCCAAGGAGCTTAGTGCCCTCGATGTAGTTGCCCTTGTCGAGCTTCTCATTGATAGAGTGAGCAGCATCGGTGCTGCTACCCATGGGCAACAGAAGCACGTTCTTGCCAGTCGCAGTCTCGAAAGTAAGAGTGACAGGAATGGAACCACCCTCGCGAGTCAGATCAGGCTTGACGCCCCAGACCCTCTCGACGGCCTTTGCGGCGGCGGTGAAGTTGGGGTGGTTGGGCGAGGCGACCCACCACTTGCCGGCGTGCTGGAGGGAGACGTTGAGCTTGTTCTTGGTCTTCAGCTTGGCGAAGACGTCGTTGACGTGCTTGAAGACGAGCTTGTCGACGTCTTCGGGCTCCATGTTGGGAACTGTGCGGATGCTGAACTTGCCGGTCACCTTGGCGGGGATGACAGTCTTTGCGCCAGGAGCGGAGAATGCACCCTCGACGCCGTGGAGGGAGAGGGAGGGGAAGCGCCACCTGCCCATAAGAGTGCGCTCCTTCTCTTCGAAGAGACCGGTCTTGCTGCCCAAGCTCTCGTACAGGTTGTCCATGGTGAAGTCGATGTTCTTGTAGACTTCCTTCTCCTCCTCGGTGACGGGAGCAACGAGCTCCTTGATGCCGTCGATAAGGATGTTGCCCTCTTCGTCGACGAGAGACGCCATGACGCGGACCAGGTCGGTCATGGGCTCGTGGGCGGTGCCACCGTAGACACCAGAGTGGAGGTCCTGGCCAGGGCCGCTGATTTCAATGCTGTAGTAGCTGCAGCCGCGGAGACCGTAGGTGAGGCAAGGCTTCTTGGTGCCGAGCCAGTAGTTGTCGCTGATGCAGCAGACATCGGTGTCCTCGAAGAACTTGCCGGGCTTGCATTCCTCAATGATGAAGTCGTCAAGACCTTCGGAGCCGTACTCCTCCATACCCTCGAAGCACATGAGGAGGTTCACAGGGAACTCCACACCGGCCTTCTGGTGTGCCTCGATCGCGTTGACCCATCCAAGCACGGGACCCTTGTCGTCGGTGCTGCCGCGGCCATACATCCTTCCCTTGTCGTCAACGGTGAGCTTGAAAGGCTCAGTGTTCCAGCCGTCGGAAAGGTTGGCGGGCTGCACATCGTAGTGTCCGTAGACCAAGACAGTACGCTTGCTCTCGTCCTTCTTCGCAGGGTAGCGGCCGATGATGGCGGGAGGGAGAGTCAGGTGCTCCTTGTGCGGTTGCGGACCAAGCTCGCGTGCTTCCATGTATGCTCCCAGGCCCTCGAGCTGGGCCTTCAGGTAGTGGCCCATCTTGATCACATCGGGTCTCCTCTCGTCCTCAGCGGAGATGGAGGGGATGGCCACAGCATCGCTGAGACGGTTCACGAAGGCATCAGAGAGGTTGTCGACAGACTTGAAGTACGAGTCGAGTTGGGGCGCCATTTTCGCAGGAGGTTCGTCACGGTATATGTATGGCCAGGCGCGAGCGTTTGATGGTGACAAGTAGCGGGTGGTGGAGCTGAAGGACCTGAAGTTGCTGAATCGGAAGGTGCTTCGTGTGGACTGACGGCCTGCAGCTCTGGCGAAGAGGGATATGGGAGTGGAAAAGAAGGACATGAAGAACACACAAGGTGGTTATCTGGACGAGTCTCCACCGTGGCTAACCGCCTTAAGGCGAATAAGGCGGCGGCTCTGGCGGGGATGCTACCTTGCCCTGCATCAGCGCACGTTGCGTTTTTGCTTGGGCGATGGACCGAGGCGCGGGGAGGAGTCTTGTAAATCGCTACTTGATAGCTGTGAAATTAGAGCACCACATTGGATTCTCGGGCAAATTGCACTACGAAACGAAAGCTGAGCTGAACTGTTATACTCGACACCGACATCAACAATGAACCCTCCAAAAGATCCACTATCAGTTGTGCCGAGAATCCGCTCACTTTACCTTCCTTATCATTCGTCCTTCACGACCTCACTTACACCATCGGTATCTTCAGCTTCGATCTCTGATAAGTATCCAGTTCCATGTATGCGAGCATAAACCAAGTCTCCTAGCTTATGGGCGACACTGGGATTTGCTCAATGGCATTCGAATTCGTCGCCTATAACAATGTCTGCGTATCGACGCAAGGAGAGTAGAAAACCATCGACCATGAATCGCGCTTGACTCTGAGCTGGGATATTTTACCTCCGATTCAATCGCCCTCAATACGCGTCGAGGTCCATGTTGAAGACTCATAGAGGGTAATCTTGGTAAAGTATTTTGAAGCCTTCGTGTACAGCTGACTACGAGCTTGC
The DNA here is from genome assembly GCA_022813715.1 of Cladosporium austrohemisphaericum. NCBI lineage: Eukaryota > Fungi > Ascomycota > Dothideomycetes > Cladosporiales > Cladosporiaceae > Cladosporium > Cladosporium austrohemisphaericum. Next base: position 944,749 of record JAKLLY010000012.1, on the reverse strand, counting down.
AAAGCCTTAACGAGATTCTCCGAATGACGATACACGCTAATGTAAACCAATTAGAACAGCAAGTCGTCTCGACCTGCTAAGGCGTCGTATGCGACATCGCTCTTGGTATTGGGAAGAAGAGGTCAGGCGAGCCAACGACCAGGTCTGCCCTTCCAGCACAACCCCGCAGGCTGCTGACTTCGCCCTATCCAAGAAACGAGAATGCCATGTCGCGTAGCCTGCCGAGCCCTCATCGAAGCCTTCCAGAACCACGGGATCGTATACTTCTGCGCCTCAATTTCCCATGTCGGACGGAACATCGTGACTTTTCTCTTGGGTCCTTCGGACTGACCCCGCCGCCTCCGCGCATGCCATCACGGCTTCCTTGCTTGCTTCTCAATCGGGTTTGACGGAAGGCGGCACCCAAGCGGCACCTCCTCGATTATGTCTCCTGACCGCCTCAGTGTTGGAGCTGAAGCTCTCGATGCTGAATCTTACCCTTTCCACTCCTGTCTAGGGCCATCTTTGACCATCCACACCAGTTGACCTGCCTACGCAGCTACAATGAGGGCGCCAAATATCACAACCCTGGCGACAGCTTTCCCGACAGCCTTTGGCATCAGGCACACCAACCAATTGGCGTGGTCCGTCACTCGCATTGCTAGCAACAAGACGAGAAACTTTACCACAGCGACACTCAGCGGCCTGCAGAAACGCTCTCATAGACCGTCGACAACGGGCATCCGCGCGAAATCAGCCTTGCCATCAAGCTCAGTCGCCGGGAAAGCTAGAAGCATCTCTGCGATTGCACAAAGGCTGCCATCTGAGGCTGAGACAGAGAGAACGTCGCATCGCTTTCGCGAGTTCGAAGTAAGCTGTCTTGCCTCGTAGATTATCAAGCTTTGGCGTGCTGACCGACATTGCAGCTGGACAATCGCGTTTTCGTCGTCACAGGTGGTGCGCGAGGTCTTGGGCTGACGCTTGCGGAAGCGCTCGTCGAAGCTGGCGGCCACGGTGAGCCAGAATGTTTTGAATGACTTACAATGTGATACTGACGACCCTTTAGTGTACTGCGTGGACCGACTTGCGGAGCCCGCGGCAGAATTCTACGAAACCAAGAGACGGCTTGACCAATTCGGCGGATCCATTCACTACCGCCAGGTGGACGTGCAAGATGCCAATGGGCTCGATGCGTCTTTCGCCGAGATCGCCTCACGCCATAACCGATTGGATGGCCTCATTGCGGCAGCTGGAGTGCAGCACGTCTCTCTAGCGGTGGATTATCCAGAAGAGAAACTCAGAGAGGTGTGTCAATCGTCTCCTCGCTTTGCAGGGTAGGAGATGCTGATTTAAACAGATAATGGACATCAATTTCGGCGGGGTTTACCGGTCCGCAAGAAGCTGTTATCGCCAGATGGAACAGTACAATTGCGTCGGCTCGATGGTCCTCATCGGCTCAATGAGCGCATTCATCGCGAACAAAGGTTTGCGCACAAGTGTCTACAACTGCTCCAAAGCAGCCGTGGTACAACTTGGTCGCAGCCTTGCGATGGAATGGAGCAGCAAAGGGATCCGGGTGAACGTCCTCTGCCCTGGCAATATTATGACGCCGGTGAGTCTGGCCTGCAATCTGTACTGATCGTTTCTGACCTGTCGCTGCACAGATGGTGAGGAAGAACTTCGAAGACGAACCGCATCTGAAAGAGCTGTGGGAAAGCGAGAATATGATGAAGCGCCTGTCGACTCCCGAAGAATATCGCGGCGCAGCGCTATTCATGTTGAGCGATGCTTCTTCTTTCATGACTGGCGCGTCCCTCATCATCGATGGGGGATATACCGCTTGGTAGAGTGGTGATGGAATCGTCGTCTGCGATCAGTGACAGCGCTTGGAGCAGATCGGTCTCAATGCGTTTTCCAGAGCATCATGTTTAGCGAAACTGGCATTAATGGCCATCAATGATTGCAAGGCATGGCCTCATTAACAATCGCACAGGCTTACCTCCTGTATTATTTTGAACCGATCTTGCCAACTCTTATGCCGTCGGGTGGCTTCGCGAAGTGGACCTCTCCAACAACCAAAACCCGACCACATGCCGAACAAAGTTCAACGCCAACCCCATTGTCACCAGCAATTTAGTGACCCCATCCCCAAATTTCATTAATCAGGCATGCGCATGTCCCATCCTGATCACGCAACTCCCATACCGCCACCAAATCCTTCCGAAAGTTGGAAAATCTCTGCCCGATTGCGTGCTTCATGCATCCACTGACGAACGTCCCTTGGTATCCCAACCCCAAGCCAACCGCAATGTTTAGGAGGTCCGGCCACCTCAAGCGACCCGCGTACTATGCCAAATCTGACTCATCTCGTGCCTATGCTCGGCTTTGCGCGATGACTTCTCTCGTAAAATGTTGTTGACGCGATGCTTAGCCCGCATGGCGAAACCTTCCTTCCTTCACATGTTGATGTTCTAGGCGAACGAGACCTCACTTGGCTACTGTAACAGTACGGTGGTACTCTGGGACCCTTTTTGTTATATATATTGTTGTGAGGCTCCCGCCGGTTGGTGTGGGTCCTCTTCTTTGCTATCGTACATGTCCTACGGAACATTCTCTGGGCCTTCTTCGTCCAACAAGATGTCTCACGAAGCGAAGGTTTTCGGCACTGAGGAGAGTGTGGTGTATGATCATGGGCAGAAGGGCGATGTCGTTGCTGGTTTGTTGATCTTCATACGAATCACATTGTCTTCAATCAGTTTGGCTAACTCGATATCACAGATGAGGGTCAACATGCCAAAGCAGCCTCCGACAAGCGTCAAATCGGCGTGATATCAGCCGCCTTCTTGGTCTTCAACCGTATGGTCGGCACCGGTATCTTCGCCACCCCTAGCAGCATCCTTGCACTTTCTGGCAGCGTTGGTCTTGCGCTGTTCATGTGGGTGGCGGGCAGCATCATCGCTGCTGCTGGAATGGCTGTCTACCTTGAATTCGGCACTGGCATTCCCAAGAATGGAGGCGAGAAGAACTACCTTGAGTTCGTCTACAAGAAGCCAAAGTTCCTGGCCACCGGGCTTTACACCGGATACGTGATGTTGTTGGGTGAGTGAAGTTTAAGTCCGGTTGTCATATCGATCGTTCACTGACATCGATCAAGGTTGGGCTGGCTCTAACTCAGTCGTCTTCGGCGAGTACATCCTCCACGCTGCCAACGTCGAAGTCAACAGATGGAACCAACGTGGCATTGGTCTTGCCTGCATCACCACTGCCTTCCTCATCCACGGCCTGGCACTGAAATGGGGTCTGCGCCTGCAGAACTTCCTCGGATTCGTCAAGCTCGCCATTCTCCTGATCATCGTCATCGCCGGCTTCGCCGCCCTCGGTGGTGCCGTCAAAGTCGACAAACCAGACAACTTCACCAACGCCTTCGAAGGCACGACCGGAAGCTCCTACGGAGTCGTCACAGCGCTCTACAACGTCATCTGGTCGTACATCGGCTACAGCAATGCCAATTACGCCCTGGCTGAGACCAAGAACCCCGTTAAGACGCTCAAGCTCGCTGCTCCATTGGCGCTCGGAGGCATCTCGGTCCTCTACATGCTGGTCAACATTGCATACTTCGCTGCCGTCCCCAAAGAAGAGATCATGACCTCGGGCCGCATTCTGGCTGCTTCATTCTTCCGCAATGTCATGGGTGAGAGGGCCGAACGTGCTCTCTCCGTCTTCGTCGCTTTGTCCGCCTTCGGCAACGTCCTCTCTGTGATCTTTTCCCAGGGCAGAATCGTCCAGGAGCTCGGTCGCGAAGGCATCCTGCCCTTCTCGCGCTTCTTCGCCAGCAACCGTCCCTTCAACGCACCCCTCGCTGGTCTGTTCGAGCACTGGGTCGTCTCAGTGGTGATCATGATGGGTCCTCCTCCAGGTAAGTCGAGGTTATCCGTGTCTGGCCGGGCACGACCAATTATTGCACTCACTAATTCTCCTCCAGGCGACGCATACAATTTCATCCTGAACGTCATCTCCTACCCTCTCGCCATCGTCAACGCCTTCGTCGCCTTCGGTTTGATCTGGCTCTACACCCACCGCCAGCAATACAACTGGAACCCGCCTTTCCGCGCAACCCTGCCCGTAGCAGTCTTCTTCTTCGCCAGCAACGTCTACCTCGTCATCGCACCTTTCGTCCCTCCCAGCAACGGCGTGTCTGTTTACGAAACCTTGCCGTACTACCTGCACTGCGTTGTGGGTTGGGCGATCATCGCCGGTGGAGGCGTGTACTGGGTCTTCTGGGCTGTCATCTTGCCGAAGCTGGGCAAGTATGAGCTCGTTAGGGAGACGAGTTACGATGAGATTGATGGGTGGGAGAGGAGCCATTTCACCCGGAGGCCAGTGGGCACGTCGTCGGGGGGGGAGTATTAAAAAGCTCCTTGCCGTTCTGATGCATTCAACATGACGAGACGAATTATGTTCTCGGAGACGTAATATTAATTAATGAGATGATTTATACATGCATGCTCTTTTTCCATTCGATCATACACGTGATGTCTCTTCCAGTGTGATTAAAGCTCTGTGTGTACGCATGAGATGTCGTGAGAGACCTTGCAAACATGCGATATATGGCCGAGAACAGTCTCGCTTGTCGAGTTGCAATATACTTCTTGAATCGATGAAATCAGATACCCGCTCTTCTCACCTCTTTTGGTGTGGTGTCTTTGATCGATAAATCCCGTGCGTGCGCATCGGTGGCAATATTATTCTCGTGCGAGCGATGTCCGGACCGGGCGATTGTGCTGACTCAACTCTATGATCCTACACACTGTACATGTCGTCTCGGTTTCCGGTAGGTGTAAGCCTCTGATGAAGACGTTGTCCAATCGCCTAGACCGAGCATGGTTTACCTCTGTTGGACCGGACATAAAACGTCACAAGCATATTTGCTCTGCGATAGGTGGCCAAAGAAAATCCAATATCATATTGGCGTTTGTACATAGCTGGTAATATGATACAGCCATCTATCACTCAGGGTATCGTACAGACAGACAGAAGACGCTGTAGTCTTCAATCTCATCTCAACCCTTGCATTCCATACCTATCTCCCAATCCTTGGAATCTCTACCTTCCAGCCCTCTGCACAAAAGCCTTCTCCATCTTCCCCACCTCCGCCTTGAACAGTTCAACCTCCTCCCAGCAGTCCAAAGGCCTACGGTCGTTCTTCCTCAAACAGTTCCTGACATTCTCACGCGCCTTCTCGACCTCAGGCGATGCCTGCTCCAACTGCTTGCGCGCCTCGAGCTTGGCCTTCAAGTCCATGATTTCCTGCTGCACGCTGGTGTAGCTGCGGCCGGAGTCGGGTTTGGGTGCTGCGGCGGCGGGCTTGCCGGCGCTGTGGTCCTGGTAAAAGGGCGAGCTGAGGTGAGCGGCGAGGGTGTGTGGGTCGCGGGCTGTTTGCTGCTCTGGCACGGCGGGTTGTTGCTGCTCGTTGGTGGTGAGGGATGCGGTGAGGTCGGAGAGGGCTTGGGCGCTGGCGTCGCGGATGCGCGTGAGCTCGGCGTTGACGCGGGATTGGACCTTGAGCTCGGTGTTGTGGGCGCGGGTGCTGTCAGTCTAAGGAGGGAGTTGTCAATAGGTGTTGCCGTTGTTTGGGGTGGTTGTTTCGTATACCTCAGGATTTGACTGGAGCGACTCGATCAAGCTCTGGCTGAAGCGCACAGGGCTGTCTCTGCGTGGGTGTTAGTTTCTGTAAACCAATGGTTCTCGTATATCAAGCAAACATACGCGTTGAAGGTGTGCTGCTCGGGCTTGGATGCGCCGTTACCCATTTCAACAAGTCAATGCTGCTGGTATATCGAGTAGTAGTGCTTCGGCGTGACGCTCACCTTGAGGGCCGGGCGAGCACGGAGGTGAAGTTTGGCGCCTGCCGAATCCCCACACGAAGCCGAGAGCGAATCACTTTCCGCCAGCCAGCCACTTCAGCTTGCTCACTATACCACTCGTACAATCATGACGGGACCTGGAAATGCCGCAGTCCTCGCTGATGAAATGGCTCAGCAAGCCCGCTGCTGTCGCCGAGCCATCGCCTGCACCCGCACCTGTACCGAAACCTGAGCCTACTGAAGTGAAAATCGACGCGCCTACGCCACCACCAGTCGAGGAGACTCAACATTTCAACAACCGCGACAATGCTAAAACAAACGCCTCAGCATCGTTTCTCAAAGGTTCCAAGCCAGCTCTACCTCCCAGCGTAGAGCTACGCGGGCCCACCAAAGAAGATATGCCATCCTTCAAAAAGCTTAACAGCCTTCTGCTTCCCATCCCCTACCCTGAAAGCTTCTACAAGGAAATCCTCGCAGAAGAGGTAGATCGAAGCATCACCCTCATGGCTCTGTGGCACGACTCTCCCCCAGATATCGGCAAAGCCAAAGGCCGGCTAGTGGGTGCGATCCGATGTCGCCTCTTCGCAAAACCACCTGGAAACTCGGCGACAAAAGCCAGAGTAGAAGGGCCGATGCTTTATCTCTCTACATTAGTCTTACTCTCGCCTTATCGAGGGCATGGCATCGCGACTCACATGCTTGACAATCTCATTCGAAGTGCTGTTGACGAGTACGAGATTACTAGCGTTGGAGCCCATGTGTGGGAGGCAAACGAGGAAGGGCTAGAATGGTACCGGAAGCGCGGTTTCAAGGAGGTCAACCGAGAGGCTGGGTACTACCGCAGACTGAACCCCCAGGGTGCGGTCGTGATGCTGAGAGATGTTGGAGTAATGGACCTTGCGGGGAAGTGAAAGCAAATCTCAACGAGATTTGCAGCATTGCTCCGAGGATGTTAAGAAGGCACCATTGGAGAAGAGAGCCGGTCATGATAAGTCCTTCGACTTTGGCATTGCAGACAGGTAGGTACTACTTCACATCGTCCCCCATTGCCGTCCTTCCTTTCAACCCTATCCGTGCCATTACCGCTTCACCTGTGTGGCCATTCAAATTTGCACATACCCATCAATCTCGATCGGAGAGCAGAACGGACGGGCCCTTTTGCTTCACTTCTTCAGACCGTTCCACGGATCTTTGCTCGGCTTCTCGTTCATCCAGCGGTTGAGGCTGTAGGACTTGTCCACGGCCCCTCGTCCACTCGGCTTAAAAGCTGGCTCAGATTCCTGCTTGGTGCTGCCATCTTCCGCCTGCGTAGAAGAAGAGCGGGAGGCTGGACGCTTGTTGGGCTTTTGGTTGTCCTTGTCACAGGAACCACGTGCCGCAGCTTGTTGTTGACAGGCCATGTTGACCTTGGTATCAGAGTGTATTGGATCGCGTTCCTTCTATTATTTGTCAGAGGATCAAGCATGAGGTGCGCAAGATTCTTGACATACCTTCAGGCTGTACTGAACCACCTCAAAAGTAAAAGGGTTTCAGTGCTGCGAGGTTTTTGACAATCGGCACCAAAACTCTTTATATGCTACATCCTGGTGCGGCAATTCATTGCCGAGCAGTGTGCTGGAGAGGTATGTCCGAGAGGCACGTTCGGGGGGGCATTCTCGAGAGGCATGTTCGAGAGGCATATCCAAGAGGCATGTCCGAGAGACACGATCGCGTGGCTAAGTTGACAGAAATAGTGAAGAGGCATGTCGAGCTTCTGGGCTGACACGATCGGGAGGCATGATCAAGAGGCATAGCTGTGGAGGCAAGTCCGAGGGCCTGTAGAGAGTCATGAGCGTTCCTCTCATGGCTTTGACAAGCAACAGTTTCTACACTGCAAACAAAGGCTCCTCAACAAGAGGCATGGCAACACCGCTAGCTTTAATCGAGCCGTCTTAAGTGCGCACTCGATCTTCCACCTGGACCACATCGGATGACAAGACGCGCCCAGGCGAGCCGTGGATTGCCGTGCGCATTCTGCATCTCGGCCTGATTGTGAAAGCGGCGGGTCAACAACCCGTGTCACATTGACCAGGTTTTGGTCAGCATCATACCTTTGCAGCCTGAGAGGCATATCATGCCACTGTTCCGTGATGCGATCCGCGAAGAGGCATATGCTGCATTGGCTTAGACCTGGTCTCATTGGACGCCTCAATGTGCAGGTATGCCTCTCGGCAAGCGGCCGCACCAGTGAATGATGCGTGTAGCCCCCCACCCCGGCTAGTAGGTGAGGCATGCCGCTCGACCCTAGGACGGGAGACATGCATGCATGTACTCTTAGCGTCAGACGTGTCTCTCTCGCCGCTCCAGAAGGTACAGCGGTGCGATTTAAAACTGCGACTGTCCGACTTTGACTTTTCTCTTCTTTTGACCAAGTTTTGTCTTTCCAGCCATTCCCTCTGGGGATTGGCTTGTCGTTTGACCTCAATTGAGCTACTGCTCTTTTGCCTTGCCTTCCACCTTCTTGGCTTGTCCTCCGAGGAAAAGTCACATTTCTGAATATCTACACAGCGCATCGCCACCGACATTTGACCCGCAAGCAGGGGAGACTGCTGCTTGCATACCTTCCATCGGCTATCGAAATTTTTTCTCCTGTGAACCGTGAATACGTGATCGATAGCGCCAAAGCCGATAGCGACAACGCACGTGGTGAAGTTTGTGTTAATCAGGTCATAAGCGCCTGTGCCAACGACCTGTACTCGAGACCTGCAGTCCGAGCCAGCGCTGCTTCTTGGTCTTATGATTTGATCGAAGCGTTCGACTACTCGCACTCAGGGCATTCCAGTGATTTCAGCATCAACACTGGATCATACGTCTACAACCCACCGCTTGGAAACTTTCTGCAACCCCAACACGGCAATGGCTTTGCTCATTGCGCATCCTACGATGGCGCATTTCTCTCACAGTCAAGTCACGCGGAAAACTTCCCATCGTACATGTTCGACGGGCCTCCTCCTTATTCCCATTCATCGATTGATACTACCTTACAAGAGCTGAACCATGGAATCGTACTGAGCCCTCTTGACTCAGGATCGGAACAGCGCTTCGGGCCCCGTCCAGCCCTAGAGCTCGGCTTGTTTGAAAGTAACAACGACTCTCTGATAGGCACTGGGGACTCCTCTCTGTTATCCGTTGAGTGGACCCAGTCAGCTTGGCCAGCATACGTTGCGGAGAGCACTGCCGTGACCCAGGATGGATTCGACGGCAGCTCGATGTCAGCGACCCTGAGCGAGACAACAAACTCTCCACCCAGAGATGCTCGCATCTGCACTTCGGTAGATACAGAGCTGTGGTAAGTGTAATGGCGGGTGAACGGTGAGATGTATTAGGTTGACTCTTCCCAGGCAAAGAGAACCTGCTTTCAGCTCTCGCCAGCATTCCGCTCGTTCGGTGGCATCAAACACAAAGCGACATCCTTGCCAAACAGACGGATGTTCAGCTTCGTTCAACCTCCGAGCGGATCTTCATCGCCACCAAAAGAATGTTCATTTCAGAGTGAAGGATATGCCATGCCGGTACTGTGAGCTCTGTTTTGGTCGCCGCGACAATCTGATGAGGCGCATCAAGACCAAGCACCCTATGAACATCTCAGAGAAAGGATAGAGCTTCCACGGCCGTCTGACACACCTTCGAATAACTCTCTCAGTGATCAAAAACAAAGTCCTTGAGCTTCCTGTCGTACCTCCCAACCCATGGTTCTCCAACAGCCATATACTCAATCTCGCTCTCCTCCGCTAGGATGGCAATTTCCTCATCACGCAGCACCACATCCTCCTCTCGATCCTCATCAACACTATCATGCCAAACAGAAGTCCTCTTGATCCAGATACTTTTCGTCACGTTCCTCCTCGGCGGAGCCCTGAACTGGTAGCCCCAGCCTAAGAACACTCCGACACTGATGCAGATACCGCCGGCCTTATTGCGGAATGGGAAGTTGTCTCTTTCGTGCGCGTTGGCTGGGATGACGAAATTGGCATCGGAGATTTGGAGGCGGGCAGCTTTGAGGGCCCGGACGGCGTGACGGAACGATGTGTAGACTGCGTGAAGATCAACGCCGTTGACTCCATCGTTGACGAGAATGGCGTAGGCGCGGGTTCGGTTGGTTTGGGTCGCGGGGTCCTTTTTTGGTGATGCTGCTGCTTGGGATGGCCCCGGTGGACGAACGAAGTCGTTGTCTGCCTTTTCTGCAAGCGGCGGACGGGTGGTCTGGCTTGCGTGAGTGTTGTCCATTGTTGCCGCGATGCGTTGGTAATGGATGAGGTGTCGGATGGAATCCAGTCGTTCCCAAAGCGATGTATTCTTATAAGCCATTTCTCTTGTACATTCACTGTCCCTCCCTCCACGAGATGGGCACTTCGCCTAGAGAATGTCTGCATTGCTTTATCTGTTTCATTGGCTCCGCATGACCAACGCAAGACTTGTTTTGATGTGCTGTTCACAGCGTGCCGTTGGCTGACAACGGACATCATGGATAAAGAAGCAGCGAATGAAGCTACATGTGAGTCTAAAGGAGAGTCAAAGACATTAGCGTCATGTTTGGCTTGCTGTAGCAAGCTTCTTTTACAGCCGCATAGTGTGCCTTACTTCATGTGGTATAGTTCTTTACCTTGGCACGAGATCGAGGAGAGCATTCACTTGGGCAATTCCCGTCCTGCTGGCTAGGGATTAACAACATTTCATTACTAGTTGTATCATACTCCATGTGCTTTCACTCTCATGATTGGAGAGTAACTTCGTCCTCTTCTGAAGAGGCTGAAGTGACAGAGACGTCAGGACTCTTCTTAACAGCAACATCGGGAGCCTTTTCCTCCGTCCTCGGCTGCTCGTACTCGCGTTCAAATTGAGCATACTCCGGGCTCGGATCCCTGCTCGAAGCCCGTGGCCGTGGCGTCTTTCTCGGCACAAAGTGGTGATGGCTCATTTCCATGCCTGCACGCTTGAAATCTGCAGAGAATCGAGTTAACGCACGTGCGGACTGCAAAACGTTGATCACTGAAGTCTTACCTCTCTCCTGGTGAAACGACTCATTACTCTCATTAGTGCACACCATCGTCTTATAGCACCCTCGATCCCTCGCCACCTGATCCAAAGCCTCCATCATCCTGCCTCCCAAATTCTTCCCGCTCTGCCCTTCGCTCACGAGCAGATCCTGCACGTGCCCGACCAGACACAAATCGTGCGTAAACTTCCTCTCAACCATCAAGGTGCCTGAGCAAAGAACCCAGTTCTCTGAGTTTGTGACGACAAGCACGACGTACGTATCGCTTCGACTGCGAAGGTACTCACATCGCTCATCCCACTTTTCGCGAGAGACCAGGCCGACGTTCTTTAGGTGCAAGTAGCCATTGTCGAAGTCTGCTCGCTGTAGTGAGCGTATACTGTGCCCTCGTGGTAGTTTGTTTTCGATTTCAGTGTTGGTAGTCACGTCCGCAAGTGGCTCGTCGATAGGTGGTAATTCCTTTGGCGGGTCTGGTTCGCCTCCGATACCGTAGTTGATGATGCCGCTGCCGCCAATGGCGCGGGCAAGTTTCGAGTCTTCGAGGCGCTTGGTGTTTGGGTCGCGTTGTTTTGGTTGTGGTAGGAGCTCGGAGATCAGTTCATCTGGGTTGATGATCGCGCGCACGAGGCGCGATTGTGTGGCGGCTTGTTGCTGTTGTGGTCGCTGAGCGGTCGAAGTTACTGCCATGTTGCCAGAGATCAAATTCGTCAATCCGGACAGGAAGGAAAAAGGGCGCAATAGCGTGGGACAAGCCCACACATATTATCTCCAGAGGCGCTGGGAGTTCGCGGAACAAAGGTGGGATATGCGATACCTGCTCCAGCACGACGGCGGCACGATGTCTCACAAATTGCACATCGAATTCTTCATATGCGATAGTTGCTGCAAAGATGTCAAACAAGATACAAGTAGCACCTTGGCGTTTGGGGGTTGGTAGTAGACAAGATACAATTGGCGCCTTGGCGAAGGTGCTGGGTGGTTCATGTAGAGTCACCCTACCGGGTGAATCTGAGACATTTTTCGGATCCCCCACCTTCACCGCCGAGAGGTTGAAGGCAAGAACCCCGATGGCGCAAGCCTAAAAACTGGCATCGCTACGTGTGAAAGGTTGCATGACGTCTATTGCTGCCACTGTCATGAAGGCAGTTGCAAGAGATAATCCAGTCGTGACAGCCAATCCGAGTATAGGCAAGAGGGTGATAAGCAAAGCACAATAATCATTTCGAAGCGTCTATAAATTCGTGGGCTCGTGTCATGGAGTCTAGCGGACTAGTCCTCCGCCAATTCGCCTTCGCGGGCTTCAAACACCATAAAGCCTTCGGTTTCACCAGTGATCTGCTGCCAGGCAGCCTTTACGTCAACGAGTATCGAATCCGACAAGCCGAGGTCAAGAGATATGTTAGGTAACATAATGATGTTGGGACCAGTGTCAGCGGGTCGGTCCACGCCTCGTTGATAGTACTGAAGTGACCAGAGCACAGAACGCGATGGATCAGCGGAGTTTCGAAGAAGGCTGTTGACAGCTGCAGCCAGGCGTGGCTTTCCTTGGTCTGCCGGTAGAGCAACGCTTGTGTACAGTACGCCTATCACCGTGTTAGCTTGTGGACAAATGAGAAAGATGCCAGCTAGCGGTGGTGTGAAAGATCGAATCAGGGGTGTTGAAAGTTTGTAATCAATGTAGATCAGGCAATGTAGATAAGTTTTTTCGTAAGATCATCATGTAAAGGGGGAAATGGGTGTGGTATAACTTACTCTGTGATGAAGGGCATTCGCCAGACTCATGTGAATGTGCAACAATATACACGGGTGGCTCGTCCGCACTACCGGACGGAATCGTCACGATGGCTCCGGCGGGTGTTACGCCACCTTCCGAGGTAGGAAGGAACAGTTCGCTAAACCGTTGGGACACGATCGATATGCTCTTTGTCATTCCATCGGTAGTAGCCACTTGCGCATCCAAGGCAATGTCGTCTGAGCAGCCCGCTAGCCATGATGTAGAAACTTTCTCACCCCCGGACAGGAGAAGCTCTAGCTTGCCGTCTGCGAGCTTAGACTTGGACTTGATACCTTTGTTGAGGACATACACGCCACCACCCACAGCACCGGCGCGGCAAGCCACTTGAGCAATTTCTGCTAGCCCTCCCCACTTGGGCAGGACAGCACCGAAGCCTGCACCGAAGACCCCGATGCTACGCAAGTGCCGTGAGATTTTGGGCAGAGCGAAAGCAGTAGTCGTCTGCTGTGGCGAGCCAGACCCTAGAGTCAAAGCCAGCAAAGCTCCGTGTGATGATGAAGGCAGACCAAACTTCTCCTGCAAGAAGTCAGAGAATGGCTTTTCAGCATCACTTTTCCAGACTTCTGGCTGTTCCTCGTAGGTCTGTACAAATCGCAAGAACTTCATGAGGGCTCGTTTGGCTCGTAGATCGAAGGAAGCATCCTTGAATATATCCTCACGACCACTAGGCACGCGGGATATCTTCGCAGGGACGTCGGCGGGTTGGTCGAAGGAGTCGAGGATGAACCATGACCCTACGGCTTGGAAGTCCAGCTGATTGTGCAATCGCGAGGATACCAGGGCTGCTAGCAAATTGGATTGCGCATGTACTACATGCGGCGCCAACGCAAGCGAGTATGCACGAGGCTGAGATAACTTCACACCATCGGTGGCTGGCTTGTCGATCGTAGCATGACTGAACGTCGCATTGTGGCCTGTAACCTCGGTCCCGGAATGACTGTCTGCCCAAGTCTCTGCTTCGGAAAGACTCAGTGCAGCCTCGTTGCCTCCATAAAAATCGTTGCGATCGAGGTGTAGGACATTCTTGCCGGAGCGGGAGAGGGACCTTTCAAGGCAGGCTTATGTCAGTTAGCCAGGGACGTATTGGTTGCCGAAGGGGGGCGCATTCGACTTACAATGCAAGTAGGGATTGGGGCAGACCAGTGCCAGCAATCACCACATCCCACTGAGTGCTGTCGAGAGTCTCCATGTTGTGGTAAGTGGATGGATAAGTTGATGGAGGCAAGCCGCAGGTAAAAACAGCTCTCTGAAGCCGACGCTTAGCGCGCCTTGGCATCTTGAGCTCGATGCCGCGGGTGTCTTTCAAGATTGCCTGCGCTGGCCTCCATTGACTTGGTTTACCAGAGGCTTTTTTGTTAGGAGGCACATCTTCGGCGATGAGCTTCTCCCGAGTCCTTCAGCCACGAGCTGTTCGTCCACAGCTTTCTCTCCGCTATCAAGTTCTTCGACGCTCCGAATCGACTACCTCCACTCAATCCAACGCAGCAACACCGACACCACCAAAAGGCTTTCTCAGAACACACCGCCGCGTAAGATGGATAGTTACAGCTGCTCTGGGAGGAGGTGCTGTCGGAACCTTCTTCTGGCATTCGATTGCGCCGCCTAAAATGCCAGACTATGGAACACACGAGGATGGAGTACTCATGGCTGATCTCAATCAGAGGATTGACAACGACTTCAAGGTCAAGGTGCTGCGAGGAAAGTGCTTGGGTGTGACAAAGCAACTCAGGGGCGCACAAGCAGGATGGGTAGAGGTTGTTCCACGCCCTACAACTGAGGATGCGCCAGAAGCTGGTGAGAAGAAGGGCATGCTTGCTTCATTGCAAGGTGCCAAGGGTCTTGGAGTAGAGCGCGTATTCTGGGATCGCGGAGAGCATACTATGGTCGCTGTCGTGTGGTTTGGAGGATCTCTTTCTGGATGGCCTGGCGTCACGCACGGAGGTGTGATCGCAACACAGCTGGCCGAGAAATTCGCACTTGCAGAGTCACTCGCATCGACTCCTGCTTCTGTCGCGGCCGCAGCAATTCCTCAGCGTCTCCCAGGAACCGGCAATCATGCGAAGATGCCACTTCCAGCCGAAGCTTTGGACGAGCCCGCGCAACTGAGCTTGAGCTATGTCAAGCCAACTTACGCCAACGATTTCTACGTTATTCGCGTTGCACCATCAGTGCCTATCGAAGAAGACCCGAAGCACATTGTACCCTCGGAGCCGTTTGGAGGACACGAGTACGAGGCCACGATTGAGACGCTTGATGCTCGTATCTGCGTCAAAGCTAAAGCGAAGTTCGCACCCAGTAACAAGCTGCAACGAGCGGAGGCCCAGGTGAAGGAGGCTGCCGGCGCGAGCTACGAATCGTTCAAGGAATGGATGTGGCCCAGTCGCCAGAGATCTTCTACGTGAAGAATCAATTCATCATGATACCAGATAGTACATTGTAAAAACAAGGCGGAGATAGGCGACACAACTCCGATGGACACGACTTCTTACCTACGAGACGTCAGTCGCCCACAGTTACTCTTTCATTGCAGAAACACTGGCCACGTCGAACGCGAATCCGACACTGTTCCCGCTGCCTTGCCCTGAACAAGCTGAACGATACGATGTTCTAGCACGTGTGTCCCACCTCTCCAGAGCCAATCAGATCACCCAGTGGCTGAAGCGGACCTCAGCTGCATCCTTCAGAACGTCAGCAGTTGAACGAAGGAGCGGCATTTAAGACTGTCATATGTGCACCGCTCCCGTCTCCCTTTATTCAGTCTCTTTCGTGAACTCGATTCATTGACCTCTCCAGCTCATCCAATAATCACGCCCACCCCACCATGGACAAGCTATCTATGCTGAAGCTCTCGGACCTGCAGAAACTCACCAACGTGCATGTACCTCCTCAGTACCTCAAGCCGCTGGCTGCACTGGGCGGCATATGGGCGACGTACCAGCTGTACAAGTTGTCCAGTTTCACGTGGTACCACTTCTTACGCCCGTACAGCCTGAACAAATACAAAAAGGGCGTCAGCGAACCTTGGGCCATTGTGACCGGAGCTTCTGATGGCATCGGTCTTGGATTCGCGGAGGAGCTTGCTTCTCAAGGCTTCAATGTCATCCTGCACGGCCGAAACGAACAGAAGCTGAACGGCGTCCGGCAAGACTTGCAATCGCAGTGGCCTGGCAGAAAGTTCAAGATCCTTATTCTGAACGCCATCGATGATGCTGGCGACAGCGCAAAGATGGAAGTGGCAATCTCTGAGTTCAAGCACTTGGACATCAAAGTTCTGATCAACAATGTCGGCGGTGTCGCTGGCGGCAAGCCGACTTTCAAAAGCTTCACAGACCTGACCCCGGAACTTACGGACGCGTGGATCGATCTCAACCTGCGTTTCCCAACACACTTCACGAAGGCGCTGCTGCCGACGCTGGTCAGAAACAATCCTGGATTGATCATCAATATCAGCAGCGGCGCTGCCAACTGGGCATCGCCTTGGCTATCAGTATACAGTGGCGCCAAAGCCTTCAACACTGCGTGGTCCCGGTCTTTAGCCGTCGAGCTCATCGATGAGGGACACGATATCGACTGCCATTCCATTGTCGTAGGCCCCACAGCGACGAAGCAGTTGGGCTTGAAAGTTGACTTCACTACCCCGACACCGCGCAACATGGCTAGATCCAGTCTTGGCTATGCCGGGACGAGTGTTCGTGATGTTGCCGCTTACTGGGGACATGACTATTTGATGTGGATGTTCAGTATTATGCCTACATGGTACTCGGAGAATTGGATCAGGCAATTTTCGAAGGATTTCATTGCAAAAGAAAGGAAAGAGATGGAGCAAGCGGCGAAGAAGCAGTGAGTCAGCTGCGTTTCAAACGACACGGTCTTTCGTTGGACAGTCCATTGCTGCGATACCGTTTCCTTGGCCCGAATGCAAGTATGAAGTGAGCACCAGATTCGAAAAGCCACGTCATCAGTAGCCCGCAACTAGCGCCTTCTCATATCGGACCAACAACCGTTGCGCTGGTGTTGTTGACGCTATTGCAGACCTTTGCAAATGACTCTGGCGCGCGACTATGTGTTACTGCTTACTTAAGCCTATAAGTCACTTGTAGTGCCTGTGGGATCCTGCCATGTGGCTTTTGGACCGCAGCTAGCGCTGCGGCCTTGTAGGCGAATGAGGAAGATGATGGCGTTGGTGTAGATGTAGGAGGTAGGCTGTACCTCAGCCGAAGCACATGTTATTGCTGCAAGCTATTTGTCGTATAAACAATGACAAGCTGATAACATCTTGTCATATACGGTCGCGGTCGCGGCAGTCGCGAAGCAGGAAGCCTCGTCTTTCCTTCCTCCAGAGCTATTCGTTGCTTCCTATCCTAAGAGGAGGCGCCTTCTCATAGCGACGGCACCTCTTCGCAGCTAAACAAACACATACCCCGGCGCTGAACTAATACACTGCCTTTAACACATACATCCACACACGTTAACATTAACATCAAACAGCCAATCGCGTATCTACAGCCAGTACTATCCCACGTTCCCTTCAACGACCAACGGTCTCTACGCAGCATGGCTGCTCCACCCCAGCTCCCCGACCTCGAGTCGAAGGTTCCACGCATTAAACTTCGCATCAAGAACATGATGACTGACAGTGCTCCAGGACACGTTTGCCACGTGGGCATCGAGCCTTTAGCAACATCTCGACGACATCTTGATCGCCTACGGCGCCGAGCGGAGCTTGAACTACGACGTCCAAAAGAACGAAGCAGATGGCGAGGCTGTCGGGTCTCCGGCCTCTGATCTCAGCTACCCAGACCTTATCTACAGCCATCTGCTTTCCATGGCTCTGGACGCTTCTGCTGCTGAAGAAGAGGAACGGATCAGCGAAGCTGTCACGCCTGCCATATCTTCAGCTAGATGCGACTCGGGCCTAGACAACAGTACCCACCAAGACGCAGTCGGAAAAGGAGAATATGCGACCGGCAAGGACTCTGCTCAGCCTATCAGCACTCAATCTAACGCTACCGCAAAGCCGCAGCCATCGCCTCCTCGTCAACCCTCTTCTGCCATCCCTCGACCTTCCGATCACGACACTCGCTCTCCGCGTGTAAGTGGGCCCATCAACGATCATGACCGGCCTCCTCTCCAGAGCAGCACCAAAGCAGCCTTCCAACCAGCCCACGCTCACCGATTCCCGTGCAGCGGCCTCTCCAACAGGAGCCGCATCCGCCGCCGCGCCCAGCCTATCCTCCGGTTGCACATCCGCAGAAGCTCGATGAGTCTAGCTAAATCAGAGCCGCTTCTGCTGATCCTGCGAACCAGCCTTCCGTGGAACAAAGAGTCTCTGCATCTGGTGACCGAGGAAGAGTTTGGCGAGGAGAAAGAGAATGATGAGGAGGATAAGGAGGAAGAAGGCCACGAGGAGGAATACTCCAGATGATGTGAGTAAACGCTTTTCTCCCACTTGATGTTCTATTGGTGTTTGGCGGTCAATGCTTTTCAGATTGCTCATGCTTCTCCTGGGTTCGGTAATCGGTTTTCTCTTGGAATTTGATATGCTTCGTTTGCCACATTGCTATTGCTTCACTTGGGCTCGGTCTATTCTTGGTCTCGATAGTTTGGGCTCGCCAGATTACTGGTGTTATTTTTTGGAACGAAAAGATTTCTCTTGGAACTCGCGTTGTCTCAATCCTCAAGGACACATACGAACTCCCACATTTTCAAGCATGCCGTGAGTCAGTGTCACATAGCAACACTCCTTGTGTTCGCGGATTGCTCGAAATATCGTAAATTTACCTGCAATCACGGTCCTATTGCTACGTCTGCGTTGCCACCAACATACATGTCTATCTCCAATCAAAGACACCTTGTCACCCTCACGGCTCTTCACCCTTCCACCTCCTCTCAAACAGATACCGATACCCCGGCTCCGCCAATTCAACCATCTCCCTAACCAATCCAACATCCTCCCCGAACTCCTTCTCCCAGTCCTGCTGTATATTCCCAAAATCAACGTTCCTCGCAGCCAGTCCAGCGACCACCCCAGAAGACTCATAGAGCCTATTCTGACTCGCATAAAGCATCGGATGAATCTCTCCCTCCCTCTGCTTCTCCGTAACAGCCTCCCACTCGAACTTCGCCTTCTCCGGGTCCAGGCCGAGCTTGACGCACAGCTGGCGAACGAAAGTTCGACTGGTCATGTAATCGTCCGCGTCGATGACGACGGGCTCGATGTTGTGAGATTTGTAGTAGTTGTACAACACGCAGTTCCAGATGTTGCAGGTGGTGACGAGGAACATCGCGCGACCCCCGGCGTGAGGGAGGTTCATGCGTTGCAGCACGCGGTAGGCTGAAGGGACGCAAAGGCGTGGGTCGCGGATCGATATTAAAGGGACGGATCCAGGGCGAAGGAGAAGGGAGTCCGGGACGGTGGTGAAGTTCTCGCTGCGAAGGCACGCTGAAGAGTCCCGGGCAGTGACGAGGTCGATGTACTCCAGCATCTTCTCCGGCAAGACGGGGAAGAAAGGGTGGGAATGGACGAAGAGGCGTTCATCAGCGTTGGCTTGGCTCTGGTTTTTGATCAGTCAGTCATCAGACGGTCCGTCGGCTCAACGATCACACGGTCGCATATATACACTCACAAGCCTCTCTTCCCACGCCACCACCTCTTCCTTCATCTTACCCTCGTACTCCCTCTTCTCCTCTTCGCCCATCCCACCGGCATAATCATCCCAGAGAAGCCACTGGACTTGCTTGCCACGACTCGCAGAGAACGGATGTGCCAGCATACCGACGCCGGACTGCTGATCTGTAAGCATGCGCTCGAGCAGGTGACCTTGAAAACTAATCGTCAGATTTTCGCTGCGCATAAAGTCTTTGTCGGCGAAGAATTGAGATTCAGAGATGGACTTACTTCCGCTGCGCGGCTGCGAGAAGAGGATGATTTGCGATGAAGCCATGATCGATAGCGAGGTGTTTATTCGTGAGTGCAGCGAATCCGATCTTGCTTAATCCTTGTACCTTATGGTTCGATCGAAGCCAGAAAGAAACCGTCTACACCAATCCTACCTTATATGAATCAAGCCCAAACCGTTGCCGCCTGCGCTGGTTCACGCAAACGCGCGGTCCCATGAGGCAACACTTTTCGATTGACCATCAGCTCGGCTTTGTACAGACGGATCTGCTTCTCAGCGATTGCCTAGCTAGGTATCCCTAATCGCGTCGGCCAAGAGGTATCCACCTGCAACCAAAATGATTGATCCTTCGGGGCGCTTTTAAAGGATGGAGCCTCTTGGCCAGCGCGATGACATACTACAACCAGCTTCTGCGGAGCTGACCTAACGCTCCTCACACTCTGATGAAAGCGGAGCACCGCTCCCCTTCACCTGCAGGCTGAGAAGGAGGTAGCGACGGACAACGGTTCGGCGCTGAATATCTCAAGGTTCCGCAGGCAAACGGTGTTTGTCGTGTCAGAATGTAGTTGAACTGTGTTTTTGCGTGCATATATACATTTCCCCAGCCAAGAAGATCAACTACAGAAAAACATTGTCGAAATCAAAATCAGACAGGTAGATAAGACAACATCATGACGCTTTGCTCGCAAAAGTCCATAACAAAGTAAGATGAAATGGCACCAAGATCGCCGACTCCGAAACGGAAACCTTGTCCGGTTTCTCTTTAAACATATCCAAATTTTCAGGGGTTGAGATGCCCCGGTTTCCACAGTCGTAGATCTCGCAGATGCGCTCTTACATGTGCCTGACGCCGCGGTTGACGTAGCTAATGAAGCTGTTGACGAGGCCGGCGAAGCCTGCGGGACGGGAGAAAGTGCTCTCACCTAGACTTCTGTTAGTTGGATCTTCTCTGCAATTTGTTTGTGAGGCACAAATGAACTTACCCTTCATAGCCTTGTCGGCGACCAGCGCGATCAGCGCAGCGCCGACACCACTACCGTCCTTGGCAATACCAATGCGGATTCTCTTCTCGCCCCAGACACCGATCTCGGGGATCTCCCTAAGTGCCTCGCGAATGTACTCTTCGAAGTTGGGGTAGAACTCGACCAAGCTGCCGTCAACACCAACATCAACGATCTCGTCCTCGTTGACGGTGGTGTTCTCGGTTGTGGCGATGTCCTTGGGGTGCTGGAGCTTGTCGGTGCCAATGACGATGGCGGCGATGGCCACGGCGGAAAGGCGAGCGGCGCGCTTGCCAATGGCAGCGGCGATGAGGCGGACAGCCTCCGCATCCTCAGCACTGGCGGCGGAAACACCGTAGTCGTGGTCGAGAGTCTGGCGAGTCACCTTGAGGCCAACAGAGTTATCACCGCTGGCAATGGAAAGGAAGCTAGTGTCCAAGCCCCACTGCTTGCGGAGCGGTGAGTTGGCTGCGAAGTGGGTTGTGCTGCGGACGTCGTTCTTGCTGCTGTCCTCGTCACTGAAGAGAGGAACATTCTTGTCGTTGACGAGGCTCGTGATGGCGCGGCGCAGAATCTCACCAAGGAACATGCCAGAAATGCGCTTCTCAAACATTTGCACACCGGGGTTGTTTGATTCGGCGTCGAGAGACTTGTCGTAAGGTGTGTTGGGGAGAACAGAGAGGTGGTTGTCGAAGCTACCCCACTCAGTGTTGACAATCATCTCGCCAGTGCTGTCATCCACATCGCCCGCTTCAGCGCCCATGTTCTTGAGCTTCGTGATCTTGTCGAGCTTCTCAACGTAGGCACCGTTGGTACCAGTACCGAAGATGGCACCGAGAAGAGTGCCGGTCTTGCCAGGGCTGGTGTACGAGCGAGCCATGAGAGTTCCCACGGTGTCGTTCACGAGCGCTGCAACGCGGACCGGGAGGTTCAGGTTGTCGATCTCAGCCTGCAACAGAGCGCAGACGTCCTTGCCAATGGTGTCGTCAATGTCGAAGCCCTTGGTCCAGCGGATCAGGGTACCCTTGTTGATGCCATACTGCTGCACAGGGAAACTGAAGGTGAAACCAAGGCTGAAGACTTCCTCGTCCTTGGGAGGACCGAACACAGACTGTCTACGCTCAAGGTGAGAGTTGTAGTGGTCGCCGTGGTGGGTCTTGAGGAAAAGCTCAATCTGCTTGGCCAAGAAGGCGAACAGCTCGCGCGAAGTCTTTGCAACCATCAATTGTTGGGGAATGGCAACCTTGCTCTGGGTCAAGCTGAAAGTGCTGTTTCCGTGCAACTGAATGGAGCAGACACGGAAGTTGGTGCCACCCAAATCCACAGCCATGTACAGACCCTTCTCGGTACCATTGGGCACAGCGGTCACGTAGGTGGGGATCTGGCTCATAGTCTGTCCCTGCTTCTCCAGACCCTCGTCCATCTGGCGGATAAACTCCTTCACGCCACGGTTGACATCTTCCTTCTTGTACTCGAACTCAGCGGCCACGCGCTCGGCTGCTTGTGCGAGAGACATGCTGCGCGGTGAACGATTATATATGCTTCCTGGGGTGTGTGTAGGGACTCGACAGTACAGCTCCTGCACGAATGGGTTGTAGGTGGGCGCTGGTGGGCACGAGGCCGGTGTTGCTGTGGGATAGGTGCGGAGGAAGAGGTCCTGGTAGGGAATGGGAAGATGCGGCAGCAGGAACTGGATGAGCAGAACAGCTACCAAGAGGAGACCGAGGACGAGAGTGGTTGGTGAGGGACGGTCTCGGGAGAGGGCTGAAAAGAAGGTGTTACGCTTCTTCTGGTGGATGTCCTGCAGGAAGGGAAGCTCTGTGCGGTTGGGCGACGAGGACCGCGAAGGCGGAGGGAGAGAGCGAGAGCGACGAATGGTGGTGACGGCCAGGGTGGGAGCGGAGCGGAGGAGGACAGAGAGTGCGAGCAGGCGGCGTAGGTAAACTATGGGTGAGGCAGCGGGTGAGAGGTCGGTGATGCTCGCGGTATGTCTGAGCGTGGGCTAGCTTGGAGCCGAGGCGGGGCTGTCGAGACTTTAGCTTGCCTGGAGAGCTGGCGTGGTCTGGCCTGAAGCTTCAACTGCCTTCGAGAAGCAGCAGCAGCAGCAGAATGCCATGTGCACCCAGCGTGACCTCTCACATGGAATACATTGCTTCGGCGTCTCTCCCACTGGCTGCATTCTCCTGCTCTCATTGTCTGCCCACGGTCACGCTCCCCATCGCATGCTCTCCACGCGGGGCGCACGTGCGAGTCCGGTCTCCATCGCGGTCCTTTCGCGGTGCTTCTTTGTTCTCTCCAACCATTGTGCCTTTCTTGTTGGAGATGCCGGGAGACCGTGGGCGGCCGTGCTACAGGCTAGAGCGCGCGAAGAAGGCTAGCCCGCGAGATCGAGATGGCAACAACACTTTTTTTGGGTGGGCCGCCGTTCTTTACAACGTCATTGTTGCTTGCGGGATGAATGCCGGCTGTCAATTGTTGGTCGGCGTGGCGGGCTAGAGCGCAGTGAACTATAGGTGATGCGAGATTTATGTATAGGCGATGTTGGAAACCGCGCTGCTTTTTACTGCCGTCTGCATCCGAGAGATAGGATGAGTACGTCAGAGCCTCGAATGCTTCTCGATGCACAATTTCGCCGCCCATGAGTGAGCAGACAACACTCACGTTGCCAAAATACGGATCTTGAGATGTTCACATATGAGGTAAAATATCCATACTTATCAGTACGAAACACGATGTCTGCTCACTAGAGGATACTCGATATTCATAAGTCATATACCCTTGGTAGTATATATACCACAATGCCCAACAATAAACGCCATCGCAATGCCAAACTAACAATATTACCCCAGATGGCCATGCTCGCCACCCTTAAACATCCCTCCAAGTCCCCTGCACCGGCTTCCTCCCAATCGTATGCCCACCAACCGTCGGCGGCGGCGACACCGCGCCTCCAGCAAGAACCGTATGATTCCCCTGCGCCTGCGTATGGTAGCTAGGCGGATACAAACTCGGCTCATACTGCGTCGACCTAACACTCGTAATCCGTTGCGGTCCCTGTGTCTCCTGGCTATAAAGCGACTGAGGCGCGTACTGGCGGTGTGAATCGTAATTGTGAGCCGGAGCAGCGTTCATGGCGCCGAGATCACCGCCATGCTGAGGGCCGTAGTAGTCTGCATTGCTATTCGAGGAAAGCAGGCCTTGTTGTTGGGCTACTTGCGGGTTTTGGAGGTTGCCCATTTCGACGTCGTCGTAGGGGACGTGACGGTCTTGTCCTTGGCCGTGGGTAGGGAAGGCAGGGAGTGCGTCTTCGTTGTATGCTGTTGCGCCGCTTTTGTTGGGGCCTTCGCTGGGACTCATTGGTGGTGCGCCGCGGTATCCTGCTCCTCCTGACATGTGTGTTTGCTGTGGTGGTGCGTACATTGGTGAAGGTGCGTACATGGGTTGCGCCGAGTACATGGGCTGCTGTGGTCCGTAGTATTGGTGGTGCATAGGGTATTGAGGCGGCGGTGGAGGTTGTTGGTAACCTTGATTGTTGTTTCGCGAGGAGCTGCAGCAGCTACAACAGCAGCTAAAGCAGTCGATTATGCCTCCGCAGATGCATTTTGTGATGCACCAGAGGATCGAGAGGGCGATGATACTGCCGAGGATGATGCCTACGATTACTGGCCATTTGCTACGAGAGATGGTCAATTGTTGAGTTTATGGGCGCAAGGCGTACTTGGTATTCTTACCAGTAGGTTTTTGACATGCAAGTGTCCCATGATGACAGCGTCTCCTGCATGCCGCCTGGGCCCGATCCATTGTCCGACATGGTAATCTGTCTGTTCTTTTGCGATGCTCTTCCTTGATATGACGCCCGTACGATATGTATGTAGGCAACAACACCGCCTCTTCAACCAATAATCACGTCCTCCTGCCAAGTACTCGCAGTCGTAGTAGTGATCCGGTCCAGCCACCGAAGGGTTCCGAGTCCGGGATGCGTTTCAAGTCGGTCGCGATCCTTGCGCAAATTCAATATCCAAGGCCAGATAGGTACCAAACGGCGCTATGGTCCCTTCTGACTTTTGAAAGAGATTCAAACGAATTAGACAGCGACAGAAAGGTAAGCAATTGTACAAAACCTCAACCCGCGCCGCCCAGGCTACTATAACGATTGCAATACGCAGCCCAACGAGGCTGTACGGCTGCTACGTGCCGCGTGCCCAGCCTTATAGGGTGATACGCGTATCGTGGCACAGCGCGCGCAGCTCTCGTCAGCCAATCCGAAACGTCGTTTGGTTCTACTGAGCTCCACTTTACGATGAAGACGAAGATCTGACTCAAGCAAAGTGCTGGGGAGCCGTGGGCCGAAGGTGCTGCAAGAAGCCGACTTGCGATGTGATGATGGGGTTGGGCATGCGGGAAACGTAGGAGGCGGGTTTAGGATGCTGGGACATGCATCTGTAGTTATATGCACTTCGCTTCGCTTGTCAGCAATGTTAGGTGGTCACGCGTCTAAATGCATGTGTCTTCCTCCTCCCGTAATAGAGGTATATAGAGGCATTGACACCAATCGGTCGAGTCCCGTTCATCCTCGAACGCAAAAGCGTCAACGACATCCATGATCGCGGCCATCAAAAGACAGCAACTACCTTCATGGAGGAACACTGATGTCAAACTGCCATCGTTTAGACACATTAATATCAGAATCCATTACCCGGCTGGCCATGCTAACATTAATCTGGCCATAAACCCATCATAAACAGCGAGAAAGCAAAAGGGTATCATCGGAAGCCCATGAACGCCATTCGAAACCCATAGCAATGCCCACGCCGGGGCAGTATCGTCGACAGGAATAAGCGAAAACAGCCATACACGCTCCGCGAGCCCCTAAAGACTCAAAAGCTTCAAGCCAATCGGCCCAAAGATCTCGTTCTGCTCAGCAGCAAGTGCGTGCTTGGTCACAAGCGCAAGGACATGAAGCAAGCCTTGTGCAGCGACGATGCGGGTGTTCTCGTGCGGTGGGATGAGCTGCTCGAAGTCGATGCTCGCGGACTTTTTCTCATCTTCCTCGTCACCTGGAACCGCAGTCTCGCGCTCTTGGTCGAGCTCAGCGATGCCTTCTTTGACGAAGTCGAGGAAGTTGTAGCTCTCGCTGTCGATAGCGGCGCGCACCCATTGGGATTCTGCAGCGGTCTGGGTATCGACCTGAGCAGCTGGGCCAAAGCGCTCGAACTCGTCTTCGGCGGTCGCTCCCATGCCTGTGTTTGAGCCGAGGAAGTGAAGGCCGTCGTCGTCGTTGGCGACAGTGAAGCCACGGCCTTCGAGGGGAGATGCTGTGGGTAGACGACTACCACGACGGCTGAGAGCTTGAAGTGGAAAAGCACCAGCGGCAGAAGTACCGCCGGCGCTGAAGAGGGCTGTTGGACGGCGAGAGCCAGTGCTCTGGTTCCACGGGAAGACGCTTGAGTTGTGGTGGTCATCGAGCAGTGTTGCCTGATCTCTGCCTTGTTCGATAGTGTAATCATCGGCCACTGGCATGTAGCCATCGTCCTGGACTTCAAATCCACGAGCAACCTCGTCAGAAGAAGGATGTCCGCGGGAACGAACGCGACGACTGTCCTCTGAGCTGGGATCCTCGTCTCTGGCATGCTTCTCGCCACCAACAGTGAGTTTAAGGCCGGTCATTGCCTCCAGAAGCTTGATACCAGTGAACATGTTCAGCGGGCCATGGTCTGCCTGCTGGAGACGGTCGCCCGTCCCTAGCATCCAGTGCTCCGCGTTCTTCTTGGCTAGAGTGACAAGGCGGTGTGCGTGCTTGTGGCGAAGTGCCTCTTCCATGTTCGCCTTGTATTCTTGATTCCATCTTGCAATGTCCCGGTTGTGGAGCTGGATGCCGACGTCGAGAGGAATTATCTTTGGTCCGCGATGATGGCGACGCTGTTCAGCTTCGGCGCTCTCAACCGTGATCGAGCGTTCATTTCCCTCTTCTTGCTGGCGGGTAGGAAAAGCTTCCCCTTGTTCGAGTGGATAATCGTCGTTCTGCATGGGCATGAATCCATCGTCTTCAGGCCGTACGAACTGCTATGGATCAGCGCTTGCCATATACAGACGAAATAGGGTATTCACTGACGAAGTCTCCAACATCCTGACCGCCTTCATGCTCTCCCCTAACCCGTGCGCTCGCTGCATCACTAGGTAGATCGGTCCTGTCTACCCTTCCAGAAGGTGCGCGCGGCTGACGCACTGGCGCAGTCGGCATGTCATCATCGAGAACGAAGTTCCCATCTGCGTCGATCTCCATCCCGAGGTCATCTTCGAGCAGACCACGTGCTTCGTCCTGCTGGAACAGCCCGCTTCCAATTCGCATTCCAGCACCAAAATCTCCGCGGACGGACATGTTTCCACCTGCGCCATCTGGTCCGCCAGGAAACGAGCTAGCGGACGGCGGCATCATTAAGGCTCCACCAAAATCCTGGAGAGAGGCGCCGCTACGCTGAGAGTTCTCTGGAGTAAGGCCGGCAGAATCATTAAAGGAGTCAAGGCCAGTGACCATGGCAGGCTCGTCCAGATCCATCTGGAGCAGATCGAGTTCAGGAAGGAAGTTTGGATCGTCTTCAAGGATGAGCTGGTCGACGCTGGTGTCAAGTCAGTGAGGCTGACGAGAGGCACTCCAGTCTGGCCATTCTTACCGTCCCTTGTGCCCACCCACAGCATCCAAGGCATCAGCCTTGAGCGACTTGAAGATCGCTCGCATGCCGTTCTTCGCCGCCTCAGCATCAGTGAGAACATAGCCGCACTGCTGCGCGTAGACACGCGTGACGCCGTAGCTATACGCGTGTCAGTCAGTAAGCCAAGCGAGCGCGATTTCGAACCTACAGCAAATTGCTCGAAAGGCGCAGCGCCATTGGCGCCACAGGCTCTATGATGGTGTCGCAGGTCTTGACCACGTCGACATCCAGGATAGCTTTGCGTGAGACCTTTTTGAGGGTGGACTTCGAGCCGAGCGTGGCGACGAGCCTAATTTAAGTGAGAGCAGTGAGCGATTGGCGCGAGGAGAGAGTAAAGATGGGACGAGATGAGTACCAGACGGTCGCGACGCCATGTTTGCGCGAGGTGAGGACTGTGAACACGCGTTAGTGGATGCGGCGATAAATCGCAGGCGGCTTAATCCGTACCTTCGTGACTGTAGAACATCTTGATGAGTACCGATCACGACGGCGTCATGTGCCTATGTCGATGGGCGTGTGCGGGAATTCGAGGTGTGAGGTCGAGAGTGGGAAGCAGGACGGAGGTGGATTAGGTGGAAGAAGCTGGGCGGGGATGAAGTGAGGTTAAATTGGAACTTGTCAAACCACTTCGCCTGCCAAAAATCTATACTACACCATATCAAATCGTGCAGATAATTAGCATTAGCGTAACAGCGTTGGCATAACTCTATCATTGATCTCATACTACCAGTGTTACATGCGTGACTGCTTTTACCTGTGCGCGAAGGCGTGAGCCTGTGCCACTTTTTGACCCGGAAAGGCCTATGCGCTCTCCTTCGTCTCCTCCTCCTTGGGCAGCTCGACGGCACGGTAGAGCAGGATGAGAGCAGAGTGGCTCTCACCGCCGCCGGCGAGGGTCTCAATCTTCTCACTGTCAACCTCCTGGACCTTGTCGTCGTTGAACCACCACCACTTGCCATCCTCCTCCTGGCCGGGCAAGGCGGTCTTCTTCACGTAGGCGGTGTAGTGACCAGAGTCAGCAGAGGAGCCTTGGTGTGTAACAACACCGCGGAGCTCGTACAGACCAGTCTGGTTAGCGGTGGCGTCCTTGGCCATCTCGGGGTGTACGGCGTCAAGGAGGTCTTTCTTTAGGTTGCGGATCTGTTGAGCGCGCTCCTGCTCAATCTCGGCATCTGTCTTGAAGACCTCGTCGGTGCCACCCATCGCGGTATCCTCGCCCTTCTTCTCAGCAGCCAGATCACCTTCGGTGGCAGGGCCGGTCGCCTTCGTCTCACGCTCCTTCTCCTTCTGAGCACGCTTCTGGAAAGGCTCGTCCTTCGCGATCTTGCTGGATCCAACGGCCTCGTCCTCAGCGTCTTGGCGTCTGCGCTTCTGCCTCTTCTTCTGGCGCTCAACGTCCTCGATCTCCTTCCTAACCTCACGTACGCGGTCGCGCACAGGAACAAGCTTCGCGCGAAGCTCGTCGGTGCAGTATTCCAGCAGGTCGATCTCGTGCTGGAAAGAAACCTTTCGCAGAATCTTGGCTTTCTTTCCAGTGTCACGACGCCACAAGAAGCGCATCAAGTGGATCGGCAGGTATTTGGGCAGGCGGGAAATGCGGGATGTCTTCTTGTAGACAGCGTTGCGTTCAAGCGTCTCGGAGCGCTTCTCGAACTCCTCGTTAAGGCCGATCGAGAGACCCTCGCGGAGATGGTTGGTCTCGGCGCTGATGTTGCACTTCAGGTCTCTGAAGCCATCCTTTCCGTGCTGTGCCTCCTCATCAGGAGCTTCATCGCTCTTGGTGACGGTCTCGAAACGACCTCCCATGTACTTCTCCACCCATGTGTTGAAGCCCTCCTCCTCGACTTCCTTGGGGTCAAGCTTGAGAGACTGGTCGAGTGTCGAAATGAGCTGAGACCACATCTCCTCAGCATCCTGCTGTGCGTAGCCGTGGCCGGTCTTCGACTTCTCAGCAAACTGAGGGTATTGCTGCCGCAGCGCGGTTAGGAACATAAGAGGCTGCACAGCACCCTGAGTCTCGCCCATCATCTTGTATACATCTCTTAGCGAACCGGTCAAATCGTTCGCGCCTCCAAGTCCGCCCAAGCCAACGTTGGCCAATTGGTCTGCGCTGAACAACGAAGAGCCAGAGGGTCCCGCTTGCGCGCTCGGCTTGTAGGTCTGCAGCTGCTGCTGAAGCTCGGGAATCATGCGCAACGTTTGCAGAGTAGCGTTGGCGTAGCAGGTGTTGCCAGTGTTGTTCAGACCAGCAGGCATAGCGCCATCTTGCTTCGCGATCTCGGCATCGGTCATGTCCTCCAAGAACTTCATCCTTTCTTTCGGTGCGTCAACGTTAACTTCCGCGGACGGCTTTCCAAGCATGGTGATGACTTGGTTCGGTTTCCACTTGATGTCGGAAAGCTTGGTGTCGGACTTGATCATCTTGCCGGCCATGATCTTCTGATTATCGGGCTCAACATTGGTAAGGGAGTAAAGTTGGAGCTGGAGGTCTTCGCCGGTCGAGGAAAGGTCGATATCGACGTCGTAGGTTTTGCCCTGGTGCTTCACTTTCACCGGTACTGCCGCCATCTTTGCGGTGTGGCGAGCTTGCGGGTGTTCGAGTCGGTGTTTTGGTGACGATACGAGTTTATTTAGGGGATCGAGAGAATTTCGAGTCCTGTATCACACCAGTTAAGAGTGTTTGCGTGTGGTGTGTTGTGGCGTTTGATGCATAGAAGGCGAAAGATTCGAGTCGGCGAGATCGTGTTGACAACAGACCCTCTCTGACGTGACTTTGTTCGGCAACAGCCGCCGCCACCACCGCCTGCCTGACATGTGAATCTGCCAACGAAGGTGAGCACTGAAGATGAAACCCATGTCTGAGAAATAGCTAGTCGCGGTATCGACATGCCGTGGTTAGATAAAAGGTGGTTTATACATCCATGCCTCATGGGAGAAGAATTCGTCGTTCATCTACGCTGGCTTGCGAGAATAGAAAGAGAGGGGCAAACAGACTACTGCTTTTCAATATTAACGCTACCTATGTGAAATCGAGAAGAAGTACAACTACCCACACGAGAGTTGACAACGCCTTCATGTGAAATCAGCACACTCTCTTGCTATCGAACCTCACATGCATGTGTGCACTTCAGGCCAACAAGGGTTAGGGTCGTCGGTTTGCTCATGCAGAGTCCGCTGCTCCAAGAAATTGAACGCTCAGCTTTCATTTCGTACTTTCACTCCCGACGTGACCATGCGATCTGGCAGTGCCATCCAATCCACGTGCCTTCAACAGGATGCGGAAATAAATGAAAGCCCCGCCAGATTGCCATCGCACCTCGCCTCCGACGACGGCGACCTTGCCGTAGACAAGACCTGACATGACCCCACAGCTCTCGCAACCCCGCCAACACCCCGCTCGAGTATGGGGCCACGGACACCTGGGGATACCGGTAGGTGGGCCATATGAGAGAGGTCGATCCTAATTGTGGTTCTGGATGAGGCACATGTAAGTAAACAAGTATTTGCATTCGAAGACGTTGCTCGTTCATCTCTCTTTCCACTTTCTGTAGCTACACATTTCTGGCCATTGGGCAACGTACCTTACCACAGACGAATACCCAACAGCGTCTCACTGGAGCGATCAAGACGACAATGTCATGTACGAAAGCTCCAGACACCTTGATGGTATCCCGCAACAGAGAGCTAAGCATTACCTCCCACAGCAAAGCATTTCATCAACGACCCTACACACCTCATCCAGTCTGCCTTGCTGGCAGTAACTCAAACGAACCCTACAACCGCCCTTGACGCAGAGAACAAGGTTGTATACCTTCGACCCGATGCTGTAAAGCCTCAAGTCTCCCTAGTCTCAGGCGGTGGTGCCGGCCATGAGCCTTCATTCGCAGCCTTCGTCGGTCCAGGCCTGCTTTCGGGTGCTGTTGCAGGTACCATTTTCGCCTCTCCCAGTGCGGAACAGGTTCGACGATGCATCCTTCAAAGAGTCGAGAAGAGCAAAGGCGTACTCGTCGTGGTCATGAACTATACCGGCGATGTGCTCAACTTCGGCATGGCTGTTGAGAAGGCCAAAGCTGCCGGCATTGAGGCAGAGATGATCGTTGTGGCAGACGACTGCGGTGTTGGTAGGGCAAAGGGAGGCAAGGTTGGTCGTCGTGGTATTGCAGGCACTGTACTCGTGCAGAAAATTGCTGGCGCATTGGCTGCAACCGGTGCCAGCTTACAGGACGTTCACAAGGTGGCGAAGCTGGTTGCCGACAACACGGTCTCGATTGGAAGCTCGCTCTCGCATGTCCATGTTCCAGGACGTGCTCCTGGAGGCGAGGACGAGCTCAAGGAGAACGAGATCGAAGTTGGTATGGGCATCCACAACGAACCCGGCTCTGAGCGGACTACAAGCGAGCTGCCCGACACTGTCAAGACTATGCTTCGCTACATGCTCGATTCGTCTGACAAAGACCGCGCCTTCTTGGACGTCAGCAAGAATGATGACACAGTCCTCCTCGTCAACAACCTCGGCGGCGTCAGTCCCCTCGAAATGGGCGGCATCACCGCCGAAGTAGTCAGCCAACTCGAGAAAAGCTACGGCATCAAACCCGTCCGCATTCTCTCCGGCACATTCATGACCTCCCTCAACGGCCTCGGATTCTCCATCTCCCTCCTCAAACTCACCTCATCAGGCGTCAGCGCCTCCCTCCTCGACCTCCTCGACGCTCCCTCCGAAGCAACCGGCTTCGCCACACCTATCAAATCCTCCACGTGGTCCAACCCGCCCACCAAAGAAAGCACCACCGCTGCCGGCAAAGAAACAACCAACAAACCCTCCAACCTAACCTTCGATCCCTCCCTCGCAACCAAAGCCCTCACCCACGCCCTGAACCTCCTAATCAAAGCCGAGCCCGACGTAACCCGCTACGACACCGTCGTAGGCGACGGCGACTGCGGCATAGGCCTCAAGCGCGGCGCCGAAGGAATCCTCAAATCCCTCTCCAGCTCCCAATCCGACGCAGCCCTCTACCTCGACAGCATCATCTCCACCGTCGAAACAGACATGGACGGCACCAGCGGCGCCATCTACGCCATCTTCCTCAACGCCCTGGCCCACGGCCTGCGCTCGCAAGGAAACAGCGGCGGCGGCAGCGGCAGCAGCAGCAAACCCGCCGACGCCCAAGTCTGGGCCCAAGCCGCCCGCATTGCAAGCGAGAGCATGGCCAAGTACACGCCTGCGAAACCCGGCGACCGCACTCTTGTCGATGCGCTGGCGCCTTTCGTGCAGGAGCTGGGCAGCAGTGGGGACATTGGTAAAGCAGCGGCTGCGGCGGAGCAAGGGGCGGCGAAGACGAAGGGCATGAAGGCTAGTTTGGGGAGGACGGTGTATGTGGGTGGAAGTGGCTTTGAGGAGGTGCCGGATCCGGGCGCGCATGGGCTGGCGGTGTTTTTGAAGGGGTTGGCGGAGGGGTTGGGGAAGTGAGGAGGAAGGTAAGAAAGAAGGGGTCTCGATTGTGCGTTTCAGGGTGGTTGGATTGGATCATCTATCTGTAATGAGCTGTAGCTGGTGTTTTTTTTTTTTTTTTTTTTGGATGTATGTTGAGATTAGCGTGATGAACTCGCAACGATGGTATTATCATGTTGGAGTAGCAAGTGCCTTACATTTTGGGCGTGCAGATGTACCATTGTATGATGCAGCATTGCAGTACTTGTTGTGCCGGATCGACGATAGGTGCTGTTTAGAACCGTGCACAGTCTGAGGGTTATGTCAGTGTTGCCCGCCCATTTGCAGGGAGCGGCTACCAGTTGACAGCCAAGATACATGTATACTCCGTTGTGCTGTGACTGTCAACATCAGTACAAGTAACGACGCCCGAGAAGCAGATCATGACCTTACTATAGCTTCAGCACATAACATTCTTGAAAAGCAGGATGGACGAGAAGAAATATGTACAGCGATGTTCATTGCTCATACTCGTAAAATAAAATAAAATCCCGCACATACTGTGTTCCCGGGACTTTTGATTTCCTCATCATCAATTTTTCCTATCCATCCCCAATAATTTTTGTCATCAACACCATTGCAGAACCAAAAGCAAGAAGATTAAACCCCTAGATGGCTAGGAATAGCATAATCTAAGAAAGCTGGTTGACGCAGTTGAAGTCGGCAAGGGCCTCGGCGACACGCTTGGTCATGGTCTTCTCGCCCTCACGGACCCAGACACGGGGGTCGTAGAACCTGGTTGGAAAAGTTTGTTAGTTTGAATTTTACAAAGTTGTTCAAGGATAGCAAGAATACATACTTCTTGTTGGGCTTGTCAGCACCGTCGGGGTTGCCGACTTGGCTGGAGACGTAGTCCTTGTTCTTGATCATGTAGTCACGGATACCCTCAGTGTAGGCGTACTGCATGTCAGTGTCGACGTTGACCTTGACGACACCGTAGGAGATGGCGTCGAGGAACTCCTGCTTGGAGGAGCCGGAGCCACCGTGGAAGACAAGGGCGACGGGCTTGTCGTCCTTGGTGCCCTCCTTCTCCTGGACGTACTGCTGGTGCTTCTGGAGGAGCTCGGGGCGGAGCTTGACGTTGCCGGGCTTGTAGACACCGTGGACGTTACCGAAGCCAGCGGCGATGGAGAAGTAGGGGGAGACGGCCATGAGGGTCTTGTAGATGTTGTGGATGTCCTCGGGCTGGGTGTAGAGGGAGTTGTTGTCGACGGACTCGTTGTCGACACCGTCCTCCTCGCCACCGGTGATACCGATCTCCATCTCGACCCACTGCTTCATGGGCGCGGCGCGCTTGAGGTAGGCAGCGGTGGTCTGGATGTTGTAGTCAACCTCCTCCTCGGAAAGGTCAATCATGTGGGAGGAGAAGAGGGGCTCGCCGTGGACCTTGAAGTAGGCCTCGTCGGCGTCCATCATGCCATCGTACCAGGGGAGGAGCTTCTTGGCGCAGTGGTCGGTGTGGAGGACGACGGGGATGCCGTAGGCGGGAGCAACGCCACGGATGTAGTGGGCAGCGGCAACGGCACCAGCGATGGAGGCCTCCTGGTTCTTGTTGGGCACGCCCTTACCGGCGAAGTAGGCGGCGCCACCGTTGGAGAGCTGGAGGATGATGGGCGACTTGGCGTCGCGGGCAGCCTCGAGGGAGGCAACGACGGTGGAGGAAGAGGTCACGTTGATGGCGGGGATGGCGAACTTCTTCTCCTGGGCGTACTTGAAGAGGGCGCGGACATCGTCACCGACGATGACACCGGTCTTGCGGGACAGGACGGACTGGGCCATTGTGAATGTAGTGGTGGGGGTGATTGGGTATAAAGGGTATTGGTGGGTAGTATAAAGATGTGTTGTTGCAATGAAGTGGGAGA
Organism: Cladosporium austrohemisphaericum; assembly: GCA_022813715.1. Classification (NCBI taxonomy): domain Eukaryota; kingdom Fungi; phylum Ascomycota; class Dothideomycetes; order Cladosporiales; family Cladosporiaceae; genus Cladosporium; species Cladosporium austrohemisphaericum. Next base: position 910,116 of record JAKLLY010000012.1, on the reverse strand, counting down.
GATGGAGCAAGAGGCAGCAGTGAGGGCGGAGGGGTGTCCTTATGAGATGGCCGTTCGAGTTTTGTTATGGGCCCCACCTTGGTAGCTGATGTCACGCTTTCAGCAGATTTGGCCTGCCTGCCCCTCCATCATCCCAGCATTGCCAGCGCCGAAGCTTGGGTGCGCGACGTCGGCGGTTCTTGCCGATAACTCGCCGCCGTGCTGCCCTCAATTATCGTGCGGCGGTGGCCTGCCTCCGGTAGACGACGGCATTCTGGCGAAGCCCATCTATTGCACATGCCTGACCCGAGGATGTGCAGCCAGTGTCCAGCGCGTCTTCAGCGCACATGTGGCAGGGCTCGTACATACGTGTGGAAGCGTCTAGATATTCCCACCGCGTTTCTGTGGTGGAGCGAGCGCGCCCAAGCCTCAACGCGCGACAAAGGCCCGAACACAATTCGATCGATGGACATTGGTCAAACCGCCGCTGTAACATTGATGTCACGTGGCGAATGCTGACTTGCGGACTTGCTCACTCGAGCTGTGGTTCAGGCTTGTTGAAGACTGACGTGTGGACGGGAAAATCGTCGTACTCATCCGCGGAAGAATATTATCAGCGATCAGGGCTTGCATACATGGCAGCTGTGCCTTGCAGGAGCTTGCCGTCTGCCCGAAGAAGTTCAGATGGTCAGATAGTTTCGTCTAATTGTAAGAATGATTGTTCCAGCATGCTTGCTTGTATTGATTGGGGATGATGTCGTGTTGCCTTGCGAGTGTTTTTGCCTGAGCGATGGAGATACGACTTATGCCTTCTGCCCTCTCAAGCCACGTCCCATGACTTGTTTCAGCGCTTCTCCCACTCCGCATCCAACATCGACCTCTAGATTTGAGCTTCGCGAAAAGTCAAGGTACGCGCGCGTATAGCGGCAACAACATATCTCTCTCAAAATGCAGTGCGCAAGTAAGTGCTGGCTTATGCTACCATTATATTCGCATACTGACACTCGCGCGCAGTCTCCGGTGAGGTTCCGCAACAGCCCGTCGCATCTCGCAAGTCCGGTTAGTCGAAGCTATCAACCACCAATGCGCGCATCCAACTTACAGTAGGTATAGGCAATGTCTTCGAAAGGCGCTTGATAGAAGCTTACATTTCGGAGAACGGCACCGATCCCGTCAATGGCGAAGACCTCATAACCGAAGACCTTCTCGACTTGAAGCAACCGCGCTCAGTCAAGCCCCGGCCACCGACCCTCACTTCGATCCCTGCCCTCCTTTCCACCTTCCAAAATGAATGGGACGCGATCATTCTCGAGACATACCAGCTCAAGCAACAGCTTGCTGAGACGAGACAAGAGCTGAGCTCTGCGCTCTACTACAACGACTCTGCCCAGCGTGTGATTGCGCGCTTGCAGAAGGAGAGGGACGAGGCTCGCGATGCGCTTTCGCGTGTGACCGTCAGTGGAAGCAACGGCAGCAATGGCGCAGCAAATGGAGACGCTATGCAGGTGGATGGCCAGGCATTGTCAGCTGCCGTCCTGGCAAAGATCGATGAGACCCAACAGAAGCTTTCTGCCACACGCCGCAAGCGACCAGTACCCCAGGACTGGGCTACCGGAGATGCCATTACTTCATACGAAATCAAGGCCGATATCGACTCGCAATTTACTGGAGCCAAATCACTTGCCGTGGACAACACCGGCGACTTCTTCCTCTGCGGAGACTCTGACGGCGCAGTCGGTATTTACGATTTGAAGAACAGCGCTTTCACAACAAGGAGCAATCTGGGTGCTGGTGCGGTTCTGGATGGCGCTTGGGCACACGACAAGATTGTCGTCGCAACATCGAGCGGCTCCGTGGTGGTTGCTGTTGAGGGCTCTGCTCAGGCCAAGTTCCACCAGCATGCTGGTGCTGCATCTGCGATTGCCGTGCACCCATGTGGCGATATTGCCGCCTCTGTCGGTGTGGACAAGAGCTACGTTCTTTACGACCTTGCTACATCGACCGTCCTCACACAGGTCTACTCGGACTCTGGTACGCATACAGAAAGTGAAACACTCAGAACACACTGCTAACTTAATTCACAGAACTCACATCCATCGACTTCCATCCTGACGGCCATCTTCTTGCCGCCGGAGGCGCAGATGGCAGCATCAAGCTGTTCGACGTCAAGACCTCACAACTCGCACATACCTTCCCGGCAGCGTCGCCTTCGCCAATCTCGGCTGTCTCATTCTCTGAAAACGGCACCTGGCTCGCTTCTGCACACCAAGACCAGACCAGTGCGATTGTCTGGGACTTGCGCAAACTCAACCAGCTCGCCACGCTTGAGGTTGGCACGGCCGTCTCGGGTCTCACTTGGGACTACACTGGCCAGTTCCTCGCAGCTTGCGGCCCCGGTGGCGTGGTTGTCAGTCAGTACGAGAAGAAGGGCAAAGCTTGGTCGGAGCCTTTACGCAGAGCCGTCAAGGCCGTGGATGTGCAATGGGGAGCCAACGCGAAGAGCCTGGTGGCGCTGACGAGCGAGGGCGCCGTTAGCGTGCTTGCTTAGGAATCCGTGGTAGCGAAGTGACTGCCCACTCATTGTGTGGCGAAGGCGTTCTGGCGTTGAATGAATAAGCTCGAATGAAGGGTTGTATGTACAATACGAACAGCAGCGCTGTGATGCGACTGACATGAGAACGTGTGGAATATCATCTTTGAAACACTGCCCTACAGGAGCCGCTAGTCTGTTAGTGGTGCTGATCACATGTTGGCTTGATTAGTATGGTTTGAGCGTGAGCACCGAACAGAATATAGATTAGCATGATACAGAGTGTGTGTAGGCGGGCGATGAGCATCAAGCCGTCGGTCTCATTCATTATTCTCAGGCTGTTGCACGCCTCTGGTCCTTGGCCTCACTCTGGGCTCTTTATCTCCGAAGGCCGTCCGTGTCTGCTCCCGCTGCACAAGCCCTTTGACGGCCCTGAAGCTAACCATACCACGACGTCACGCACACACACAGAGACGACCCTCAACGCCGCTACAACAAGGTCCTTTCTTGTGCCAGGGCACTCATCTTCACTTCGACACATGCACTCTACACGCCACTGCCTCGTGGCACGAACACAATAACCACTCAGCAACTCCCCGAAGCACGCTTTCTGCCGGCAAGCCATGGACCGTGACCATCGCCAGGCCTGGTCTAACGTGAAAGTACGTCGCTCTACACCATATCCTGCCATGCCTTGCCTCGCCGCTTGTGCATTCACTGTCTTCAAAGCTGACATATGACGCTCTAGCATTCATACAGCAACCACAACATGGCAGCGCCGCAAGCCCCTCCTTCGTTCTTCAACTTCGCCAGCGCTTCGAGAGCGCCACACGATGACCATTACCACAACGCCGAACACCAGCCGCAGCGACGCAGGATGGAATACCCACATAACCACCAGCCAGCACAACACCACTTTCCAGGAGACGGGTATGATTTTAGACGGCCGGTCATGTCTGGAAATGGGTGGGGTGTGAATGCCGGTGCACAGAGGACGGGACATGAGGTTGCGGATACAATAGACCTCACGGAGGATAGTCATACTCTTGCTCTCCCGCGACCTCATCTGGCGCTCCCAACGCTGCCAGATGCGGAAGCAGTCGAGGCTCCAGGTCCTTCTACACGTGCTCCTCAGCGGCTACCACGATTTGAGCGGGAGATTATTGATCTGGCCGGATCTGAAGAGGACGAACCGCAGCAGCAGCCAGCACCGCAGTGGCCACGAAATCAACACGCGCCAGGAAACTTCCACGAAGCAGACGAGGACTCGCTTTTCATCCCGCAGGACGATCCGATTCCGATGCAGCCCTGGCAACTAAGACCTACGACGGCAGGTCTGAGGCGTCCAGGCGTTGTTCGCCCACCTTCACCAGCGGGCGAGAATGACGAGATTGAAGTCGTAGGCTCACGGCCGCTTTCACGACAACACTCTCGCCGCCAGACCCCGATGTACAACAACCGTAACGCCACCCCCAACATCGCCAACAACGCCGACGTTGCCATCGATCTCACAGCCGACGACGATGACGATGTTATCCACACCGACACACGACCTATTCCTGGCATCAACGGCGACCGTCCAGCCATGGCTGGCAGTGGTATTGGTGTTCGGGAGCGCCCGGCTGGTCAGGACTTCCTCATGGGTATGGGTATGGGCATTGGTCGTCTAGCGCAGCGCTTACGTGGGAACAACGTAGCAGCAGCGATGCTTGAACGACACGCTCATCTCGGTGGCAACAACGAAGACCAGAACGCCCGCGCTCGCGAAGCACACCGTCGACTTATGATTGTCCGCCAGAACGCCCGAGATGCGGAGCGCTATCTTGAAAACGCTCATAGATCTCGGTCACAGGCTGGTGTGCGTAGACGGCCGGCACACGCTACGGCCATGCCAGTGAACATGGACTTCCTAGCTGTGGGATTCGACCTCGGAATCGAGCCTGTCAGACCTCCGACACCGAAGTACGAACCGCCACCTGCCGCCGACCCCGGCTTCACCCGCAGCCCTGCCGAGGACGAGGAAGTCGTCTGCCCTAGCTGTGGCGACGAATTGGCGGTTGGCAAAGACGATGTAAAGCAGCAAGTCTGGGTTGTCAAGGGTTGTGGTCATGTAAGTCAATCCTCGTGCTCTTTTTTTCACTCGTTGAATCTCGAGACTGACATTTCCAACAGGCATACTGCGGCGAATGCGCCACCCGGACCCGCCCACCCGCCAGCAGGAAGGGCAAGGGCAAGGCGACAGATCCTAGCATCCCGCCTCCACTCAAGAAATGCGTGGTTGTCGGCTGCGAAAAGTCCGCAACGTTGGCTCAGATGATTCACGTCTACATGAGCAGCTAGTGGTAGTAAATGTCTGGTCGGCAGCCACGTGTTGCTAGTGTTACTTTGCTCTCCATCAGCCTTGCTCGTCCGATACGAAATACCACAAGATGCTGTACGTTTGGAGGGAATCGCTGTATTTTCAACATTGCTTTTTGGGAGACTGGCGAATATTCGGTATTGGGAGGCTGATGGCTTGCTTGCTTGCTTATTTGCACTTTGAGCGAGGTGTTGGGGATTACTTGGAACAGTTAAGACAGGGCATGGCAGCCTTTTTTTATTATAGGTCATGATGATTATGTATTTCTTCCTGTTTGGCTTTTGGGGATCACTGCGACTAGATGTGGTTGACTCTTGAAATCATGGGTAGCCTACTCTTGCTGGCCCTTCATGCAATATCCGTACCGGACACCAGTCTCTGTGGATCCTTGCGGTGGGCTCTTGATAATCTTGTGGCTCTGTCTTCTCATCACTTGGGATGTAAGGTGGAGTATACGACGGTCTCGATCGAATCTCGTGGTTCCGAAGGCCCGCAGTACTAGGTAACATACCAGGAAATCGCTATTGCTTTGGGCTTGAGCTGCCAGTTGACCTTCCAATGATATATGACATGATGATATGAAGCCAGGGTGCTTGGTAGTACCGCGGGTGGGGTAGGGGTGTGGCGTCGCCAGGGAGGACTGTATACCTTATGCATCTCATTTCACTTGGGGAGGTCTTGTCCATGATTCAGAGAGAACGGGCGGTATTACCGCGAGTAGTACTGCGCATTTTCTCGGGTTTTTTGGCCAGTGCGATCTGATGTTGTCTCGATAGCGAGCTGTCGTGTTGATGTTTTGGAGTATGTGGTACTCCTACAGGGCTGTATCACGAGAATCCAGTCATCGAGATTATAGGACACTGACGTTTACGTCTCAACAGAAGAACGTTGGTATGGTTTCTAGGAATCAGTGTACACTTGCATCTGCTACAAATATGTTCACGGTCAATTGCAGCCTGGAAAAGGACCGTAAGACCTTGTTGATTTGTAGGAGTTGGGGTTAGAGGGGTTAGGGTTGGGGTAAATGCACTTGCTTGAGCATCACACTCCAAAATATGATTATAGCATTTTGGTTCAGCCCGATGTGGAGCAGGAGTCGACAGGTGGTCCTGCCAGATGCCTAGCATCTTAAGTCAACAGGGTGCAATGCAAGTCTCTCAGATCATCTATTCACAACTTGCCATCGAGATGCGAGATTGAGGATTCTAGGACGTCCATTCTCTTGATGGTGCTACCGGACATTTCCGCGAAAGGATCGCATAGCTATACCCTTAAGATACGAGGAAGTTTGCAGAATGATCTCGAAGCTCTCTGAGATGCTACCTGGCAGTCCCGCGCAAGAAGCGCATAGCCTTGGCGAAGAGATCGTCTATTTAGGTATCACTACAATCCTGCCGCGGGCCATAATTTCCTCATCTCTCCAGACCTCCATCTGCGGCACTAGAGGCCTCACGTCGTTTTCCACCACCTCTCTGAGATCTTATGGGCCCACAATCTAACATGCTAGGCCATCTCGTTTCTTTATTCCTCTGCGAGCGCGCTTGGGAGCGTTGCGGGACTGGGAAGCTGCAAGTGTGATCTCTTCGACAAGAGGGCGAAGTCTTGCCTGTACCGGTTTGAGACTTTCCAACACCTTATCGAGTTCGACACGGACGGGGCAGAAGCGGTGTCCGCGATGCGCCTCCAGCTGGGCCAGCTTGTCCTGGTAGGCGAGATCGGCCGCACCCAACGCAGCAGCTTGGTCATCGACGGGGAAGATGAGGCGAAGATGAACACAGCTTGCCATTGAAAGCGGCACGTCGCGGTTGCAAATGGTCCTGTTCCACGTGCCGGTAGGATCACCTGGCACATCGTTGCCCGTACGGGGGGCCCACTTGTGGTTGCCGATGTCGATGCCAATTAGCAGCTGGAACGTCGTCCTGAGCGATTTCTTCATTCTCAGAACGCGAAGAGATCGGCGAGTGCAACTGTCGAGAGCGGTGCCAAAGCCGAGGATTATGTTACCACCGCTAAGAGGCCAGATGATAAGGCGAGGGCGCCTTCCAGTCGGAAGCAACGACGAACCGATGCTTCTGAACAAGTCGAAAGCCGAGTGCAGCAAATCTGATTGACTCAGGGCGTAGCGGGGCAGACTTATAACGTGGATATCGATGACGCCAAAGAACAAGTCCTCTGTTTCGCGTCGAAGCTCCCTACATGTGGCCCTAAGATTGAGAGCTTGCGAGACAGGAGTCCCGTCGCTCAACGGTAGCCAGGTACTGTTTTTGACATCGAAATTGAGGCCCCTGTCACTCAACACATGGGTGAAGATCTTGAGCCGAAGCTCTGTCGGTAGGCGACGAAGTGGAGAGTCTCCCAATGCGTCGGTGATGCGAAGGGGAGGAGCGGCTCCCTGGTCTTCGAAGGTGTGACTGTCGGACATTGCGCTTCAGTAGAAAGTTCTTGTGAACGTTTCTGGGCGTGTAGGTAGGAGCCGGCGTGAATTGGTTTGCGAGCGGGAGTCGATTCTGCTGTGCGGTCGTGCGTTGCGATGTCGTTTTTCGGGCTTCTCCTAGGGTTCGTGCCGTGTAGTTATGAAGTTGACAAACGGTCACTGCGTTCACATGGGAGCAGACGCGACAAAAGCCAAAGGTGCAGCAGCTGTGCGTTTGACGCATGTGAAGTTCGACACTTGGCGGCGCCTCTGTCGTCACATGACAGCCCTACAATCGTCTTTGCAAGTTGCGATTGGGCGTCTGTACTCCTTGAAGGGCCATCGGAGCAGTGCGAAAGTCTTCAACCTGGTTAGATGCCCGGTATACTCTGCTTCTCAAGTTCGAAGCAATCTGAATGTCTCAATGGCGTCGATGAAGCTGGCAGGATGCATCGACGATGGGAGTACCTTCAAGACGTGTGTACCAAGCGATATGCTGTACAAGTCAGTGAGTCCAGCGGCTAGAGCAAGACCTTTGGAGCATGTGAATTTGCTGCAACCTTACTGTCGACCCTGCTGCACGTGCGATAGCAATAGCATGGCCCTTAAATCAGACCAATGCGTAAACTGCACATGTGATTGAACTCGCACTCGGTGCGGATTAGAAAGATCAAAGCATGTGAAAGACCACAGACCTTTCCTCTCAACGCTCGTAGGACATATAAGACGCCGGCCCCATCCTCCAAGATGACCACTTCGTGGTGGGTAGCCTTGTCCAGAGAACCCTTTCGAGTAAACAACGACGCAATTCTGCACTCAACGCGATCAAGATGGATGACTCACCTTTCGCTCGTCTGCCAAGAGAGCTTCGAACCATGAGGTGACTGTGCTCCGAGGGATGAGGTGATGCGAGATCAGATACTAACCGCTCTGCAGTACGTTGTCACCTTCTCGTACAGGAAGCTGCTAGCGTAGCCTTGTCATGAGTGCATTTCATGCTTGCTAGCCTTCTTTCAGCAAAGTCCATATTGAAGCGAAGCGGCATTGTGACTGACCTATTCTTTACAGTCTACCGGGAGAGTCTGCCACAGACCATCGATATCTCCATTCGCCGCGCTCACACCTGCTACCAGCTCAACGTCACACAGCTGTGTAGCCAGATGCGCGAAGAGTCGCGCCACGACTGTTTTCCTTTCATTAAAATGGACGACGACAATCACGTCTCCCGTCGGGAGGCTGAATGTCTTTACCACCCTACAAGCTTGATTACACTGTTCGAAAGGGGTGCCAGAAACATCAACAATTTGCCAAAGTCACTCCGTTCGCACTCGACGGTAATCATGATGTATGCGTACTTGGATGCTGAAACATGTCGACTCGAAGACTTGCATCCAAGATACGCACGGGATCCGTCCGAATGGCCGAGTATCAGAGAGCGCTTCGCCGAACTAGTCCGCAAAGGGCGCCCTCACAGACTCGCCATCACGCTCACCTGCAAATATTACTTGATACCGTACGCCAGAGGGATCTTTCCATCCGAGCCCGTGGAGTGCAGTACTATGGCCATCAGCGAGAAAGGAAGCCTGGACGTTTTCGAGGCGGAGATTCCAGTGGGGAACATTCAGGCGGCGAAGGCAGCTCTGACGAGCGCGGTAGAGCACCACAGGGCAGTTCTGCGGGCGCATGATGGGCACACCCACTGTGCCATTTTTGCTGAACGTGCAAAGATCCTGCCCAAACTGGAAAAGGTTGGGAAGCTCGTGGAGGTGTTCTTGGAACACTTGCTCTTGGGGCGAAGCGGAGCATGAATATGCAGATCTCTCTGAGAGGGCTGCGAGAAGTCAGACGGTGTGAGTTGGTGCTTAGATTGCAGAGAGAAAGGGTGTTGGATCACGGGTGGGAAGGAACAGAAATTTGGGCGACAGCCATGGCGGGAAGGAGGGTCATCTGGATTTGAGGCCCGAGCAAGCAAACGGAGTATGCGAACATGAGATCTTGGCTTGGAAGAAGTCAATATCGAGGGATAGTCTTCATGATGCGGTGTCGAACACGGTTCTCGTGGATTGATAGATTTTGGAGCAAACTCGCGAGAATTGCAGCGCGTTACAGTTATAGTACGCAGACGTTGATGTGTTTCCGAATGTCATCATAGGCGCCTTGCAAGCTGCATGGGATCGAATGCCGCTGTATTATTAAAGGGAGGGCTGATGTTGAACCTTGGAGTGAGGGCTGAAGTCGAGAGCTCGAGGGGAAAGCAAGTCCCCTTGACCGGTTCAATTTCGGAAGCGACGCCTACGCGCGACGCGACGCCAGGCGGGCGCGACGTGATCAATCTAAAGCAGGCGTCAAAGGTCCGAGTCCAGAGACAACACCCACCATTGTTGTTTGCCCTCGCAACATCACACCCCACCTTCCTTTACACATACACAATCATGCCGGGAGTCATCGCTCAGTCGGCTTCGAAACGAATCTTGCAGGACAACACAAGCTCCCGCCGCAACGAACAGGCCTTGCCTTCGAAGAGACGGAAGCTCGAGGATGGAGCAGACAAGTTCAAGAAGCCCGCGAGGAGAGACGTGAATGGTGGTCTGGTCGGATCAAGCCAGCCCAAGAGTCACTTCGAAGAGGAGGTGCTCGAGAAGCTCACGCAAGACATTGGCACACTCAAGAAGAAGAACTCAGAGAAAGACCAGCATTGGGCTCGTCCCAGCTTAGACGACTTTGATGAGAAGACCGACCGCCTCACTTTCCAGCAGATCGATGCCGAAGAAGGCACCTTCCAAGGCGGCAATGCCAGTGTCAAGCTCTTCGGCGTGACGGAGACTGGTCACTCTGTGCTGCTACATGTCACGGACTTCAAGCACTACCTATATGTTGCTGCACCTGTCAGCTTCCAACAAAAGGATTGCGAACCCTTCAAAGCCTACTTAGAGACGACACTGGCACAACATCAACCCGCGATCTTCTCCGTGCAAATGGTCATGCGCGAGAACATGTACGGATTCCAGGGCAACCAGAAGAGCCCATACCTCCGGATCACTGTCACCGATCCGAAGTTCATCCCTCGACTACGAACGACGATCGAGCAAGGCAATGCCAACTACAAGGGCCTGTGGAAGTCGAGTGACAATGGTATCTTGACTTTCGATGCTATTCAATACGTTCTGCGCTTCATGGTCGACACTCACATTGCTGGCATGTCGTGGGTATCAGTGGATCCGGAAAAATACACCATGATCCCTGGCAGAGACAGACATTCCCACTGCCAGATCGAAGCGTACTGCCATTACAGAGACCTCATCGCCCACCCCATTGACGGCGAATGGCAGAAGATGGCCCCTCTGAGAGTGCTCAGCTTCGACATCGAATGTGCTGGTCGCAAAGGTGTCTTCCCGGAAGCCAACATGGATCCTGTCATCCAGATCGCGAATGTCGTCACAAGATATGGCGAGGAGAAACCTTTCGTACGGAACGTCTTCTGTCTCGACACATGCAGTCTCATCGTCAACACACAGGTCTTCGAATTCGGAGGCGCAGATGCTGAAAGCAGAATGTTGAACGCCTGGCGAGATTTCGTGGAAGAAGTCGACCCCGATGTCATTATCGGGTACAACATTGCAAACTTCGATTTCCCTTATCTGCTCGACCGAGCAGCACATCTGAAGGCCACAAAGTTCCCATACTGGACAAGACTAAAGAACGTCAAATCTCAGGCGAAGGAGACCAACTTTTCGAGCAAGCAAATGGGCAACAGAGATACCAAAGCTACCAACACCAATGGTCGCTTGCAGCTTGATCTTCTCCAGCTGATTCAGCGCGATCATCAGCTGCGAAGCTACACACTCAACTCCGTCTGCGCTCACTTCTTGAACGAGCAGAAGGAAGACGTCCATCACACCATGATCACAGAGCTGTTCAACGGCACTCCAGAATCGAGACGTCGTCTCGCGGTCTACTGTTTGAAGGACGCTTACTTACCACAGCGCTTGATGGACAAGCTGATGTGTCTGATTAACTATGCTGAGATGGCAAGAGTCACAGGTGTTCCGTTCAACTTCCTTCTATCCCGCGGTCAACAAGTTAAGTTCTTGAGTCAGCTCTACCGCAAGGCACTTCAAGAACAACTTGTCATTCCCAACCTCCGCACTGACAGCACCGATGATCAATACGAAGGTGCAACTGTCATCGAGCCGACCAGAGGATATTACGACGTACCGATTGCGACACTCGATTTCGCTTCACTGTACCCCAGCATCATTCAGGCCCACAACCTCTGCTACACTACTTTACTCAACAAATCCGCTGTCGAGAAGATGAAGTTCGTGAAAGATGAGGACTACATCGTCACACCAAACGGCGACATGTTCGCCACCACGAAAGTCCGCAAAGGTCTGCTATCCGTCATTCTGGAAGAACTGCTGTCTGCGCGCAAACGCGCGAAGAAGGAACTGGCTGTGGAAACTGATACTTTCAGAAAGGCTGTGCTGAACGGTCGTCAGCTCGCCTTGAAGATCAGTGCCAACTCGGTTTACGGTCTCACGGGTGCCACCGTCGGTAAACTGCCTTGTCTGGCGGTCGCATCCAGTACAACATCCTACGGCCGACAGATGATTGAAAAGACAAAGGACGAAGTCGAAAAGATGTACACAATCGCGAACGGATACAGCCACGATGCACAGGTCATTTATGGTGACACCGACTCTGTCATGGTCAAGTTTGGACCCAGCGATCTTGCGAAATGCATGGAACTCGGTAACGAGGCTGCGATCCACGTGTCGAACAAGTTCATCAAACCCATCAAGCTCGAGTTCGAAAAAGTCTACTACCCATATCTGCTCATCAACAAGAAACGTTATGCTGGACTGTACTGGACCCAGACCGACAAGTACGACAAGATGGACACAAAGGGCATCGAAACCGTCAGACGTGACAATTGCCGACTTGTGCAGACCGTCATCGAGACAAGCTTGAGGATGTTGCTGATCGATCGTGACGTGCAAGGCGCGCAGGAGTAAGTGGACTCGCATATGCTTATGAGAGAGCCTACGCTAACATCCAAACAGCTACGTGAAGGACACCATCTCGGAGCTCCTGCAGAACAAAGTCGACATGTCCAACCTCGTCATCACAAAAGCCTTGTCGAAAGTTGACTATGCTGGCAAGCAAGCCCACGTTGAGCTCGCCGAGCGTATGCGCAAGCGCGATGCAGGCTCAGCACCGGCTCTCGGAGATCGTGTCGCCTATGTCATGATCAAAGGCGCCGCCGGCAGCAAAGGCTACGAGAAATCCGAGGATCCCATCTTTGTACTCGAAAACAACCTACCCATCGACTCAAAATACTACCTCGACAACCAGCTGTCTAAACCTCTCGGCCGTATATTCGAACCTATTCTCGGCGAGAAACAAGCCGCATCACTACTCACCGGCGCCCACACTCGCTCCATCGCTGTTGCAGCGCCCACGATGGGTGGCTTGATGAAGTTCGCAAAGAAGACGGAGACGTGTCTTGGCTGCAAGAAGCCTTTGACAAGCGCGGAAGAGAAGCATGGAGCCGTTGGCGCTGAGTGCAGGCCAAGGTTTGGAGAACTTTACGCGCGGTCATTGAGCAAGGTTGCAGATGTTGAGGTGCGGTTCTCGCGACTGTGGACGCAGTGCCAGCGCTGTCAGGGCAGCATGCACAACGAGGTCATTTGCTCCAGTCGCGATTGTCCCATCTTCTACATGCGGATGAAGGCGAAGAAGGATGTTGAGGATGCTGGCAAGGAGTTGGACCGATTCGACAAGGATTCGACGCTGTGGTAATGGCATAGCACCCAGGAAGGGTGACTATAGGAGTTGAGGTGTGGGATCTCGATGCGAAAGCCGATGATGGCAGACAAATGCATTCAACAACCGTGCGCAAGCCGTACGTGGAGGTTGAGTAAGGTGCGGTGGAACATCTTTCTTCTCCTGTGTCAGACGGGATGCGGATTCAGGCAAGCAGGCAGGCAAAGGGTCCGCGACAGCAAAAGACAGTGTAGGAGTCCAATGCAGGACGTTATCGTGGACTTTGGGGGTCATAGCGGCGTTTTCCGGGCGGTGTGCATTTCTACTTTATGTAACCTTGCGTGCGAGCGACGCGAAACGGGCGGCTGGTCGGCCGTTAGTAATTCTGATCTTCGAACAAAACGCACGAGGCGCCCAGGGAATCGAACTACTCCAGCTATAAGAAGAGTGTGCTTATGTATGTGCTTGTCACTGTGCCCTCAGGAGGGGCAGGCACGGCGAGGGTGAGAGACATCCTAACCGTGTCGTCGGCTCGGTTTGGGGAAGCAAAAGCTGTAACGGGCGAAACGTCTGTAATTTCCTTGCGCCAACTGGTTTTAAGCTTATCCGTACGTAGGCTAAGAGAAAGCAGCCGCCTGGTCATAGAGGATGGGCCTTTTTTGTTTTGGGACCTGCGTCATAGACGGTTAGGGAGAGGTCGAGACACGGATCGGGAGAACGCGATTGTTTCACATGGCTGGACTCGGGCGCCGCACGTCTTGTTCGCGATATCCCGTGACCTGGCAGTCTGGCACGCATGTATCAACCTGCCTCCCGAGTCGCGCGGCCGTCTATGCGCGACCTTCGATTTGTTTCTGGACTGCTTCTGGTGCTGGGCGCTTCGACGTGTCATGCTGTGAACGAACGATTCGCCATCAGCCTGAGTCGCTGCGTTTCGAAACATGCCTTGATTGAATCATATTGCCTACTTGAATCATATGCCCTGCGGCGATTATTGGAGCCTTGTGTAGAGTACGGCGCCCCAGTCCCGCGCGCATCATCCGCGTACCTGGTTGTGCAGGCGATCTACGAGGGCTCGGATGGATATGTGTGGTTTAGCCGTATAGCAAAGTGCATACATAGGAGGCTGCGCGGGACGCTTTGTGCCTGAGAGCGGCTGGGACGGACGGGAGCTTGGCTTTTTCTCCATGGGCGGATCGGGGAGTTTTGCTGGAGCTGTTTAGAATGGCTAATGCAGGTACGATTTTGCGCTGGTTGGCTGGATGTGTTTTGACTTCTCGCTGACCACGCTAGATAATCCAGGAACAGGAACACTGTGGTCATGGCCAACAAACACGGGTATGCGACTTGTGAATGCATTCGTTTTGACACACATGACCGGAAAGGGAAATGCACCGCACTGCCCTGTCGCCTGATGAGAACGTGCTCAAAGCTAGATAGGCGAATTGCGGCGAATATGCATCTCGATGCTGACCTGCATCGGGTGGACGCTTTACAAGGAGCCTGCCTCTTTGCTGCTGCATGCCAAAAGAGCTTGTGCGTCTGTGTGGCGCGCGGGACCGAGGAGAAGATGGGGCTGACGTTGGCTACAGGTTATATGCCGCCGGTGCTGCTATACTATCGTCTTTGCATGTACAGTAAGTCTGTGTTGTACAATAGGAGGCTCGATGTCTTACCGCACCACAGACGACATCGAGCTCTCCACTTGTGGACTCCTCCGCTCGGAGGCTTGCTACAACGCGGTGTGGCTGCGGTTGGCGGTGTGTAAGCGCTGGAGTGCCGCCGACTCTGCCCGCTCGCGCCGCAGCCATGCAGATATTCTCCGATCCCACTCGTGGCAGGCCACTTGGCACGATGCGTTTACCCGCTGCAGGTCAACGATCAATCACTCGATTGCACAGGCTAGGAGAACACGGCAGCACAACATCGCGATGCCGGTTCCGCAGCGTCCATTGTTCCATCCTCCTGTGGTACGGATGCAGTGGCTCTGTCAGCAGCGCGGTGGGTATTGTACGACCGTGCCACGAGAGCCACGCAGACAGATGGCCTCCGCGCGCAGAGGACAGACCACAGGGCTGGAAAAGGACGACCAGACGCGCTCTGTGCTGCGACGATCGAGGTGCCAGCGAAGCGCGGTACGGTCAGGCCTGTATAGGACGGTAGGACGGTAGTAAGAAACAGCGTTGGCGGTGTCGCAGATGTCCAACGGCGCCTCCTTACGACCAACCCCAACCGGGGTGGAGGCTGCGTGGATGGCATGGTGTTGGCAATGGGACATGGACATGGATATGGCTGTGGTTTGTTCGATCTCTGCAACGAGCGACTGCAGTCTTCTATAGAAAGCGATGGCAGCTCGAGTAATGCAAGAGCGTGTTTATTTACGCTACTCTACACACCAACACGGCATCAGGAGGCGAGCTGAAGACCACAGACCCACCCGCCCGCACGAAGGTTGGCCGTCCTGTCGCGTGCAGGCCCAATCGGCACAGACTGCAGCACAGACTCGGCGCTAAGTTGTGAAGCGGCGCCAGCGCTGAGACGCCGCCAGGGGAAGAATCAAGATTGCCCTCCACTGCCTCTTCCCTCACCAAGACCTCACGACTACTACAGTACAAACCGCCCTCATTTCCGACCTCACTTGCCTCTCGTCATCCCACGAGCACCACCGCACTGCATCATCACTCTCTCTGGTGCTTTGCTAGTCCTTCCTTTCATTGTTCCCAAGGCCAGCCGTCACTCCTTCCGGCGCCTTTACCTTGCTCTCCGCCCTCGCACCCTTTGTCCCCGGCGGCTCGACACCCTAATACGCGTCGACTACATTCGAATACCCAGCGCTTGCTCTCGGTCAGCAGCGATACCCTACCTTACACCTTCACCCTCCGCCTGGTCGCCGGACGCCTGTGCTCGACACGGCTTTCATCCCTCTCGCTCTCTCTTCTTCACGGCTAAGCTTCGGTCCCAACTACCGCCGCCTCGCGCATCCTTGACGACAATATACGACAGCCGGGCCCGATATCTATACAGGACGCCCACTGGCAATCGACACGACATCTACGACAGCTCGAATTATTAGTGTAACTACAAATAGCCATCATGGCGGACGTCATGCAGGCACCGCAGCTCCCGCAGCAGCAACACGACGACCAATCGAGCATGCCACCACCCACATCGACCCCGACTTCGGCGAGTGCTGCTGCAGCAGCTGCTGCTAGGAGACCGCCTCGCAAGAGCACTCTCACACAGCAGCAGAAGAACCAGAAGCGTCAGCGCGCGACTCAGGATCAGCTTCTCACTCTCGAGGTCGAATTCAACAAGAACCCTACACCTACTGCTCTTGTTCGCGAGCGTATTGCTTCGGATATCAGCATGACTGAGCGATCTGTACAAATTTGGTTCCAGAACAGGTATGTTTGAGCCATTCAACCGGAATATGAATTATACTAACTCGACGATAGGCGTGCAAAGATAAAGAACATCGCGAAGCGAAGCATCGAAAGCGGTGAAGACTGCGACAGCATTCCCGACTCAATGAGGCAATATCTCGCCATGCACGCTTACGGACCCAGACCTGCCGGTGCTGGCATGCCCGGTCAGGGTTTCCAATATCCTAACGGAGGCATGATGCTCAACACCGATACCACTCCCGGCAAGACCGTCATTCAGCACTTCCACTGCCGTTCGCTTTCTGTTGGTACATGGCGTCGCGTTGGCCAAAGCACCATGGACCTGGTCATCTTCTACTCGCCCGAAAAGGCGTGCATCACCTACTACATTCACAACGACGCGGCCGGATACAAGATCGAGTACCCTTTCGCCTGGATCAAGAACATCTCGCTCGAGCAGGGTGATGTTCAGTCTGCGGCGGAGGGTGCATCTCAAAGAGCTGGTGGTCTTGTCGTCGAGCTCACCAGGCCTCCGAAGTTCTACATGGACAGCTCCGGAAGCGGTGGCTTCTATGAGTGTGGCGATTTCACCGAGGACCAACAGGCGAGCCGCATCTTCGTGCACCACCTTGGTGGCCCTTCAAAGGTCCTCAGTGGTCAACTGGCGAAGCTTGTGTCCCTTGAGTCTTACCAGAACAGACATCATGTCTTCGATCCCAGCCAATTCAGTGTTACTTCTGCGCCTGTGTCGCCTGTGGTGCACCGCCCTGCCAGCCAACCTAACCACCTGGTTCACCCTCACCACCAGATGGGCCACCTCTTCGCTCCGGACCCAAATGCAGGCCTCATGGGTCCTCCCGCACCTCGTGGTCACAAGCGCCAAAGGAGTCGCTCGGTCCCTGCCGCTATCGACTTCTCAATGATTCGCCAACCGATGCCCTCGTTCTTGATCCAGCATGAGAGCCAGTCTGCGTCCGCCGCAAACGAGCCAGCTCTTTTCGCTCCCCAGCCTCAGTACAACCACCAGCCCAATTTCGCACCCGGTCCCGCTCCTGGTTTGAGCATCGACACATCTGCCTCCTACGGCATGGACTTCCGCCTCGGTGGACCCATGTCAGCCACGACGGTGAACTCGCCAAGTGAGTTTGGCACGCCAGCGTTCTTCAACGACGCTCCCCACCACTCCCAGGTCAGCACACCCTACAACAACGGCTTCCTTGCCGTTGACCAGGCTGCCATGATCGGAACGAGTAACACTCCTCTGTCGATGGCGAGCGGTGGCGACCCAGTCATTGCGGATCACTCGCCACCTCTTTCTGGTCTCGGCCGCAGTCAGAGTGCGGACATCTTTGGCACTCCTGGTGACAACTCTCAATTCGGCGATGATGGTCTCTACCTTTCGGAGTCGTTTAACAAGCAGATGGCACTTCCTTTCAGAAGTCCTATGCACGACGAGTTCAACTCTCCTCTTCCGGATACTCAGTTCAACTTCGAGATTCCTCCTCCCAGCGCTGAAAGCCAGATGAGCTTGCCTTATCGTGGACAGGACGGCCCTCTCAGCTTCCAGAGCCCGCCTCACCAGACTCCCGACCACATGTCCTTCCAGTCACCAACTCCCGGCGGCAACATGCACCAAGATAGCGGCATCGCTTTCTCGACTCCATCGCATGTTCCCCACGACCAGCAGTACAACTACAACAGCCCCAAGGACAGTGGCATGATCTACCAGGACAAGATGTACCAGAGCCCAGCGCCTATGCAGCAGTTGCCTGATGATCAAAACATGTACCAGCAGAGCCCACTGGGTCAGAGCACCCCTGGCCAAGTATCTGAGGTTGATATGCCTAACATGGGCTTGTACATTGACCCCAACAACCTCAGCCAACCGCAGCACCAATGAGTCAGTCAATCTGATCTCGATCTACATTACGCGGACACTCGGCCGGATAACAAATCTCCGATACGTCGTTGTCTTTTCACGCAGCAACAGAACGGTCTTTCGTCATTTTCCTTACTTCAGCAAAGGCTTCCGTAAGCGGAATCGCCACATCTCTACTTTCGCGACCACTTTTCTCTTTGATTTGTTTACTTACTTGCTTTCCAAGCGAAGCTACAACACGCGCACACTATATGTTGGACACATAATACTAGTGCTTATTTTCTCTCGAATGGAGTGGGGTGGCGTTCATCACAAGGAATGCGCCGCAGAGCGAGCGATGGGATCGGACAGGCGCAACAATATTCAACTGGCAACAAGAGCCCAGGGGCCTGTCCACCATGGGAAGAGGAGGGAGGATTTCTCAGGGACATGGCTTTCGACCTTGCAAAGATCGAGGAGACCGACCATGGCCCATTCTGGGGGCTTTTTGATTTTATTTTCTTGCTTATTTGTTTCTGGAAAGGGAGTGATTGGGGGGTTTCTTTGATACCCTGTTTTTTGTGTTCTGGATCTCTTTTTTTTGTTGATTCGATCTCTTTTCTCTTTTTCCATGCCGAGTCGTTACATCTGCTTTTTCTCAGATCGACAAACTATCTCACCCTGATCTATTCTCTGGAGAGGGATACAAGATTGAATCTGAAACCCTTTTACCATACATTTACGTCCTCGTCTTTCCTTTTGCTGTTGTGTTTGATCTTTCTGGTGCTTTTGCTTTCACCTCGCGTGCTTTACTGGCTGAACGGTCTTTTGTTGCTAGTGAGAGTATGGTAGGTAGATAGGTCTGTCAAGAAAAAAGTTGCATGAACACTGTGATTAGGCAAAGTATTCCTGTCGTAGCATGATGAGTCTGGTACATACATCACAGCTCGTTTCTATTACTCTGTACGGAAGGATCTACATGTACATGTAAGTGAATGAGATCCCAGGCACTCCAAGTGACGCAGTTCTGCCTGATGCCCCGCGTTGCTGGAGTCTCGTTCACTACATCGCCTTGAGCTTCGAGCAACTGATTCAGTACAAACAACCAACATCACACGCTTGCAACATACGCACAAAATGGACGCGCTCAAGGCCTGGGGTAATTATATACTTTTCTTGATCATGGGGTATAAGCTAACATCAATCTCAAGAGGTCGAGAACGCCATCAAGCTCACTGACCCTCACCGCGACGCTCTCTACGCATACGATCCCCAAGAACAGAAGAAAGTCAACGAGGCAAAGCCATGGCGCTCCGATCCCCAGCACTTCAAACACGTTCGCATCTCCGCCGTCGCTCTCATCAAGATGGTCATGCACGCACGCTCTGGAGGCAACATTGAGGTCATGGGCTTGATGCTTGGATACGTTCAGCATGAGACGTTCATCGTCACGGACGCACTTCGCCTACCGGTCGAGGGCACAGAGACAAGGGTGAACGCACAGTCGGAGGCAGATGAGTACATGGTGGAGTTCCTGCAAAAGTCAAGAGAAGCTGGACAGCTGGAGAACGCGGTTGGATGGTACCACAGTCACCCCGGATATGGCTGCTGGCTGTCAGGTATCGATGTCGCGACCCAGGCTACACAGCAGATGTTCCAAGATCCCTTCCTTGCTGTGGTCATCGATCCCGACCGCACCATCAGCGCTGGCAAGGTCGAGATCGGAGCATTCAGAACCTACCCCGAAGGCTACAAGCCCGTAGGTCAGGAATCTGCAGCCGAGGGCATGGCCGCTGTTCCATTGGCGAAGGCGCAGGACTTCGGCGCTCACGCAAACCGCTACTACTCCCTGGAGGTATCACACTACAAGTCGACGCTTGATAGCAAGCTTCTCGAGGGTCTCTGGAACAAGTACTGGGTCCAAACACTTTCCGCGTCGCCACTCTTCACCAACCGCGAATACGGCACACGCCAGATTGAGGATCTCGCAGGGAAGATCAAGCAGGTGCAGGATTCTCAGAAACAGCAATCTCGTGCGGGCCCGATGATGACCTCCAAGAAGAACACGGACGAGGCCATGTCGAAGGTCGTAACGACTGCCGAGAAGATCGCAAACGAGGAGAAGGCCGGCCTAATGGCTGCAATGGTGAAGGAGAAGCTGTTCGGCAGCGCAGCTGTCGTTGACAAGGCTGCCCATGCGGTCGAGTCAAATGGCGAGCAAGACGCGCACATGTCGGACGCGAAGGCTGTTTGAGCCGACTTTGCTTTCATACACACAGGTTTCACGATGTCAATGAGCGTCTTTCTAGCATGGGTGGCGTTTGGGGTGGACTATCAAGTTCCACGATTCACACAGGAGGGCCAGCGACAGAGCGTCTATGCTGGGCTCTGGTATTACAAGTACAATAGATTAGCAGTGATACCCGAAAATCGTTGACTTGCTACATGTTTGATCCCATGCGTGGTCCGTGTTGTGATTTGACTCGTCCGGGGTGTTTCATATACTGCTGCTGTCTCGTCTCGGATTAGCTACATGTCGAGAGTATGCTTCTTCTCGGCCAAGTTCACGTGCTTACTGATACATGTACTCGATATCGAATCTGACGATCTCGATGACGGTGTGGAGGCCAGGCCAGGTCGATAATGTGGAGGTGTGTCTAAAGTGGAGAGTTTAACGTTACGCGCTTCCGCGTGCGCCCGGGCTGGAGTATTGAAGATGATCGCCCAAGAAGGCATGCGAGCAGAATGAATTGATCACAACACCGCCATTTCTTGTCGTGATACTTCACACTGTTCGGCTCGAACACCATCGAACCTCTAGACCGGCGCCATCACCTCGGTGCAGTGTGCTTCGCGGTTGCGACAGAGCTGACCAACAACACACCGACACCTGCGACTTCAAACAACACAACACGAGGAAATGATGGCCTCATGATCGCAGTACACTCCGACCTGAGGGAAATGGTGCTGGACTCGAAACGCGTCCTTGCTCAACTCTCGCGCCACCGTGCCCTCAGCTGATGGCGCAATAGCCATGCCTGTTCCGACCGCTTCGTTTCTCGTCGGGCTCGTTGTCCTAGGCTACCTGCTCACATTCATTGTCTTCGCCATCCTCCGGGTGATCACTGGCGTGTCGATTCAGCGTGTAGGCTACTCTGGCTTCCGGCGCATAGCCTTCTCACCCCGCCATGGAATCAAGGTCACAATCAGAGGAGTTGGCATTTCACCACACAGGCCTACTTTTGCACTTCCGACGTGGTGCAGTCTGGTAGTGACGGAGCTGTGCGTTACGATTGATATCAAGGCGCTTGAAGATGGGAAGAATGTGAAGAGTGAAGGGGGGTTCAAACATTCGAATGGGACAAATGGCAAGGCCAATGGCTCTTTGGACGGGTCTGATGGAGAGGATAACGATGGCGGCGAAGGGCATGGAAAGCTCTGGCGAAAATTGACGGAGGTCAAGGAGAAGATCAAGAAGCTCCATGGCAAGATACACTGGCTCAGACTGGTAGATCTCATCGCGGACGCCGCGGAGGTGAATATTGTTGGAGTGGGAAGCCTACGGATCGAGCGTGCCACGCTCTCAGTGGATACTCGGAGTCAGACCGTGGATCGGAGCAGACTGTTTCAACACCACCAGAGCAAGCCGGAATCTCAGCGGCCCGCTGAATGGAAATCAATCGTTCGAAGCGTGTTGTTCACGCCTGAGGGAGGAGATTCGTCCGAAGTACTGGACTACTTTGCACTCAACATCCATGGACTTCTGCATCGAGAGTTGCAAGGTCTGCGAGATGCTTCGATCAGCTTCAAGCTTGGCCGGCTCAATGTGCCATACGATGACATTGAGCGCGCGAAGAAGAGTGCGGATCTGATTCGTGGCAAATATGCACAACCCCACGAGGCACCAGATTCGAAGGATGTCTCACTCTCGGATGCGCTGGACGAAATAGAGCACCATGGTAGCCGAGAGCAGCGTATCGTCCAAACCGTGTCAGATTCGCGAGCCTTTATTGCATCTATCTTACGTGGAATCCATGAAGTCCAACTCGCTGTGGGCTTCTTCGGATTTTCCAAGAAACTCTCCGTCAAAGCTGAAGAGGGAACGGATGTATACTTCAATTTGGCAATGAAAGAAGTCGGCATGGATATCTTGCGCCTCGATCCAAATACGCCCGCACACCGCATGTACTTCTCGCGAGAAGATGTCGCCCATCAAGGCTTGTTGACAGCCATCTCGATTGCTGCAGGAATCGATGACGGGCATGAGCGTCCCGAAAGGATGGTGTATGTTCCGATGATCACAGCGACAGTGAAGACCACCTTGCCAGCAAGAACGCTTCAGTACTCCAAGAACGACAGCGCAGGCGAGCGGAACTCAAACCTTCTGTACGCCAATTTCGTGTGCACGTCGCCTTCGATCGACCTTGATCCTAAGCATTTGCCACTCGTGCTTCAGATGGCTAACAAGCAGAAGTCTGCGTCCTCGAAACAATCGAGAAGGTCTAACAGCCACCGCATCATTTCTCAGCTGCTTCCCAAAGCTAGTGTGAAGCTATCCATTCAAGAGCCCGTTATTCGAGTATCTCTACCACCGATGGACAAATCGGCGGCCCCAGAGGACTACGATCTACTTATCTCCTCCGTATCATCGATGTCTCTCGAAGTGGAATCGTCTCATTCGCCAGGCGATCACTTGCATTACAGCCTAGCTTCAAGCTACCGCCACACCACTCATCAACTATACTATCAGACCGCAGCTTCGGAACGCCATGATCTCATGCATAGCGATACTGTTGAGTTCAAGGTCGACATGAACGCCATCCCAGGGGCTACAGTAACCGCATTTGGCCGGTTCCAGACGCTCACAATCTATCTCGTGAGGCCAGACATCTGTGAAGGTGTTCGACAAATTGCAAAGCAGCTGCGAAAGAATATTCTCAAGTCATCGTCGCGTGAAGAAAAGCCACAGCTCAGCTTTTTGCGAAGGATGCCCGCATGGCTTAAGCAATTCCGTCTCGAAGGCCACGAGTTTGCTTTGCAACTGGCAGGGGTCGACGAGAATGTGTCTGAAGACACTCGCGGCTTTGGCCTTGAGCTTGAGACCTGGGTGATTGAGTACAAAGTCAATCGTGACGATGTCCAGCAGATTGACCATAGGCGAAGATCAAGCAGCCGTGTGTCCATGCATATGGACAGATCCTCACAATCACCTGCAAGGAATGGCTCTCCTCGAAGGAAACAGCAGAACGCGACTGACGGGCGGCGCTTGACTGTCCACGTGCAAAATTTGGACGGGCTGATTATTGATTCTCTCGAAAACTCGCAGCCTGACCCATTCATGTCACTTCCTCGATTTGAGACGGCTTTCTCGACATCGACTGATGCCCATGGCCCAATCTTCCATATCAATTCGCACGCGAAGAGTCTGCTCTTGCAATACTCTTTGTATAACCACTTTGCCATCGGGATGGCCTTCATGGTCGTCAAAAGAACGTTCTTGGACCATGAAGGCTCGAAGGCCCCTCAGAAACGACCTGACCCACCGAAAAAGAAGGCCAGCTTACAGGTGCCTGGTAGCTTCTCGACCCCTGAGGAGGTAGCCAAACATGAGATAACTACAGTCGATTTCAAGGCTTCGCTCATTCAAGTAAAAGCCACGCTGCCGTCAGATCCTCCAATGATGCTCCAAGTCTTCGGCCTTGAGGCAGGCCAGCATCGATGGGCACGTGCGTTCTTCCGCAATCGACTAACCAGGCTCTACGTACGTGCTCCAAGCACGCGGTCTGCTTGGAGCAGAATCGTCAGCGTAAAGGCGCCGCGACTGGATCTTCGCGACACGAAACGCAAGCAAGGAAGCACCACAGTCACTGAAAAGTCGATAGATCTTGCCACGGACACGATTCGCATTGGTGTTCCTCACCAACTGTTGGTGCATAGTATTTTCGACAACGTCACAAACATCATCAAGACTAGCAAGCAGTTGCGGCATCACTTTGCCACTGGAACTATGGACGATGTTCTCACCAAGGAACCTGAAGGTCCCAAGCAAGTCCCGCGTATATCTCTGCGTACTCAGCTATTGGTTTTTGAAGTTGAAGATAGCAGCTTCGAGTGGAAGCTTGGCGCGATCTACCGAGCTGGTCTTCTTGAACAGAAGCAGAGACTTGCCAGGGAAGAGCTCTTTGCTGCCAAGGAGAAGCGATTACGACGCGCCAAACGCAACGATTCTCGTCGCGCCAGATCCACCCACCCTGCAAGTCGCTCGAGATCTACCACAAGAGTGGACGAGACGACTAAGAGAAGCACTAGTGCGCACACAACGCCAGACGCCGGCAATCAACGTACCGGTAGACGTAGGATGCGCTATGATACGGAGGGCAGATGCGGTATTAGCGACACTTCTGCGTTGACAATCGAACAAGCACGCGACCGGCTTCATCGATTGAACGCTGATACCTGGAAAGCTCGTATTGACAGGGTGCTCAATTTCCAGCAGCGCGCAATGAAGGATATGCGGAACAACTTCATGGGAGCCGATGAGATCCCTGATGACATTGAACAGCATGAGCCCATCATCGCACTGTCACAGCGGCCTGCGTTGCTTTCTATCATCGTGAGCAACCTTGCAATCACTATCGACAGGCCGTCTTTCCCTCTGGATGAATGTCCCAAATTTCTGCACGACATTGGAAAGGGCATGCCGTATGATATGCAATACGGTCTTCTTGTGCCGATGAACCTTCACGTCACTACGGGAGAGGCGAGGTTCCAGCTTCGAGACTACCCACTTCCTTTGGTCCATGTTCCAGCCTTGGCGAACGGTCAATCACCTCGTTTGCCTTCCATGTCATTGAGGACCGATTTTGTCATTGCTGAGGAGTTCCGAGACCTCGAGTCTCAAAAGGAGGTCAACATTGTCGTGGTTCCAAAAGAGAAGATGGGCCATGGTCGTGATGAAACATTCTCCTTCACTGTGCGGCGGACAATCTCTCCGGTCAAGACCTATTCCGATATGAAGTTCGAGATACACACAGGGCTGCCCACGAAGATCACATGGGGAACATCATTCCAACCTGCTATACAAGACGCCATGCAGTGTATTGAAGGCTTCACCAAGCCTCCCATTGACACGTCAGATAGGGTCGGTTTCTGGGACAAGATTCGTTTGAGCTTCCATTCACGCGTCAACGTGGCTTGGAAGGGCGATGGAGACGTCCACCTTGTGCTGAAGGGATCGCGCGATCCGTACAGAGTCACTGGCGATGGCGCTGGTCTAGTGATGGTCTGGCGGAACGATGTTCGCTGGAATATAGCACAGCACCAGGATCCTCGCCAATTCATGACTGTCGACAGCGGCGATTACATTCTTGCTGTACCCGACTTCAACAAGTATGCACGGTATGCTACCGAGCAGGATGCTAGCGACGATACTTCCACCGGATCCAACAGTACCAGCAAACGCGACGCTATCTTCAAGAAGGTCATCATGAAGCTCTCCGGCGAAGTCAGATGGATGGCTGGCTTGATGTTCGAGAGAGATCTCTCGGATGGCTTGCGTACTTTCGACTTCAAGCCGCATTACGACGTCGTACTCAAGCACCCCGACTTCGCCAAAGCACCGCCAGGAGGCGAGTACGATGCTTTCCGTGACTTCCGCAGCCATCATATCCACATGTCGATCGCAATCGCTGCACCACACTCTAGGGATTGGTCTGTTTCGAACCTGAAGCCATCCAAGAACTACAACTCCCTGCACCTGACCCCAAGGTTCTTCTCGCACTTCTTCAGCTGGTGGTCGATGTTCTCCGGCGTGATGTCGTTACCAGTCAGACAAGGCCCTCTGTGGGGCATTACACAGAAGAAGAGCAAGAAGTTCGGCCGGCACATTGCGACTATAAAGTACAATCTGCTCCTATCACCCCTCTTTGTCAGCCATATCTACAAGCACAAGGATGCTGAGGAGTACGCCGACGATGGCAATGTATCCGCCACAGGCCTGAAGATGAAGCTGGACAGCTTCATGCTTGACTTGCACCAACGAAGAGAATTCTTCGACATCAAAGGCCACGATGACGCAGCTGCAAAGCGGTCTAGCGGTATGCGCATCAATCAAACTCAAGTCGACTTCATCGCCGCGGACTTGCGTGCGGTCTCCGCCAGCATAACAGGTACAAGTGCCCAGGAGATGGAGAAGGCTACAGACGAGATGCTGGCGGGTTACCAGGCACGGACACCTCAAGTGAACCTGTCGAAATTTAACATCCCGGACAACGACTTCACCTGGATCGACATGGATGATTTCGTCGAACTCGATTGGATCCTACCTGCGGAGTCAGACCCGGAGACGAAGATCCTGCCCCTCGGATACGCTCCCAGGTTCACGTATTTCCGACAAACCGATCACGGAGACTCCATTTCGGGTGATACAACAAGATCAAGTCCTTTCGGCGATGAATTGACGCACTACTGTGTTATGTCTGGGAAGAATGACCCTCGCCGAGTGCAAGCTGAACTGATCAGTAACCGAATACAGTCCCTGAAGACCCAGCGAGAGAACAACGAGAAAGCGGAGAATGATCACGAGCTGAAGATGATCAAGTCAATCGAAAGCGATATCTCTGCAGCCGAGCAAAAAATGGAAACGATTCGCGCTCACGGCGAACAGCTTCTGCAGAAGGAACGCTTCTTGAAGGAGATGCTAGAGGCTCTCATGGAGCGACTCGAACATGACGACCCAGCCGCTGTTCCTGAGCTCGAGACAGCAGATGAGTTTTACGAAGCCTATGAGACCACGCCTACGCCCACAGCCGATCCTGACATGCAGCGCATGGATTCCGCACCTCTTGCAGACTATACAAGCGATTTCAATAATCGCTTCATCGTGCATAATCCGCAGATCAAGTGGAACAATTCCCTGAGGAATATCATTCTGCGTTACATCCATCAAAACAGCCAACGGCGAGGTTTCGTTTACTACATGTCGCAGCGTGCTGTCAAGTTCATTGTTGACATTCTGGAAGAACAGCAAAAGAAGGACGGCACCTCAACTCCGACTAGAGAGAAATCCTGGACTACCACGCAAGGGCCAGGGTCACCTGATATGGATGACGATGTGACGGTCCAGGATCGTATTGAGGAATTGCTTCGTGATGGTCGTGACTATGTCAACGCGGACGATCCTGGTACTGAACAGGATCAGGAAAAAACTGGGAACAACGGTCCGACCGACGAGATCTCCCACGAGTTCACTCCACTCAATACCTACCACTTCCGCTTGATCGCACCTCAAATTCAACTGCAGAGCGAGAAGAACCCTAAGTCGGCAGTGCTCGTTACAGCCAAGGGCATGCAGCTGAAGGTCGTGCAGATCATGGACAAGGACAGAGTCAACGACGAGGTCAGCGGCTTGGTCCAACGTCGATTCACAGCCGCCATGGACAGTCTACAGATGTTTGTGTCCAATACAAAGACCTTCTCCACGGAGTATCTACGGATGTATTCTGGCAACCGATACGGTGTCAAAGCTGGCACCTGCTGGCCGCCATGGGTCCCTCTCGAGATCATGTTCGAGTTTGAAGACAATCCTTACGGCTTCAACAGAGTCGTGCACCGTACGTCTGCCAGTCTTCGTTACGACAAATACAACACACTGCGTCTCAAGTACAACGATGATGTTTCTGGCGGCGATTCTAAGACCACCAAGAACGACGAAGAGACCGAGAATCGCATGGATCATGTGTGGCTTGAGTTCCCGCAGTTCCGCGCGATATGCGACTCCATACAGTACTTTGCATTGTACATTATCGTCATGGATCTTCTGCTTTACAGCGAACCACTTGAGAAGACACGCAGTGAGCGCCTTGAGAAGATCATGCTAGCCTCTGACTTCAGCGATCTGACTGGCGCGCCAGAGATGGTGCAAATGCTACAAGGGCGCATCAGACAACTCGAAGAGATCAAACTGCAGTTCCAGGTGCACGAGAAATTCCTTGACAAGCAAGGCTGGAAGGATCGCATCACCATGGACCAGGACTTGGCAAGCTGCGAAGATGAATTGTTCTTCATGATGAAAGCCATCACCACGGCGCAGCAGCGCCTCGAAGATCGCCGCGATCAGGAGAATGCGGCAGGCTTACTGCATCTTAACATGTCGGCGAAGGAGATCGCCTGGCACTTGATCAGAGACAAGGGCGAGTCTCTCGTAGAACTCCAACTCAAGAATGCATCGTTCGACAGGACCGACAATAACGACGGCTCGAACTACAACTGCATGCAGATTGGTCGAATCAACGGTTTGAACTTGTTACCTGATGCGATCTACCCAGAGATCATTGCTCCTTACATCGACCCTCCTCGCGGGTTCCCTGAGCCTGGTAGTGCGAACATGCTTCGCGTCCAGTGGCTGATGCTTGACGCCATTGCTGGTATCCCGGTGGTCGACTACTTTGAGGTCGACCTGGTACCTTTGAAGATGCAGCTGGAAAGAGAGATTGCAAAGAAGCTCTTCGAATATATTTTCCCTGGTGAAGGCGGCACAGCGTTCGATGGCACAGGATTTTCACCTTTCCTCGTCAGGAACATGCTTCCGCCTCAAGAGGAAGACGACGATGAGGACGAATCCGAGGCTGTCACCGCTGATAAACCTTTAGTCTCGGAGCTCGATGGTCCGAACTCTGCGTCCAACGCCGGTACTAGCGAAGGGACCGGGGCTGGCTCACTTGAGCGCAGACTTGTCCCGACGCTCCACTTGCCCAAGCACAAAACGGCCAAGGTTGACAAAGATCCTCGCGGGCTGGGAATCTCCGGGCAATCTCACCATGGCCATGGGTTTGGTCTCTTCCATCACTCGGACAGAAGTCGCAATACGTTGCTCCCTAGATCAGCAGCTTCGAAATCAGCACTGTCAAGTGCAAACCTTTCGCCAGCCATGGCCAGGTCTCCTAGCGAGCGCTCGATCAATACGATGCGCAGCGATGCGCCAAGTGCCGAGACCGAGAAGGGCAAGCGCTTTGCTCCTTCGCGCCACTCCGGCGAGGCAAAGAGAAAAGCTGAGAAACGCGGCGACGACCTGACGGAGATGATGAACCGAGCTTCTAATTACATGACACTGGCCTTTGTCAAAATCCCAAGTATGGTCTTGTGCCTGAGCTACAAGGGCAAAGGACACCGCAACATCGAGGACGTACACAATCTTGTATTCCGCATGCCCACGCTAGAGTATCGCAACAAGACATGGTCGAACTTGGACCTCGCGCTGCAGCTCAAGAAAGACGTGATCAAGGCTTTGATCTCTCACGCCGGCGCTATCGTAGGCAACAAATTCAGCAACCACAAGCCGAACAGACAGCAGATCAGTCGTCTCCGTGAGATGGCTAACATGAGCACCCTCCTCAAGGACAGCAGCTCTGCTCACCTCTCCTCCGGCTCGGCCAGCGCTCATGACTTCAATCTAGATTATGCTGAGGGGAGACCTTCAACGGCTTCTGCTCGACCCAGCACGCTGAGCCGAAGCGTCTCGTTCAACTCCACGCCATCCTTATCGGGCGAAGAGGCGGAAAAACGCCCTGCCACAAGTGGTGCGCGCACAGAAAGCATCAGTAACGCAGACGCGTCTCCTTCTCCACAGCGGCTGCTTGAACCGCCAGATGTAAGTTGTTTTATCATGCAAGCACGCGAGTCAACACTAATCCCGCATTCGCAACAGTCATCCCATCGTTCACGCACAGCATCGCTTTCCCGCCGTCTGACTGGCGGCTTCAGCCAGCGCTCGCGACAAGACACGAATCTCTCCAGCGCTTCGAATGGAGACGAGACAGAGGAGAACAGTAGGAAGAGTAAGCTTTTGCTGGGAGGTCAGAAACTACTCAGGTCTTTGAGGGACTAAGGAGTCAGGACGAACAGTGCACGTTCGGTCGTTGAGATATGCGTGTTCGTCAATGGAGGACATTTGCTTATTTGCACGATACCCCATTTGGTTTTGGTTGACAGATATCAAAGCGGCATTATCATTGCGACGGTCGAGAATTGAGGAGGAAGTCGAGACTTGCGCTCCGCCGCATTGTAAATATTTTTCACTTCTTTTGCTTACCGTTCATCCGATCAATCTTTCATTTCAAATTCCATATATCGATTCGCATGATTCTACCGGAACAAGATCGCCTTGTGTACATCTATGCTCCATAATGCGCTAAAATCTGGCCACCGAATCGCGAGAACACCGACCTTTTACGTCTTCTGGAATACCCGCTCCTTTTCACTTGAAATGGTATGACGAATTCTGGTTGTTCCCGGCTCTTCGTCTCCTCAGCAAAGTTAACTGCTTATGCTCGACAAGGTGAACGGAATCCTCTCCCTTTAAGTTCTTGTTCGGGACAAGCAACTTCTGCAGTCGCATCTTCTTGTTATCGTCGTGAGTCTGCTGAACAGTCGCTTCCAAGTGTGGTCGTACATACGCCGATGCGACTCTTGTCAAGTTCTGATTATTGTTGGCGACTTTGGACTAAGGTCATTCGAGTCCGATATCTGCCCCAGCCATAGTGCAACGCTCTCTGGCGTATCTGAATGGCATAATGGAGCCCCGAGTCTGGCGAGCAGGCGCTTCACAAGTCCTTCGGCAAGTGTACTGTTGCTTCCCCAAGTAGGTCACATTGCCCTGTTGAAATTTGTGTACAGCAAAGCTCGGGATATATGACTGATGCTGGAATTTGTCCACTCCCGATCCCTTGCATGTTTCTCAGAAAGAAGTCCAGAGAAACGATGGCATGGAAGTGAGGTACGGTACCTGTGAGACGTCGGGGTAATTCCTCCAATCCACGCGGAGAGAGTTCTCCACTTGCAGGGATAAGCCTGAAAGGCCAGACCTTGGAATCCCGTGCCTGATCATCACTGTTTATGACCTTCCTTTTACGGCCTCGCAACACCCAATTTCACGGAGATACCGAGGCTCTCACCTACAGCGACTCCCCATTATGCCGTCTGGCGTCTATCAGACCTGCAACATGAGATTGTAACCTGCCCGAGCGTGTCGTCTTGGCGATGCTTCGCCACCGGTCTCTGGCGAATGGGAGTCATTGTATTATGTCCGTCATGCACATATATGAGTCCAAGACATTTTCCAAGACACGCCCAGCCATATCATTATGGTGAGCTTTCAGGAATGCTGTGATAAGAATCTTGGCCACGGACGGCCGCTGGCTGGGATAGGAAGGTATCCGTATTGACGACTCTGAACATGCATAGCACGCGACCATCGCGTGGAGGATCAGTGCATTCGGCTGTGTCTTAGCTTTCCCTGGGCAGAAAAAGATATAAACCGGAGCTCTCTCTGCTGGGATTGAGAACAGTAGCACCGCATCCAATTCTCGTTCAGTCTTGTTACGCCTGCAAAGATGAAGTGGTCCTCGATTTCTGCCGCCGCGGTGGCCCTGCTGCCTCTGGCCTCTGGAGCTGGCTTCACCTCTGAGGAGTACTCCTCGGGTGAAGTCATGGAGTTCATGATGAGCGCCAAAGAGAGCGCATGGGCGAAGCAGAGAGCCATTGGCAACCACGACAGCAAGAAGTGGAACGGCTTTGGCAAGAAGCGCCACGACAAGAATGTTATCAAGTGCAAGAATGGCAAGGCTGAGGCCGTCAAGGGTGACAAGAACCAGACCTACTCTTGCAAGGACATTGTACGTTGGATTTACAGCTTTGGTCGAATCATACGCCCAAGCTAACCACGATGTAGGACATGTACGACTTCAAGACCCACGCCGAGCTTGGTGACGCTGTTGGTGAGGGTTCTGGCAGCTGGGGTTGGGTTGACAAGAAATCTAAGAGGGAGTTTGTCGCCATCGGTCAGACTTATGGTGCAGCCTTCGCAGAGGTCACGAAGAACGGCCAGCTCGAATATGTCGGTCGCCTGCCCGCCAGCAACGACTCTGTCATCTGGCGCGAGATCAAGAAGGTCGGAGACACTCTGATCGTCGGATCTGAGGGTGCTGGCCACGGCATTCAGTTCTTCGACATGAAGAAGCTGCTCAAGCTGAGCCCCAAGAACCCAAAGACTTTCGACGTCAAGAAGGACATTGGGTGGATGAACATCACCGACGGTATCCCCGGCCGCTCGCACAACGTTGTTGCCAACGAGGAGCTTGGATATGCTGTTGCTGTTGGCTGCGGTGGTCGCCCTGGTCGTAACGACACCTGCGCTGGTGGCCCCATCTTTATCAACATGGACAACCCTTACAAGCCCTACCAGACTGGATGTGCACCCCAGGACGGTTACACCCACGATGCCCAGTGCATCGTCTACCGTGGCCCTGACAAGAAGTACTTCGGTCGCGACATCTGCTACGGTTACAACGAGGATACCCTGACCATCTACGATGTCACCAACAAGAACGGACCCAATGCCGCCAGGATCATCTCTCGCACTCCTTACGTCGGCGCCTCCTACACCCACCAGGGCTGGGTCATTGACCCCGACTGGCAGACTCACCTTGTGATGGACGACGAGCTCGACGAGGGCGAGATCGACCCTGCCCGCACTGCCGCCGACTCTCCCGCTAAGGATGGTTTCCCGGTCACCTACATTTGGGACATCACCAACCTCGAAGCGCCCAAGAACACCGGTTACTACAAGTCTTCCACCCGCTCTGTTGACCACAACCAGTTTGTCCACCAGGGTCTCGCTTACCAGTCCAACTACCAGGCCGGTCTCCGCATCTTGGACGTCAGCTCGATCCCCAAGAACCCCGACGGCAGCAAGGTCGAGGAGATCGCTTACTTCGATGTCTTCCCCCAGGACGATGAGCTTCCCGGTGGCGGTTCGGCCATCTGGGACTCCGGTACCTGGAGCCACTACACTTTCCCTAGCGGCTACACTGTTATCAACACCATCGATCGTGGTGCGTTTGTCGTCAAGCCGAAGTTCGGCAGGGGCAAGGGCAAGTACTGGCGCAAGCACTAGGTGGCCTGTGTAGATAGGTTATTCGAAGCATGCATATAGTCACGAAAAGTAATGATGTTCTGATGATCACACCAGTCATGATGAAGTTTCCACAGTGCGTCTCATCTGGCCTTCGCGATTATAGAGCGAGACGTAGTGACTCGTCCGCGCGTAGTTTCCCTTTCGCGTACCATGCTGTGCCTACCGTTAAATGCAGGAGAAGACGTGAAAGACTCGTCCACGAAGATGCGTACGACCTGAAGTCAACAGACAACATATGAATCGTGTGGTCCGTAACGATGCAGCTAGACCATTCATCGGTCATGCTGAGCGACTCGTTCTGCAATCAGATTTTCGGATCGCTTGTGACGGTCTCTAATATCGTCGAGGAACTACGAAGTCGTATATCCTGCACATGGCAGTGACACAATCGACAAGACACTGTGAGAGACTCGATCCAAAACGCGAGTGGTGGCTATCGTGGTGTGATGTGGTCTGCAGATGAGATGAAGCTGGGTGAAACGGAAAGTTCCCCGACACACAAGCTGCTTCGAGACCCTTAGGCAACATCCCAGTCCGAAACTTGTGCGAGAGAATCTCTTGTTGCCGTTTCTTCTTGTAACAGCCGCCAGCGCGGTGAAATCTCGTGCCCGATTAAGAGGCTCACCGGCAGCGAAACTTCTACAGCTGAGGCCGAAGTGGTCGTCGTGCTGCTCAGACCGCTGTGTGGCCGCAAACAGAAGATCTGGTGCCACGAGGACTTCAGCCGTAGATTTCACGGGACTAGACGGTGCAGGTGCAACAACGCGTGGTTATGTGACAGCCAAAACCTCGGCTTCACATGTATTTGGACGTAATCGTCATACTCGTGCTTTGTGCTTTCTCACACCGAAAGGAGCTTTTGCTGGGATGCAAGACTGGCAGGGAAACATGGACACCGCTTGCTCGAGTGTCGGCCTGATCCTACTCGTGACTACATTAAGCCCGAAAAGAGGGCAGGCAAAGCTGCAGATAAGACACTGTTGCAAACGAGGTGTGTGGGTGGGTATATCAGCCGCGAATCGCCGTTTGTGATGGGTACGACCAGGAGGTGCGGAGCGTCAAAAATTTGGACGATGCATGCATGCGGCATGATTTACGAGGACACGACAGTTGACAGAGCACATCGGCAGAATATAGTAGTGCGCAAGGTGGCGCTCGAAATGCGTCCGGTATGCCCGTTTGCTGGTCAAGTGGTGCTAGAAGGCCGACAAGTGAAGTGGATGTCGATCACAAGTGGTGAGGTGGTTGAACGGGTACAGCCGGTGCCTCCAGATGCCCATTGACTGGAGCACCCGACTTTTGACCGCCTGTTGCAGTAAGCAGTCATCTGATATGAAAAGGATGATGCAGAGTTAGACGCCTGTAGTTGAGTCAGGGTAGTGTCCAGACTCGCCAGCCTCGCTTGTGACGAGGTTAAGGCAACAATGATCCTGCAGTTCGGAAGCCCGGTACGTTCTATGTGCACGACGATTACGCCTAGCCACAGGCAAAAAGATGTTTGACCGCCAGAATTTTATTGAATTTGAGACCCAATCCTTGGTGTGGAAAGCTGGGGTTGGGTTTGTGTCGTTGACGATCTCTAGGCGGCACGATAAATCACTTCATTCGTCTGAAGCAAGTCAGCGACGCAATCCGCAAAGTGACGAATAGAATGGTCGTGCCCAGAACTCAGATCTCACGGTCGAATGAGGCCAAAGGCCCACATCTCACATCACAAAGACAACAGAATTAGCCAAAGTAGGTCGCCGGACCGAAGGTAAGTGACACGCGAGCTAGGTGTCCGCAGAAGCCGTGCAGACGTTGGCTCAGGAGTACGAAAGTACTTGGCCCGCAGAAAAAGATAGAACAGGATGAATCTGAAGCGTTGTTGTCACACGCCCGAGTCTGACGGCTGCGCCACGGCATCACGCTTGCGCAGTGCATGAGAAGAGAAGCGACTAGCGAAAGACGGATCCTCGAATTGACGAAGACGAGTACGATTCAGGAAGCTCGCACCCGCGGATTCAGGGCTTTCTGGAGGTCAGGCTGGAAGTGGACGTTTCAGGAAGGCATGTTGAGTGGAGAGATAGAGAGGGTGACGAGGATGAGGCAGCCGGGCGGAGGCACAGCAAGAGGCGAGGCTGGCGTTCCTTTTGCCTCTGTGGTGCCACGCGAGGCTAAAAGTGCTGCCGCTCATCCGCCGATTGGCCCCTTTGTATGGAGAGTCTTCGGATTATGGCTTTTTTCGTGATCCTCTGAGATTGGCCCCAAGCGGAGGCTCGCTCACAAAAGTCTGGCACTCCTGCTGACGCAATCTAGTCGTGCTTCTCCGCCAGTCGAGCCAGGCCTTGTCAAGACCATCTCCGCCGCGCCCGCCATTTCCGCCAAGAAGAGACAAAGATTGACCTTTGCCCTCCGGGAGGTCACATCGTGCATCTCCACTCTCAGGTGGCGGAGGCAAAAGCGAGATGAGCGGTGACATCTGGGCTGTATGTAGTAGCCCACCGGAATCCATCGTGCAGGTCAGGGATCTCGTGAACGCGGTACAGACTTTGAAAGTACCCTCCTAGGTACATGATGCACCCAGCCGTTCGATGTGATGGTGTCGGCGACGATGACACAATCGTACAAGGTGATGTGATATGCGGCGCCCTGACCCACCGGTTTGAGTCTTCCAGCGCTGGGTCTTATCCTTAATCCGTCCACACACCGCAGAAAACGCGTCGTTTGCAAGTCGCGATCCGCGGCGTGACACGCTGGGCCCTTGTCTCATGCATTCAATCATCTGGCCACTTGCGGACTAGTGCATCAGGAGGCCTGGGCGCGCACCTCCACTTCTCGATGAACCTTCTCTACTTCCGCGTGTCGGTGCAACCAAGATACCCACGGCTAGCATGCCGCCGCTTTTGGCTCCAGCAGCCGCTCACCACCGGGAACGAGGCAACTAGGAGGTACATATAGCGATCGTCCGCTATCTAGCTGCAACGCACCGTAGAAGCTGTGACGAGGAGCCTCGTACTCGTCACTTACTATGGGCTCGTAATAGATAGTGTGTCTTGCAAATTCTTAAGCGACGCCGTGCGATCCGAGTTGTACATGATCAAAGTAACGCGGCTGAAGGAGATGTTGATCCGATTGCAGACAGGGCTTTTTTGGTCGTGGCTGACCCTCTATCTTCAATCCCGGCCTTGGCTCCCGCGAGATGGAGTTGGTCGCGGTACGCCGCAGCATGTATATGACTTGGTAGATTATTGACTTTGCTATCGGTGAAAGCCATATGCGACACGACCGCGCGTGGGACGGTCATCAGTAATCTCGCCAAACGGCTGCCTGCGATGAGCCTTCGTCTGAGTAGTATCGGTGCTCCGTATGGAAGCGGTCGAGTCGCTTCTGGATGCCACGGGCTTCACAGGCCTGTCATACGAAGGCATCGTATCACAACGACACTCCTTCGATACTCTTAATGCAGGCCGCTAATCGCTGGCGCCGCACGGCATCCCCAGCAATAATAGACTTGCGAGTCAGCCCAGGGTCGAGGCAAGGTACTGCCGTTATGGTGTTGCTTTTTTCCACTCGGCCTGAGACAAGCAGCAGCGTTAACATTAACGACGATTAGTCCGCCCGCATCCGACATCACACACCTCCGTTTGCGCTTGCCGTGGGCGGACGCAGCAAGCTGCAAACGCTACTCCTCAGGCTGTGGATTGGCTCACCCTTACTAGCACAGGGCCGACACACGAGGGATCTCGCAGGCACAGCACGGGCAACACTTATGGCACATCTCGTTTGCTAAAGTAATACTATGATTATTGTGTGTACGGAGGCGCTGCGTCTAGCTTCGACCAGACGACGCCGAGCGTTGGAAAGATAGAGTGCCAATAAGCGTGCCGGCCGCGGCCCTTTCTGCAGGCCTGCTCTCTTCTGAGAGTCAAGGTCAAGGTCTCTGCCCCACGTCTCTGTGAATGGCGCATCACGGGTGGCGTCAGGTCAGCAGCCAACGCGAGACCAGGGCAGGAGGATTTGGCTCCGGGCTCTCACACGCCAGGCGTGCGTTGGGCAAACAAGTCGCCTGCAACATCGAACATGGATCTTCTCGATGTTGATTGCGTCCTTTCATGCCGATGAGACAGTCACCGTGTCAGACGCACGCAGCACACGGCAGCTACGGAATGGGGCCTGGCAAGCCTGGACGGGTTATTGTTGCGTTTCTGTAAACATGTGCGTGCATTCTTTGTCGTGTCCGGCACGTCGGCTGCGTTGCGTGGTGTGGTGATCGTTTTTGCACAGTCTGCACGCCCGCGCACTACTGACGCTCCACTTGAGAAACGCAACGCCTTCGCGAGAGTACTAAAGTAAATATCAGGGCTGCCTGGTGATGCGTCGGCCTGGCCGCGGCGTTCGCCGAATGTGAGTGAGTTACTTAGGCCAGCATGCGAGGAGTGGGATCAGACAGACCGACGACGATGGTCAAACCCACGGCAAAAGGGCAACAGAGCTCAACTGGCGCGCACACACCCCTCGCGGCCTCCTCTCTCCAGCTCGCTCGTCCCTATCGGGCCATGGCATGGCAAGCTTCGGAGCAGCGTGATACGCGCCGCTCGGACTGGGCAGATCGTTTAGCCAGAGCAGCGCCCCATGTCTGGCTTGGTGCTTGCTTGCTTGCTTGCCTGTTGCGGGCGATCCGGCCTGGCCAGTCAGGACTCAGCAGTCGACCTGTCTCTGGCTGTCCTTTGCTTTGTGCGAAACGAACGCAGTGCTCCACTCCACTATCCAGCTACCCAGCGCTGCGGGCCAACCAGACAGGCGCAATTAAGCGACCCAAGGCTGCGTAACCACGGCCAGCCAGACGCTGCAGTGTCGCAGGCCGGGCTGTGGCTCCGTCGTCCACACCGCGGGCGTATGACGGTATCACGGTTGGTACTTTTGCATATTTCTGACACTCACGGCACGGTACGGTACATGTGTGTTATTACAGCACGGCCGCCGCGGCAGGCACACACGGGCTGGTACATAGCTGCTACGGTATACAGATACATGTGGACACGCACGTCAAACGTCGGCGGCGGCGTGACTGGGCCAGCAGAAGGTGTGGCTGGGGCCTGTGGGCAGACGGAGGCGCCATGCGTGCGGTATGTAAGGCAGGTATGAGGGTAATAAGGCCACGGCGGCCGTGACTGGCAGACGGGCTGGAGGAGCGCTCGCCCAGGACGGAGTGACTGCATGACAGTGTGATGGGCAATAATGTGGGCGGGTCGCTCGCTCGCTCGCTCTCGCAGACACACACGAGCGAGTCCACGGGGCTATGGAGATGAGGGTTCTAGCGGTCTTAGTGGTGCCGTGTGCGCGCTGGCCTGGCTTGACCTTTTCGTATGCGAGTTGTGGCACCGGGTCTTGGGGCAGGCGGGTGGAGCTGGCGAGGCGTGGCAGGGCGTGAGCGAGACAGCAGGCCGCAGCCAGCAGCAGAGACGGAGCAGCAACAGGGCCCCGGGTATGTGGTTGCGGTCTGCGCGGTGCGCCGGGGCAGCGCTAGAGAGGGCGGCACGCATTGTGCTAGCAGCGTTCTAGCTTTTTCGCCTTCCCTTGTAGCTTCTCTTACATCAGTCGTCGCCGCTTCATCTACCGCCTTGGGATCGGCTGAGCCAACGCTGCGTGGTCTCGTCGCTGGCGCGCACGCGTCAAGGCGCAGCGGCGTGAGGGCACCGGGCAGGGCAGCAGCAGCATCACGCAGGTGAGGCAAGCGATCGGATCTGCTCTGCCATGATTCACTGCCATGATCCATCCAACGCCCTCGCCGCAGGGGCTCGCAGAGGTGAGAGGCTCGCCCGCGCGCCGTCGCTCTGCTGGCTGCTGGCTGCTGCTGGCTCATGTGGCTCTGGCGCTGCCGGCTGCTGCGTTGCTCTGTTCCAGCGCAGCGCGTGAGGCCCGCCGCCGAGCAGGCTATTGATTAGCATATGCGTTCAGGTTGCTTCGTGCGTCCTCGCCCCGACGCCATCCTGATAATTCCATCCCCGTTAAACCTCCATGCTTGCTCGACCCGAACCTTGACCACCGCACCCATCCGCTCACCTCGGCGCCAACTGAGATGAGTGTGTCCCACTGGCATTCAACTCTTCCCCTTCCTTCCCACCACACGTACTCTTAGCCCGCCGCGGCCCTTGCATCATCTCCCAAGCAGTCAACAACACCCGCGACCTCGCTCTCTCGACCATTGATCTGCTCCGCGCCTGCCTCAACCTCACCTTGCCTTGCCTTCCGCAAGCACTGCTTTAGACTCACGGCTGACCCTCCACCGGGCTCCTGCTTGCTGCCTCTGACGACAACCATCCTCACCCAACATCTGCTGGCCTCTAGGCTTATCATCCCTCTGCAATCCACCACCTCACTGTCCTGCACTCCGGCCGCACATGCCTGGCCGGCCAAGTGCCCTTTGCTCACTCACCACTCTACGCCTTCCCTCATAACCGGCATACACCCGCACCCAATGTATGCCAACGCTGCCATCCAGTTCAGGGACCCTTTCGCCGCCAGAGACAGCACCATCAACCGCCAGCCTCACAACCACGGGCAGTCACGAGCGAACTGGGCCTCTTACACCAGCAATCAGGGCCTCAGCCGGGCCCTCACTCCTCCACCTGATATGAACAACGTCAGCCATGCCTCACAATACGCTGGCCGCCAAGAGCATGGACAGCACTACAACAATCATATGTCGGCACATTCAACCTACAGAGCTCCGGTAGCTTCGTACCCATATCAGCCCACCACGGACAGCAATGCTGCAGAGAAGAAAGCCAGCCCTACGATGCAGTCACGGCTACCAGCACTCGACTCAGCGAATGACTCTCAGTCGCGGTCACACAAGCCCAGTCACGGTGCAATTGCTCCATCGTTCCAAATTCCCAAATCCGTGAATGACAGCGGTGGAAGCTTGTCTGAGCTTGCTGCAGAGGTCAGTCTGTCGAATTAGTAATTGCAACGAACAGAATTTACTGACTTGCCTCAGATCACATGCCTTTTCTGGTTTGAATCATCAGATCTCCTTCAGCAAGTCGAAGATTCGTCGATGGCCTTTCAATCACCTCGAAAATTGGTCAAGGATGCAACTCCCACGACCGGATTCCGCAAATGGGTCACAACGATACTTTCCACGACACTTGTAGCTCAAAACGTGGTCCTCCTGGCGCTGCTTTTTGTCTACCGTCTGAAGAAGCTCAATCCGGCCGTGAAAGGAAAACCTGGAAGTGAATACAGACTTTTGACGGTTGCTTTGATGCTCGGAAACAAATTCCTGGACGATAACACATATACGAACAAGACCTGGGCCGAAGTATCTGGTATCAACGTTGCAGAGGTCCACATTATGGAAGTCGAATTCCTCAGCAACATGAAATACAACCTCTTCACCGATGTCGATGATTGGTCGAAGTGGCAATCTCTCCTTGGCAAATACGCCTCTTTCTTCGACAGGGCTACCCGCCCACCACCTGTGCAGAGCCGCCCTGCTCCGATTCTCCCTCCCGCGTCATCACTACAATTGCCGATGGCACTGCCTTCTCCTCCGGCATCAAACCAGGCTTCACCACCTTATGCGGCAGAGTTGATGCACAACGGTTTTGGCTACAATGGCCCCAGCTCGCACGGGCCTACACCGGCACCTTCGCCACTGTCGCTTATGCCGGTTAACAACACTAGCTACGCCGAAAGTCAAAGCAGGAAGCGAAGCCGTGATGACTACTCTTCTGAGCCGCCATCGAAACGTGTAGCAGGCGGTCTCCAAGATTACGCTTCGCCACGTTATCCCACTCAGGCTAGCCACAACCCTAGGCTTACGTTACCTAGTCTTCCGGTGCCGCCTACTTCGTCCCAAAACGGCACTACCCCGACGTCGCTACCTCAAACTCATCAACTGCCGCCTTTGAACGTACCTGCCAGGGCTATGGGTATGGTCTTCCCTCATACGAGTGGACCATCGAACACGCATGCTGGTGTGACGGCTGGAGCGTCGTCACAGCCATCTTCCCAGATGACATCCCAGTTACAGTCCAGGCAACAAAGTCCGTTCCCAGGATCTGCCGCTGCGTCCCCAACCAGCGGTCTACAGCCTTCGGCTGCTGCATTGCACCCTCCAACTCAAATCTCTCCAACCTATTTCCTCCAACAGCGTAACTCGCCATACCGACCTGTTCACAACGTGTCAACACTCCTGTACCCTCCACCATCAGGAGCTTTGCAGCACCGTCCTCAGAGTACAGAATTCCAACGAATGCGCTATCAGCCACTCGGTAAATCTGTGCAGCAACCACAGACTGGTCACCTGCCCTATGTGGCGCAGAACGTGTGGCTTGACGGCAATCAGCAGCACGCAATGACACCTGTTCACCAATGGCCCGGCTTTGCGAACCAGTAGGACTGGCTCCTCTGTAACGACGCCTGGCCTATTTGTACTGGTTGGTGACAACATCCTGACGTTTCAGTCCTTGGACAGTATTTGCGTCACGAATCACCTGACGTGGGCATTCCTTCGCGTTCACCTGGCCGCACATCTGGTCAGGACTTCCAATTTTCATCATTATCATCATCTGCTGCGTTCGAGCGACAAAATTTATCATGAGCGAACCCGCTCATCTTTGTGGAAACTGCTGGACGGTCTATCACGAATTCACGAAGGGTGCGAAAGCATCTTTCTGTGGCGTTACCAGCATTTCTGCTTTTCAAGGGATACACACTGAGCGAGCCTACATCGATGTCGGCATATGCTCCAAGGATATGGATTACGGATTGACGGCTTCTCCCGAATTTCTATACCTTGCTTCTTCTTTTCATGTACAAAGACTTTCTGCATCTCTCTTACTTCAAGATGCCGCAGCCGATCGTAGCCCGCTGGCTTTGGCGCAGCTGCTCCAGGTAGTTCGACTTTAGTTTAGAGATGCACCTTTCACTGTATCGATCTGGTGTGGTCGTGCACTGCGTCTATGGCGCGGTGGACGGACTTGAGCCTTCGACCACATGCGTTCTATATTCCCGTTCAATCGCCTCACATTCTCGTGCAAATATGCTGTGCATCTAAGCATCTGATTCTAGTGATGGGAATGTGTTCTATTTGTCAATGTCCAGCCCTCGCTCTTTAGTCTGCACGAGTGAATCGTGAACCTTTTTTATACCTTCGTGGTGACTTCGCGTCCCAGGTTCATGTTGTTGATCTCATGTCTTTTACGCCGCAAGCAATGTTGAGCTATTTCTGTTTGCCACTGGTAGGATCCCCAAACCGTTCGTGGCAGGTTTCGGGGTTTGGAGGGAACTGATTTGTGTGTCGAGTCGAACATCAAACACTGTAGAATGGGTACGTGTCACCCTATTCTTCTGCGCGGAATGCCTGTACCACGACCCATAT
Organism: Cladosporium austrohemisphaericum; assembly: GCA_022813715.1. Lineage (NCBI taxonomy): Eukaryota > Fungi > Ascomycota > Dothideomycetes > Cladosporiales > Cladosporiaceae > Cladosporium > Cladosporium austrohemisphaericum. The sequence continues at coordinate 867,487 of JAKLLY010000012.1, read as the reverse complement.
TCGATTTCAAGTAATTCTAGAGAGAACACAATACCTGAGGTCCAAAAAAAACCCTGCCTTCATTATCAGGCAGGCTCAGGGTTGGGGTTAAAGGCAAGCAAGATCAACCTGGAAGTCTGCGGAAGTACTTCGGGGGTCCGACTTCTTGCTCGAGACGGCGATTCAAAGAGCGCATCGCAGCGAGCGCCATCGCTCACACCACAGCAACATGCCCCCCAGACTGCAATTGCTCACCAAGGCGGTGAGGGGCTTCCCTCAACCAGCCTACCAACCCGTTGCGCCCTTTTTGTACCCTTTCCTCCACCAGCAACAGCGCCCAGCATCCATCCTCTCCTCCCTTTCCGACACCAAGGGAGCATACAACCACCGCATCCGCCGCGGTCGCGGCCCCAGTTCAGGCAAGGGCAAGACGTCCGGAAGAGGCCACAAGGGTCAGAAGCAGCATGGAAAGGTGCCATTTGGCTTCCAGGGTGGTCAGACGCCTGAGATTGTGGTACATGGCGAGAGAGGTGAAGTGAACCAGTAGGTCTATAAACTAGAGAAAGAACTGGATTATACGCAGTGCTGACAGAATGTACAGCTTCTCCGTGGACATGAGCCCGATCAACCTGAACCGCATCCAGGAATGGATCAACGCCGGCCGCCTCGATCCCACCCAACCCATCACTCTCCGCGAACTTAACACATCCGGCTGCATGCACGGCGTGAAGGACGGCGTGAAACTGCTCGCCCGCGGCAAAGAGGAGCTCACAACACCCATCAACATCATCGTTTCGCGCGCCAGCGCCGAAGCCATCGAGGCAGTAGAGAAGCTCGGCGGCACAGTCACCACCCGCTTCTACACCAAGTTCGCCATCCGCAAGATCATGGCCGACGAGATGGACCCCATTCACTCGTTGCAGAGCAGGATTCAGATGGCACCAGCCGAGGCTGAAGGAGCAGAGGCTGCGGCAGAGGCGATGCACTTGGAGAGAATCAAGTACCCATACAGACTCCCGGATCCTACCAGCAGAAAGGACTTGGAGTACTACCGCGATGCGGCGCACAGGGGATATCTGTCGCATATGGTTGAGGAGGGCCACGGTCCCTCGCTCTTCTTCAAGACGCCTGGCGCTGGTCGCGTGGACAGGCGCAAGGTCACCAGCAAGGGTGGCAAGAGCGTGGCGAAGGCTGAGAACAGGGTTTGGTAATCGGCATGTACACTTATGCTGTAGATTTATTTTTACTGTACGATATTTCGACAACTCTGTCTCTTAAGCCACGTTGATCCGCTGCAGGTACGATTACATGTAGTATGTTCGTATAAAAACGTGCGAGTGAGTAGTCTCATTCCACGTACCTTGCCGTATGGCATTAATAACGTGGCGTTGGAACGTCTCGCAGCGGATATTTGTTTCCAGTTCTCGACCTCCGTCCACGGTAATACCTGATACATTCGTCACATCGTAGTCTATACCTAGCCACTGAGGTACATGAGACAAATCATAGCAGTCGCGAGAACATCCCTGGTGCTAACAGACACTTTGCGCAAGATAGTCTGACCCGTGCCAGCGAGAAATTACGGGACTCAAAACGACAACATAACAAGAAACTTGAGACGAGCACATGCAGTCAACGAAAATCAGACGTTGCATTGAGTGGTATCGAACGTAGAACGGGGGAACCCATTCCATTCAAGTTGGAAGTAGGAAAGCAGAACGCAGAACGCATCAACAACCGAAATCAAAAGTCCGCGAACTCTCCACCACGTCTACTCCTCCTCATAGATCTCGCCGTCACTGCTGTCGGCGTAGAATTCCTCCCCAGAGATCTCGCCGCTGCTGCTGCTGTCGCCGTGGACCCCCCAAGGATCTTCGAGGACCAGCAAAGGGTCTGAGCTGCGCATGGCAGCTTCTGCTTCCTGCTGGGCGCGGTATGCAGAGGCGGACACCGGCATGCCTTCAGCGTCGACGATGACGTTGCCATCATCGTCCACCGCAAGCTCGTCGGATTCGGAGGTGCTATAGTCCTCGTCTTCCTCAACAGTGGCTCCGGGTGCCACTGGAGAGCCTTCGGCGTCCTCCTCGGAGTCGCTCTCGACGAGATCCTCCTGCAACTCTGTCTCGAGCTCAGGATTCGTCCCAGGGGTCCACGGCTCTTCCTCGACGACAGGGCCGCTGGCAGCAGCACCAGCTTGCTTGTCCGAAGCCGGCTTGAGCGTCTCAGCGGACGACGGCTTCTTGCTGACAACAGCGCTGCTGATAGCAGCATCGCCAATCTTGCCCTGAGGCTTCGAGCGCGGCTTGCGCTCCCGCTGCTGGGAGTACATCGGGCGCTCGATCTCCTCAGCCTTGTCAAGCGGCTGATCGAGCATGGGATTTGCGCGCTTTGCCACATGCGTGTAGTACATGGCCCCCATGAGATTGTAAGGGTCGGCCCTCTTTTCGCGACGGGCAGGCTTCACCGGCGCAGGCCTCTTGGATGAGTTGGGCGGTGTTGGCAGCACCGCCGCCTGGGTCGGGGTGTTGGGTGCGAGCTTGGCCACCTCGACCTTGCCGAAGCGCGACTTCTTCGCCTTCGGGGCAGACTGGACAGCGGTGCTGTCGGGGCTCGCCCGCTTTGTGCCGGCTCCCTGGGCAGCGGGAGCGTCGTCGAGCACAATGGGCTGTGCGGCCGAGTGACCCAGTTGCATGGCTGGGCGGATGCCGTTAGGCACTGGCGCATTGTAGGCGCCTTGTGCCGCTGGGATGGGAGCCGCTGGGCGAGGAGCGGCGGCGGCGGCGGCGGCGTTGAAGGCCGGCATGTTGAAGGCCATGCCAGCATGCATGGGCTGAACGAGCCCGGCGTGTCCCATGGGGACGTTGTGAGAAGCCGTGAAAACAGGCCCAGCGTTGTTGAGGGGCCTGTTTAAGGGCCTGCCAGCGTGCATGGGCATATGTTGCCCAGTATGTCCCATTGGGACGTTGTGCTGTGCCGCGGGAACAGGAGCGGCGTTGTTGTACGGCATGTTGAAGTTCATGCCAGCGTGCATGGGCTGATATTGCCCAGCGTGTCCCATTGGGACGTTGTGTTGCGCCGTAGGAAGAGGCGCGGCGTTGTTGTATGGCATGTTGGAGTTCATGCCAGCGCGCATGGGCTGATATTGCCCAGAGTGTTCCATGGGGACGTTGTGAGGCGCCGGAGGAAAAGGCGCGGCATTGTTGTGCGGCATGTTGTGAGGCATGCCAGCTTGCATGGGCTGATACTGCCCAGCGTAACCCATTGGGATATTGTTTTGTGCCGTAACGTTGACAACGGCGTTGAAAGCCGGCATACCAGTGGGCATACCGGCGGGCATAGGCTGGTGTTGCCAGCCCTGTGCCATTGGGAAGTTTTGAGGAGCCATGGCGGGTGCTCCTCCGTTGACAGGCCAGTCGAAGGTGGCATTGTCAACTGCGCCCGCGCGAATGTCGAGGACACGAGGGTCGATGGTATGCATTGTGTCTCGGTGGTGGTAGCTCTCGAGAGGATGTGACGAGGTGTGATGGTAGTAGCTTGTGCTGGACCCGGTTGTGGTTGTGCGTGCGTGGTGTATCTCGGTGGCAGCTGGAGAGCGGTTGCGACGGGGTCTGTTGGCAGTAGTCTGGATGGCTTGGAGACTGTGGTTGTATGTGAGTATATTCACATGCAGGAGGGCGCCTTGCTTTACGTTGGCGCGACGGCCAGGCGAAAATGGTGCTTCTGCTTTAAGATTTTGGTGTGTGAGGACATGAGGACATGGCCGTCCACTGAGAGCCCGGCGGATGGTATAAGCGAGAACAACTGCTGCGTGGTTGTGCCGAGTCGCGCGGTGGAGGAGCGGGATTCGACGCATCTCGACGTGAACATAGCGCATCATCTACATCACGCAGAAACTTCAACCCAGCAGACGAACGATCTGCGCATGCGACGAGAGCATGGCCGCACTTGTGTGCAGCAAAATAAGCGGTGGCGGCCCAGTGGGCAACGTTTCGTAACAGCAAAACCATCAAAATACTCACAGGGGTATATCCACGAAAACTCCAAGCAACCCAAGCGAAACTCCCCTTAAGATGCCCTATGCAACATCATGCACCAATCAACCAAACACGCCAGCCCTTGTCATGACGCTCTCGAAATCCTCCATGTTGACACTCCCTAGCCCGCCGCCCGTAGCCTCCCTAATCATGTCCTTGAGCACATTCTCAGGCACATCCTCGCGCAACTCCTTCGCCACGCGCCGCAAGTCGTTGATAGTGATCTCCCTCTCCTGCCCTTTCGTAAACAGCGCATAAGCCTTCTGTCTCTCCTCGTTCTGCGCTTCCGGATCGTCGTGTCGCGCGTGCAGCTTCAGTGCCGCGATCGCGACGAAGCGCTCGTAGTCTACCCAGCCAGAGTCATCTGGGTCCACGGTCTCGATAAGTTCCTTCAGTTCTGCATTATCTTTTGGTGGGGCGTTTAAGGCGATCAAACAGCGGCGCACGTCTGCGGTTGGGATTGCGCCGTCTTTCGATTCGATGTCCTCGGGATTTTGACGGAATATGTTGTAGGCTTCTTGGATTTCGGCCTCCTCTTCAGCGGTAATGTCGTTCTCTTTAGCGAGTTTTGAGCGTCTCTTGGCCGCTGGTTTGGCGGCTGATGCGCCTGCGGCAGGTGCTTTGCGCTTGGGAGGCTGGAGGCGTGTTAATTGGTTCGTCTGTCTTCGTAGAGGGGTTACTTGCCATTAATGATATGTTTCAAGGCGCCTACGCGCAGTGATGTGGTATTATTCGTCTTCACAAGAGCAAGCACGGCCAGCGATCAGCCACCAGATCTCAAGCAATGACGACGTGAGGTCGAGCAAGTGAACGGTCCCAACGCGCCGTGCCGAGTAGCTGCTGCAAAGAAGCCTTGGCGCATTTCGTACTATTTCTTCTCAACTTCACAGTCCTCAAGCCTCCCGTCTCCTCTCACATCATGCCAAAAGCACACTTCATCCTACACGAGAAGCATGCAAAGTCGCCTCTCCTGACGCTATATAGCGACGGAGACATTGGCAAGCATGTGACGCTGACGGAACGAGAAAACTCACCGCAGCAGACGGTAGGTATCAAAGATCCGCAACATCTATTTGCTAGAGCTCGACATCGTCATTCTTACTGGATGTTGAGTGTAGAGATAGTTGCGAGAGTAATTCCTCACACACCTGCTCTTCAATGGTTTACCACGCTGGCTAAAAGTGCCAAATTCGTGGTCAGAAGCGAAGAGCACATTTCCTCATCTACACTTTTAATTCTCGAAATCCATGTGCAAAAGCTTCTCCGTCGGAGTGAAGAGCTTGCTGCGGTTGCGATTACGCTGGTTCTCATCTCGTCACTCCTCCGAGCTTAGCTTGGAAATGTGAGATGTGTTGTGGTGGATGATGAATAGAGCTTTCGTCTTGACATTTGCATCACGTTCCGAAAAGCGGTGAACGCGGATTCTCGGGCAGCAGAACTCGAAATGCGGTTCCTGGCTTGATGAGACGCGTTTCTAGTTCGCGTTTCTAGTTCGCGTCTCTAGTGGTCGCATCCTGGTGCCTCGGTCGTGCTCAGAGCATGTCAACGATGAGTTCTTAAGGTGTAGATGTATCAGCAGACACTCATGTCATTCGTAATCTATCTATCGTATCACACGCCATGCAATCGTACAAGAATCAAGTCCGTCCGGGTATCATATTCAAGAAAGAACACCCAGCCAATGCAGCCTCCCTATGCCTATGTTTTGAATAACAAAAGAGATGAATTCAGTACCGCTCGCAGCAAGCGAACAGCACAGATGCCGCTACTTCCGTCGCAATTCATTTCGCATACTAAACGTTATGCCTGCGCTGGAACGCTCTCAGGGGGCGCGAATCTTTCGTGGCGTAGTAGTAAGTTCCAGCCCTATCGGTCCAACTGACGCGGTTCGAGAAGTATTCTTCCTCCCTCTGCACAAACATGTTGACCGGCGAGTCGATGTTGCGCATGCTAATCTTGTGTCCAACTGGCACAAATGGCTTGAGAGACACGACTTGGCAGCCTTCCTTCAGGTCCAGGAACATGGACAGGAGCGTGTCGTTGAGCCCAGCCGTGAAGGCTTGGTTGTTGACGAGCACAACGTCGGCTTTCTTGAGGACCTCGCCAATTCGAGGGTTACTCGTAAAGTCGCCGCGGAGTAGGTGCACTTTGCCTACGTTGAGGCCCCAGAGCTTCGCACGTGCTGGGAACTCTTCAGCCTGTAAATCCGCTAGTTCGCAGGGATTAGGCATCATCTCGATGCCCCAGCTCTCGGCTCCAACCTCCAGGGCGGCTTGTAGAACAACGTTGCCTACGCCAGATCCGAGGTCCACGAATGTTTGTTCGTGGTTCAACCTAGTTTTGCGGAGGATCTCGCTCACGAAATCCGGGAGAAGCTCGCCATAGACATTGTCGCTGCCGTTCTTATACGCTTTGAGGGTTTCCACGCGAGGGGATACCGTTCGAGCGTAAGTCTGGTCCAGAATGCGCTTTACCCAGGGAAGAGGCATATGAGTCTTGCGCTTGAGCTCTCCGTGCAGTGTCCCGTCCTCGACGAGCGGCTTGATCAACCGGTTGAAATCGCGGACTGTGTCCTCGAAGTCTTCGACACTTTCGCAGTTCCATGCTCTGTTCAACTGCCGTGGGAAGCTATCGTTGTCCTCCTCGTCCACGTACTTGCCGAGCTCCTCTGGGAGATAATACTGACAGATGTGCTTGATCGTCTCAACAATGTCTTCCATAGGCTTGTAGTCCTCGCTTGACTTTGGGAACTTCAATTGGAATTTCTCCAGAGGGCTCTTGCTCGGGTAACGAAGCGACACAGTCGTGGTTTCCTCTCTTCCGAAAGCATTCTTATATTTCTTCTCTTGTCCCTTCGAAGTCAGGGTCGATGCCTGGACGAATTCGAGAGATCTGCCTTTCTCCGTCACAGTCTCGGATGCCAGTGTCCTCCTGGGTCCAGTGCTTTCCACCGAGCTGACACTGCTCTTGATCCGTTTCCGCGAGGCATCGGAGTCGCTAGCGCCAACATCGCTGCTGTTCTCATCCTCGCCCTCGTCGTCGCTGAACATAGGCCCAGCAGGCTGTGGAGTCGCGCTCTTGCGCTTGAGTCCTCGTGAGGGTGCCAGCGCTCGCTGCGCCGCGATGTTTTTCGGTTTGGTACTCGGCGTCGCTGAAAGCTGGAAGCGGTTTGCTGGAGGAGCCCGCCCTTGCGCACCAGGCTGTGGTGAGGCACTGTTTGAGACAGGCTTTTTGACCATAACCTTTTCGCGCCGGATGACAGGCTTCTTGGCCGAGGAGCCCATCAAGCTATTCATGGTTGCTGGAGTGTATTGGCGAGCATTAAGTGGATGGTAGTGATTCTGCCGAATAGAATGATCGGGATCGATAGCACGTATGCCGGTAGTGAATGTCGAGGCGTGCTGTAGTAAATATGCGAAGTGTGATGTGCAGTCAAGGGCGTTGGTGGGAGTTGGAAAGAGGCAAAAGATGGGCGGCGGAAACGCGGCTTCAGCCTTGATCGCGTGTCGCCGAAAACGGAAGGAGCATCTGATCGAATGTCCAAGACGTTGTTGTTGCCAGCACTACACGATCTTAGAGATTATATCGACTGAGTCGGGCCAGTCACGCTCACTGATTCCTGAGGCGCCTATACGCTGTGGAAATCTCATGAGGCCGTTTCCTTGTTGGAATGAGGGAATGGAGACAATTCAAGGCACGTGACCTCAATTCAACACGACCCTTGAAGATGGACGCGGTAAGCTCGGGCGTCGCATAAACTTACTTTGACAGTTGAAGAGCCACCCCAGCAAAGCCAGCGCCAGAGCCAGACACGCCCGAGCTCACATGCGATCTTGGTATGAAACATGGAGATGCTTTATCTGCCTTCTCCTCCTCTTCCCGACGCCATAGGTATGCGAGTGTTCGCGAATCAACACGTACCTCATAGATCATCAATCACACACTATGTCAGAATGGCGAGGCCTCACAGCGAGTCGAGGCTGATGATTCGTGACGTCAAACTATTCCCCTCACATGTGGATGGGATCGAATGTCGATATCTTATAAGACCAGGCCAAGTACTCACAACTGGAAAGCTACATGTATATCCCATGCCTAAACAGACCCGATACTCTGTAAGACACCTTTCCTACACCCACACCTAGCACCTACCCAACCTCACAACAATCACAATGGACTCTTTCCCAACAACAAACGCCACCAAAGGCGCCCCCGAATCAACAAAAAACACCACCCTCGAGACCGGCGCCAGCCTAGTCCAAAACTTCGGCCCTCCCAAGCGCCTCTGCGCCCACTTAAATGCGTTCCACGCCTACGCCTCCGACCCCTCACGCACGGTAGAAGCAAACCACTACTGCGCGCACCTAAACGAAGACGTCCGCCAATGCATTCTCTACGACAGCCCGGAACCCAACGCCCGCCTGATCGGGATCGAGTACATGATTAAACCGCACTTGTACGAGAAGTTGGATTCCGAGGAGAGGAGGCTGTGGCATAGCCATGTCTACGAGGTCAAGAGCGGCATGTTGGTTATGCCGAAACCAGATGCGGTGCCGGATAGTGTGTGGGAGGTGGCGGAGAATAAGGAGATGGAGGAGGTTGTGGTGCTTTATGGGAAGGTCTTCCATCTTTGGCAGACGGATCGCGGGGATGAGTTGCCTTTGGGAGTGCCGCAGTTGATGACTTCTTTTACGAGCGATGAGCAGTTGCCAGAGGGCGTGCTGGAGGATAGGAACCAGAGGTTCAATGTTGATTCGCAGAGGAAGAAGGAGAGCAGGGCGTATATTGCTGAGCCGAAGATTCATCCTGATGCTGATGCGACTTGGAAGAGGTGAGCGTAGCTTGTCGAAAGACAACAGGATACCTTAGCTTAACGACGGATGTGTATTCATCAACTGTATCATTCGGGACATGATCTCAATTGTACACGATTCGTGAGTGGCTGCAAAACTTGAAGTCGGAAAGCTCGGCTGTGACGGTTCAACGGTATCACATCTCAAGCACTATGAACGTGGATCAGAAGATGGATGAAAATGTAGTGACATGCTGTCCGCTAACTGGTATCGAATTTCTCAAGCAATCTTACAATGTCCCGACCAATGCCTTAGAACTTCTTGGCCCTCTGTGACTTGCCAGGACGCTTAGGTCCACCCTTGCCCTTCATCTTCTTCGCCGAGAAACCAGACATGTCACTCGAAGACTTTGCGTCGTTGCTCTTCGCATGCCTCTTCTTGCCACCGAAGCCGAACTTCTCGTCCTTCTTTTGACGCTTCCTGCGCTGTCCAGCCTCGGCACCCTTGGCCTTGCGCTCCGCCCTGTCCTTCTTCTCCGTGACCGCAGCATCCTCGAGCGCGACGTCGAAGTTGTCCTCCTTGTCGTTGAGGTCGGCGCCACCTGCGCGTTTCCGCTTGAGCGAGTTGATCTTGTCCATTGTGTCCCTCTTGGTGCGGTCGCGCTCCTGCAGCTTCGCGACTTGCACGGCCTTGCCGAACTTCTTGAGATCGCGCTGTCTTCTGGCGTCTGCGCTGGCCTTCTTCCTCGCTGCCTCGTCCACAAGCTTCGCCTTGACCTTGCCCATCTGCTCTTCGGACTTCACCATCTCGGCGAAGTAGTCTGTGGGTCTGGTGAAAGGTACACCCTCCTTCTTGAGCTTCGCGCGAGCATCCTTGACAGCGTCCAGAGACTGCTTGTAGAAGGAAAGCTCACGGTTCAGGTCGTCCTCGACGTCCTCTATTTGCACGGGCTCGGCGGATGTAATGGTCTGATTTTGAGAGAAAGGTAGGCTTGCGGGCAAAGCGAACGACTTGTATGCTCGTTGTAATGCGGCGGTGTTGTTGATTGTGAGTCTCTGGTGGGGTACGACGTCTTCCTTGTCCTCGGAAGCAAGCGATTCGATGTCTGAGAGGGCGATATCGTCTTCGTCGGCGACTTCGTTTTCGATGGGGTCTTCGTCCGAATCCGAGTCCGAGTCGTCGTCAAGGTCGCCAATGCTCACGCCGCCAGTCTCCTCCTCGTCTTCCTCGTCAGTCTCCCAGCCCTCGCCCTCGCCGTTCTCCTGGTCGACAGCCTCAGCGGCGTTGGCGGCAAGTTCAGCAAGCTCCTGTTCGAAGGTCTTTGTAGCGCCGCTAGTACCGGTAGCATCCTCAAGAGCTGCGACATCGACCTCGCTTTCCTTGCTCTGCTGCTGGTTTCTCTTCTTCTTTGCGGCAGCCTTTTGCAGCTTCTTCTGGCGGTCCAGTGCGTGATTGACACCCTTCTCACGCTCAATCGCTCCCTTCAGTGTCGCACCTTTCGCCATGGTTGTGATGTGTAAATGTCGATTGGTTTGTAGTTTAGAAAGAAGAGGCCCCAAACCCTAGGCAAGTTTGCGATGCGCAACTTTTCTGACTAGCGCGAGCTTGAGCAGAGGCGGAAGCGGCAGCAACTGAGCCGAGCCGAGCCTTCCGCCTTCCTTGGACTCTCCCAGCCCCACTCGAACATGAAGTATCGCGATACACCCTACTAAAGGCACGACATCGAGCAAAGCAACAAGCGAAAGCGATATCAGGAAACAAACCAATCAGTGGCAACTCTACTGCAACTACTGTATCTCACGCTTCAACCTTACCAGAATACCGATTGTCAACGCCAACAATGGCATCAGACAGCGACCCTACACTCTCAGCACAAGTCAATCGCCTGAGTGTACAAGACTCGAACTCGCCCAGTGTATGATATGCCCAGCGCCAAGTCATCAGACCATTGTACGAGCCCAATGCTCATAGATGTCCCTAGCCCGCACCGTCAGAAACCCAAGCTCCGGATCTAGTCCATGTGGTCGACGACCTCTTGAACCAATTGAGCACCAAGTTCAACACAATATCCACCGAGCTGATTGAGAAGAGTATGCAGTGGTCCTCCGCTGGATCTGGCTAGAGAGTAGCTTGGCTAACAAGTGTACAGTGGACGACATGTCACGTCGGCTCGACAACTTAGAGGCCACGATATCGGCAGGCAATCCTCAAGGCGAGTCTGATGCTGAGAAATGAGTCTAGTCATCGTTGATCCCAACAAGACTTTGATCTTTCTGTTGCTGAGTTTACACATGGTGTAGGCAACTTCGGGTATTTTTCTTCTACTATATACACCATTTTATTTAATGTTACAGGCATGCAATGTCAAGTCTCAAGCTCGCTCAGTCCTCGTCAGAGCTCGAGTTCCTGCGCTGCTTGACAGGCTGCTTGTTCGCACCACCCTCCCTCTGCACAGGACGCTCGTCTCTAGACTTGGGCACCCAGCTATCCAGCATCTCCTGGACTTTCGGGGCCCATGTCTCCTCGCCCTTTGCCAGATCTTCGTATTCGAGAACGTTCTTGCCGAGTTCGAACTCGCCCTGGCGCGTGCGGACGAGACTGGCCATAAGGCCGAGCGAACCGACGGCGGCTCCAAGGTCGTGGCAGAGACTGCGGACGTAGAAGCCGGAGGTGACTGTCATTCGGAGGCGGCAGGCTGGTGCAGGGCAGGGCTCGCGTTTAACAGGCGTGGGCTGTTCTTCGCTTGTGGAGGTACTCTCTGGTAGAGCTCCTGTAGCTTCGGCCTCGCCTTCGGACTTGGTGCGTTTAGGTGTGGGTATGCCTTCAGGCTCGACCGCGCCGCCAACGGTCTCGTCGCGCTTTCGCTTTTCACCAGCTGCAGCGTCTTCGCCCTCGGTCTTAACGACTTCTTCGCTCTTGATAGCTTCAGGCTCTGGTGTTGCATCGCCGTCAAGATGCAGCACCTTGTTTGCCAGCCGCTTCTCACTCGTTTCGGCCTCCACCTGTGGCCAACGGTAGTCATGTGTACCGCCCTCCATCCACTCCGTCATCTCCATAACCTCCGTCTCAACTGGACGCTGCTCAATCTCAATTGGTACCTCCTTGCCCTCGCGCGCATACTCATATAGCTTCTTGCCATTCACTTTTAACGCGCTGAATATCGGCGGCTTCTGCATGATCTTTCCTCTGAACTTGGCCAAAGCCTCCTCAACCTGCTCCTTCGTGATATGCTCGTATCCTTTGCGCGCGACAACCTTTCCTTCAGTGTCGTAGCTATCGGTTGCTTTGCCGAATAGCAACACGGCCTCGTAGCTCTTCGTACAGCCAAGGAAGTTCGGAAGTGACTTGGTACCAGATCCAATACCCAGAATAAGAACACCGGTTGCCAAAGGATCCAATGTACCGCCATGACCGATCTTCACCTGTGGAGCTCCCCTCGCGCGTCGCGACCGCTTCTGCTTCTGGTTGTGAGACTCGCGCCTCAGGCGCTCTTGCTCGGCCGTGAGCCATGGTTCGAAGAGCTTGGATGGGTTAAATTGCTTTTGGACATCTCGGATGACTTGGGCTGAGGTCACGCCGGTGGGTTTGTGGATTGCTGTGATATTGGATTAGTTTCGAGGGTAGGGTGATGTGCAGGGAATGGAACCCTACGATACCGAAGCAGCCCTCGGGCGATTTGGAGGCCATTGTGGATGATGCTTTGAAGATGCTGCGCCAGAGGATTTGGCGGCCACCCATTAAGTAACGGTGAAGGTGAATGGAGGTTCAATCGTGCGGTGAATTACTTCGGCGCAAGCATGACGATGGAGCATTCGACGGAGCTTTATGTGTGGCTGCCTCAGACTTTTGACTTTTGGTGAGCGAAAAGATCACCTTCAATATGGAAGCAGCGTGGTCTGGAAATGCACATTGCGAAAACCTTTTCTTCACACACATTCTCACAAACCGAGAGCTCGCCTAAAGCAATTCACAGTGCTATCATGCATTGTCCAGCATTCAAGATTGATTCAAAGAGACATTCAGTGCAATCAAATGTTAGATTCCAAAAACCCCAACTCCAACCCTAATGCTACTCGACTCGACTCGACTCGGCTCGGCTGTTGCTTCACGCATTCGACGCTAGCTACGCCTCGATCGATACGCGCCTGAGCCCGCCATCTCTTGACTTTGACCTCTAAGGCCGCCTGCACGACATCTCCAATTTCAACAACGCATGAATATGACTGCATATGCTACCGACGATCCCATGACCTGAACACACTCTCTCACGAACTTCCACGACCATGACGACCAACGCAATTCCCGAATCCGAGTTCCTGGCACCTCGCGACCCGGCTCTTGAGAACAACTCCGACGACTGGCCCGAGTTCGAATTAAAAGATGTTAAAGTACACATACCAGGCGACCCATCGCAGCTAACAAGCCTACTTGACGCAGCGGCACACTACCCGGTGACATTGACTGGCCATCTGGAACCGCTGCCGAAAGATCAAGTACATCTGCAGCTGCAATCCACGACACGACGCGCACCTTTGATCGAGATTAGTGAAGTTCGGACCTTCTCATATGGCCAATTCGAAGATGGGAACATCGGACTATGGGCAGGCGGCCAGGCTGGCTGGTTTGCGCTGAAGCCCGCAAGAGCGTATAAATCAATATGGACCAGCATGGTAGAGTCCGTCAATACTTTCTACTGGATAGCCGATGCATATCGCGAGAAGCGTCGGAAGGGCAATTACAAGACCTCGCCTTTACTGCCCGACTATACGGCAGAAGAGCTCTTCGACAAGTATGCGGACGAGGTGTTGGAGGATGCAAAAGGCGGAAGGGAAGCTGCTCAAGTGATAGAAGAGCAGCGGCACTTTTTGTTAGCGAGCATGCTTGCTGGGAAAGAAGGAATAGCATGGACGAAGAACCCTCTTTACCATCATCTAAGCCAACAATACCCGGAAGATCATGCGATGATCAAAGCGAGGCTGACCGGCCAAGCTTTGCCTCGGAATATGCGACAGGCATCGGTCAATTCGGACAACAGCAACCTCAAGAGGAAGCGTGGAAGGCCCGCAAGAGATCAGTTGCAGGAAGAAACTAGCTCGACACGCGAGAGCTCGACAGCGGCTCCTGCTAAAGCAGCGACGAATAAGCGAGAAACATCGCAGCAGCACCACGCCGAAGCAACGACTTCACGACGCAGCCGACGGGGCAAGACGGAAGACGTGGATTCCTCCGAAGTCGAAGCCAAGACGCCACAGGCAGCGATGAACAGCGACGATGACCACATGCGGAAGTCGATGAAGGGGCGCTCAGCGTTGCGACCAAAAGCTTCTAAGGCTGGCAAAGGCGCATCGAAGGGCGGCAAAGCACCCGTTTATGATTTCAAGAACGATTCCGACGAGGATGACCAGCAATCTCCCGTTGCTGCTAAGAGGCGGCACTCTCACACGGCCGCACAGAGACAACAAAAGCAACGAGGTAGGAAAGACCAGGTAGACGAAGGCATCGACATCCCTTCATCACCCACAAGTGGCGATGCGCCCAGTGCGACGTCAGACACAGGCGCTGGCGCAGCCGAGAATGATTCAGACGAAGATGAAGACGAGGTACCAAGCACCGATCTTGCCGTTCGCTTGAAGCATGTGCCTGACCCTGTACAGGAAGACACATGGGTGTGCGCTCTCGACGGCTGCTCGCATAAAGTGTATCAAGCCTCGCAGGTAGACTCGCAACGGCTTATAAGAGAGCATTACGCTCTACACGCCTACGACGATGATGCTCGTGTCCAGCTTGTCAAGAAGCTGCAACATTCTTCTCTGCCTGTGGGCCATCTGATGGAGCGCGTGCGGCAACAGGCTCGTACGGATGAGTTCCCGAGCTCACGGCCGCCGCTGGAGGGCGCGAATGCGCATAGTCGATATAGACCTTTGCCTCAGGTTCGGTATTGAGGGCTGTTGGAGTGTATAGTGTTCTGCTTTGATTGTAATGGCGCTTTCGTGGAGGAGCGGTGGTTTGCCTCGCTCGGTTTTTTTTTTTTTTTTTTTTTTTGGGACGATACCCACTTTGATTGTCTGCTTGTTTTATTTCTACACAGAGACACTTCTGGGAATGGGCGTCTCAAACGAAAGAATTTATTTTGCATGCAACATCGCTGATCTCGGAGTCACTGTGTCCGAGGATTATCGTACTGTGAATCTGTGAAAGCGACTTGCTATGAGTATTCAATGATGTGGCGCATGCTACTAAAATCGGTCCATGTACGGGGTATTGCGAATGTCTCCCATGCTGTACTCACGCACGTGAGCTCTTGTATGCGAATTTCTTCTCGAGAAGTCCAGTAGTCTCGCGATCATAGCGGGCACCGCGTCAGTGCCCATCTCCACTTCACAACGAACATGAAGTCAGGACCAGGTGATCGTGAAGAACGGCCTTCAGCCAAGACCTATGCGTGCAAGCGCCTGTATGTGGCGGGCGCCCGGCCACGCACGATCGTCAAGGTCGTCGCGCATCTCTCTTGCCCGCAATGGCCGTTTGCTTCTCTGACGCGCGGCGAGCGTCACCGCTTTTGAACGGCGGCGTGGATGGGCAAGCCGCAGGACTCAACTTGCAGCAGGGAGACGAGACGCGGGCGAGAGCCCACAAGGCTGGCGGATTTTATGGGGCGGGAGATCTGGCGACAGGGAACAAGGCGAAATCGCGAGGCGGGTGGCTTTGGTGGCTTCTGTCCTCATTTGCAAGTGCGGAGCCGCGTGAGCTGGCCGAAGCCAAAACGGACGCCCTGCTGCTGTCTCTCCAACTTCTAGTCGCAGGCTTTCGTCATACCGCGAACGTGAGCGAGGGGTAGCTGCGAATCAGTCGCGTGCGCTGGTTTCAGAGTTGGAGGCATTGATTGACTTCTGTCAGGACGGGGAACAGGCGGGCTGCTATCAGAACTCCAAGCAGCCTTCCCATCCCATCATTGACCACGACCCATCACTCTAGTCCAGCACATGCCGCCGAACGCTTACCGAGTGAGTGGGCGGCGCTCGATAGCGGGCGGCCGTGCAGAGGATGGGAGATTGGGGTTGGCAAGTGATCGACGTGGCTAGGATCGTCTAAACAATAATGACGTTGGCGCGGCTTAACAGCAGGCGACGATTTGCAGACATCCCTGGCGCCAATCCCTCACCGTGTGGCCTTGCTTGCTTTGTGCGTTGCATGTGAAGCACGGCAGGAGCAGAGGATTGGGGTTTAAGGTATTTTAATATGGCTCAAATAGAGTGCTCAATGGGCATGTCTCTCCAGCAAGCCTCCCAGCGTGCCATTGCGGGCGGCCCAGTCCAGCCACAGTGCCAGTTGCCGTGGACAACGAGAGATTTGGCCAGGCTGGCTGGCGGCAGAGACCAGCGACGGCCTCCAAGCTCGTGAATCGCGATTGTATACCAATGACATCACGCGCGCCCGTGCTTCCTGTCCCGCACGATGATGGTTTGCGCCTGCCTTGGTGCCACCGTGTGCGTTGCCCTGGAGCCGTCTTTCAAAACCCATCAGTCGCCCGCCTCCTCGCGCATTCCGCTCCCACACTCTCCCTTTTGCATAGTAATCAGTGATACCCCCAAAACCCAACCCTTACTACCACTAATACCGAGCCCCGAGCTCTCTTCGCGCCACCTCACCCTCACGACGCGCTATTACCACCAGACACAACCTCACTTCTATCGCGACCGCACATCAACACCTTCACCATGTCGGTCAACGTGCCGACCAACCCTAAGATCAAGGAGCAGGATGTCAACGCAAAGCTCCAGCTCTTTGGCATCTACTCTGGTATGTCGCCTCAAACGCCACGTTTGCAGCCAGCATTGGGCTTGAGCAGGAGAACAAAAGCTAACTCGTCTTCCAGCCTTTGCCAATGGCAAGGTTCCTTCGGTCAGTCCAGTCGTAGAAAGCTGCCCTAGCTTGCGCAATGCTAATATCCACCGCAGAACAAGCAGATTGATGTTGCAATGAACACTGCCTACAACTGGAAGGGTCTCTCATCGCCAAGCAAGAAGCTCTCCACCGAGGGCCAGCAGCTCACCACCGACCTGCAGAAGGTCATCGAGCAGGCCAAGCTCCTGCTTCTTTCCAAGAACGAGGGCAACCTCATCCAGGACTTCATCTGGCAGACTCAGCAGATCGGCGCCGGTGACGCCAAGGTGCCCGGTGCTCCCGTTGACAAGGAGACAGCTCAGCAGCACGGTAACCAGGCCCTCGACGGCCTACGCACCCTCGGAACGCTTCTCATCACCAACGGCCAGTTCCGCAAGCTTTTGAGCGACGCTAGCGTCCTCCTCCGCGACATCGCTGGCGATGCCGCTCAGAAGTCAGCCAACAAGGTCAACCCCTCCGACGAGCAGCTTTCCCAGATCGACAGACCCGCAGAGGACAACACCTGGCACGACGCTCCTGACCTTTCCAAGGACAACCTGCGTAACCAGGTCCAGTCCCGTGTTCCCATTGGCAAGAAGGATGTCAAGGAGGCCGGCTATGACGCCACCCAGGCTGCCCACCCCGAGGGCTCCCGTGACCCCGCTGAGGCTGCCCGGCTCGCTGCTCAGGACCAGCAGCAGGGCACTTCCCAGGTCGACCCGCGCACCGGCGCTCAGACCGCTGCTACTAACCTTAAGGACAAGGCCTCCGCCAACATGAACGAGGACGACAAGCAGAAGATGAAGGAATACCGCGAGCGCAGCGAGAACTACCTTAAGGGCAAGATGCCCAAGGAGAGGCGCGAGCAGCTTATCTGGCGCTTGAAGAAGATGGTCGTTGAGATTCAGGGCCACCAGGACTGTAGGTGGCGAATTGTGGAGAATGAACTTCATTAACGAAAGCTGACAATTATTAGACTCACAGGCAATTGACACCATTCTCCGTCTGGCCGAGGAGTACAGCAGCCATGGAAAGAACGTTGCTGGCCAGAGCACGTCTTCCGTCAAAGGTGCCCATAACCAGGATAGTCTCCAACTTGCTGAAGCTGACCTCAAGGTGTGTTTTTTCTAGGCTTTTTAGGTGAACGTCGGCCAATGCTGACAAATCTCAAGACTCTCCTCGAGCGTTTTGCCAACTCTACTTCCTTCGACGACCTCACCGACGCCATCAACCAGGTCTACCGCGATGCCGAGCAGGACCCCGAGCTCAAGGGCTGGTTCAGCAACATGAACAGGTTCGTTCGCCGTTGCTTGAAGGAGCAGGGCTACATTCTCCAGGACGACTCCAACGTCGAGTGGAACAAGCTTTACGACCAGGGCCAGTTCCTCCTCCGTGACCGCTACCGCGACCACACCAACCACGTTGTCGATGAGTTCAGATTCATCGGCAAGCAGTTCGACGAGGACCCTCAGAACAAGGCCTTCGCTCAGTCCATGAACAAGCTGTTCAACGACCTCGGACACGATGCCAACGGCAAGGCCGAGTTCAAGCCCCACTTGGTCAAGGACTTGACTGATGTCATCCTCCCTGCGTTCTTCGAGAACGTCCGCTACGTCCCTATCCCCCGTATCGAGTTCTCCGACCACATGATGGACGTTGTTGTCGAGAACCTCGTCGTTGAGGGTGACAACTTGGCTCCCAACGTCTTCGAGTTCGGCAGCGACAACTACTGGCGCTGGGGCCGCAAGCAGGTCAAGAACAGCAACAAGAACAAGGTCATGCTCTCTGTCTCTGGCGTCCAGTGCGACCTGCGCGATGTCTCCTACTACATCAAGAAGAAGGAGGGCTTCCCCAGCGTCACTGACAAGGGTGTCATGGACGTCTTCCTTGGTGGCACCGGCCTGAGCTTCAAGGTCGCCATGGAGACCTCTGACAAGGCCGACAAGGCTCACTTCTTCAAGATCAACCACATCGACGTTGACATCCAGCACTTGAACATCAAGCTGAAGCAGTCCAACCACAAGCTTCTCTTCGGCCTCTTCAAGCCTCTCCTCCTCAAGGTGATGCGCCCCGCTCTCCAGAAGGTTGTTGAGCAGCAGGTCCGCGACAACGTGCAGAAGCTCGACTCCATGTGCTTCGCCGCCAAGCAGGAGGCCGACCGCGCTGAGGCTGAGGCCAAGCGCAACCCCGACCCCGAGAACATCCAGAACATCTGGCAGCGCTACTTCACCGCTTTCCAGAAGCAGATGACCAAGGGTGAGCAGAAGAAGGAGGCCGTCAAGGCCGACAAGAGCGTCAACGTCGCCATGACCCAGCACGACTCTATCTTCAAGAACATCCAGCTTCCCGGTGGCATCTCTACCAAGGCCACCGAGTACAAGGACCTTGCCGCCAAGGGCGACAAGTGGGAGAGCCCTGTCTTCAGCATCGGCTCTGCCAGTGAGACTTCCAACCTCCCGCGCGTCTCTGCCCCTACCCGCAAGCCTCACTCTGCTGCTCCGGGTGGTCTCCGTGATGCCGGTGTCACTGCTGGCTCCGGTGCAGGCCTCGCTGGTGGCAACACCGGCAGTGCTGCTGGCTCTGCTGGCATGATGGGTACTTCCGCCACCAAGACCAGCGCTCCCATCAGCGGCCTCGAGGGCCAGACTGGCCAGTACGCTCAGACTGGCAGTGGTGCTACCGGTGGCTTCGCTAACCAGGTTGACTCTGCGTTCGGCGCCAACCCCAACTCTGTCCGCAATGATATCCCCGGCCACATCGTCCCTGGCCAGGCCCCCACCAGCGCCGAGCAGGACCAGCACACTCTGCTCCGTGACAACAACCCTGTCTATCGCGGTGCCGTTTAAGCGAGTCTACTCGTTTGACTGCTAAGTGAGATGCGTTCCCAAGATACCCCAAGGCGGCGTGGTGGAGTGTGTTGATATCAGGGAGAGAAAATTGTTGTTTCATGCGCGCGAACACACAGAAAGTCCGATTGCACGTGATACCACTTGTTGCAAGAAAACCTTCTTTTCATGTTGGGAAAGGACGAAAAACGATACATGATGGACTACTCTCTTCTTCTTGATGCAGTTGTTTTACTCCCTTTTGATAGTGCGTAATTAATGATCAAGTTTACTTTTCAATTGCTCTTTGTCCGAGTTACTCATCCATAGTCATTCTTGATCGGCGTGCAAACAATTCCCTCGTCAGCGACAATATCGTCTATATACAACTCTAACCAGGCGCGCAGCACACGCGACTCTCAGGCGAACAGCGTCTGTAAGATTTGTTGTTCTCTCTCCACCGCGATGGAATGCCTGTATCTAGCATAGATGAAAAGTCTGCTTACCAGACACGCAAGGATTGATGCTGTCAAGGTGTTGCCCTGCGTCAGGAACAAGATGAGGATCTTCTGCACAGTTGCTTCCACAACCGTTTCCATGCGCGCGGCTTCTGAGACACCACGCTAGCCGAGTTTCCGAAGAACTTCGACACGCACACATTTTTCACTCGCTCCAGCCTCGTGTGACATAACCGAGTGCTATCAATGCGGCGCCAGCGATGACTTCATACACCTTTTTAAAGGCCCAAAGGTTTGTGATGATGTGGCTGGATAGGTAAGGTACTGGTGTTGTCTGTGATGGACGGCTGTCCGGCTCTTTCTGACCACATCACCTGTGGGGGATTTGGGACGTACAAGCCACCATAGTCGATTTGAATGTGGTCTTGAGGATCATATCAAGGATTTGTTGACATTGGCGGACTGAAAAGAGGTCACAGGATCGGTCACTCGCGGTTTGAAGCGCGGGTATTTTTACTAAACGGCTTAACATATCCAGACGGTTTGCCCGTTCGACTTGACCTCATCTTCCCATCTGACACGAATAGAACGACGTATATTACATTCTGGTGTTGGAAACGCTTCGCAGCTCGAAGTTCGATTTCCATTAGACGGCCACGAACTCTACGAAATACAGCCCACGATGGCCGTTGGCATGCGTCTCGCAGATGTCTCACTGACTGAAACCATACCATTCGCCTTGCCTCGGTCGACGACGTCCTGCCTCTTTCCAGCACTTTTGTTTCACTTCTAGCCACAAGAGGTTGAATGTCTCACTTTCTCGATACTTCCTAGACGACGACTACTAACACTACACGCTACCCTGTGCAACCCAGTTCGCCTACCACACTCGCCCTCTCTCTTGCGCAGCACCTGTGTGTCGAACCTTGCTACGACAACTCTCCTCGCTGCGACGGACTTTGGTCCCTGGCCTGCACCATCCATCATGGGTCGCAACGACTACCCACCAATTAGTCGCGAATATGATGATACCTACTCGAGACCAACTCCATCGTACAAGTCACGACAGAACTCTCACGACTATGCACCACCCAACCGCGACTATGACGATCCAAATTCGGCCAGAAATTCAACATACAAGTCTGTACGACACGTCCCGCACGACTATCCACCACCCAGTCGCGAAATCGAAGACCTCAACTCGGCCAGGAACTCAACGTACAAGTCACGGCATATCTCGTTGCAATCTCGAGTAGACTCCATGGCGGGCGACGACTTTTACGACAACCGACCACAAAAACGGGACACTGCGCCTGACATTCCAGCTATCTACAACCATAATGGAATCAGATCGACAAGTTTCTTGATGGACCACAGTACCGCGCAGAACTCGGCTCCAGAATGGATGAGCGACAGGAGGTCCGTCTCAGCACCGCCTCGCGATCCCACGCCACCACCCGAACACAGCTTGAACATCAGCACACTCCATGAGGTCTTCTTCGTCGGTGTCGTCGTGGTAGCACAGCTCATGGCTCTCGCTGGCCTTGGACAAGCCATCGCACCTATGAAGATCATCGCGGGAGGCCTTGGAGTCGACAATCCCGGAGAGGAAGCTTGGTTTGCCGCATCGTTTTCGCTCACAGTCGGTACCTTCATCCTGATCTCCGGCCGAATGGGCGACATCCTAGGCCACAAACGCATGCTTATCTTTGGCTACTTTTTTCTGGGTGTCTGGTCTGGCTTTGCTGGGTTCAGCGCTTACGTTGCCGATCACGTCTTCTTCGATGTGTGTCGCGGATTCCAGGGAGTCGGTGCAGCGTTGATCGTGCCTAACGCTTTGGCTCTGCTTGGACGTGCATACCCGCCTGGTATCAAGAAGAACATCGTCTTCTCGCTCTTCGGCGCCATGGCACCATGGGGTTTCGTCATTGGTGCTCTCTTCGGCAGTATATTTGCCCAGCTGACTTGGTGGCCCTGGCTCTTCTGGTCTTACGCCTTTACATGCTGGGGCCTCTCGATCTTCTCCGTCATTGCAGTTCCCAAATCGCTGGCTCACGATGCTCAGTTCGGCGGACGTACTGATCGGCCCGGCATGGACTGGACTGGTTCCATTCTCGGAGTCTCTGGTCTAGTTTTATTCAACGTTGCTTGGAACAACGCACCGCTGTTCGGCTGGAATACACCGCACGTGTACTTTCTGCTCATTATCGGCGTACTGTGTCTCATCGCATTCGTCTGGGTCGAAGCCCGCGCAGCCTCGCCACTCATCCCAGTATCAGTGCTGACCAAGCCCGTCGTATACACCATGGCTCTTGTGGGCATCGGATGGGGATCTTTCGGAATCTGGATCCACTTCTGCTGGCGCTTCCTGCTAGAGATCCGTGGACAGACACCACTGATCATCTCCGCAGAGTTTGTGCCTGCTATGATCTGCGGCCTTCTCGCTGCAGGAGTGACGGGATTCTTCCTCACTCATACCCCCGTCTCCTTCACCATCATGATCTCCATGCTGGCGTTCTTCATCGGCGAGCTCGTCGCAGCCTTCCAACCCGCCCACCAAACCTACTGGGCACAAATGTTCGTGTCCATTCTGATCATGCGTAAGCTCTCTCCAACCCTCCAAACCCTGTTGCACAAACCCACTAACTATTTCCCAGCCTTCGGAATGGACATGTCCTTCCCCGCCGCAACAGTGATTCTCTCCAACGCCATGCCCAAAGAACACCAAGGCCTCGCCGCCTCGCTCGTCAATACCATGGTCAACTACTCCATCTCCATCGGCCTCGGAATCGCCGGCACCGTCGAAGCAAACGTCATCTCCCACGACGGCACCGAAGCAGACACCGTCTTTGGAATCCGCTGCGCCTGGTTCGTGGCGCTAGGCCTTTCAGGTCTCGGAGTCGTGCTGGGCGCCCTCTTCTTCCTGCGTAGCTACGCGAAGGAGGGATGGAAGATCATGGAGCATTGAGATGGCAACAAAATCGTCCTCTTCGCGACCCAACCCAACCCAACCCCAAAAACCCACCAACATCCTTCTTGTCCTTTCCGCCGGCGTTACGAACTACCCCTTCTCGCGCAAACATCTGAGCGTTCAAATTCTGCATTCGAAAAACCCATAATTTACCCTTCTTCCTCAAGCGCCCCCTTCCGCGCTCTGTCGGAAGAGCAATCGGATCCCTTGTTCATGTCATCCAAGGGAAAAAGCCGATATTCCGCACAGTGCGTGGTTGGTGATGAACCAGCCGCCCGGGCGGCTTTTGCATAACATATCAAACAATTCAAGAACGAGAAAAGGAAAACGGTCGCATTGTTTGCACGGAACTTACTTATTAGCATTTTGTGTATATATACCACCTTATTTGAGCATTGTCGTTTGTTTTTCCACACCTTACGGAAACACCGAGTTTCCTGATCCAATCTTTTACTACGTACCTACCTACCACCTCCTACAAATATCACTGACACAGATATAGCCTCGCACGATTGACGTCTACGTCGCCACATCACCAGCACGCAAAAGGAGTTTCCATTGATCATAGCATTCATTTCCTAGTCATAGTATTCTTCTCTCGTGATGGTATCTACGTACGGACATTCCGCGTTGTGTTGTTGAGTAGTCGTTGTTGTTGTCCAGTGGTATCGAGCTCCGAACGCCAAGAACAAGTCAAAAAAGAACCAAGAGCTCGTCTAAACCAGGCCCTTCCAATTGCCGCTTCGTTGTACTACATCGGGCGGCTGCTGCTCTGTCACAGCCTGTCGATTGAACGCCGCAAAGTAACAAATAAAGAGAGAAAGAAATCGTACCTCAGTCAACTTGGCTCAAGTCCTTGCTCATCTCACCGAGAGGCGGTGAGGTGGTCGCTAGTCGAGAGCCAGAGCAGGAGTCAGGACTAGGAAGATCAAATCATGACGAGTAGGTGCTGGCCTCTGCCTTTGGTGAGCTTAGGCAGGGGTAGTGAAGTTGCATGTGAACACCAGTCGGCAGGAAGCCAGACCAGGAAGACCGGAAGAATCAGTGCCCGAGACCTTTACTAAACGCCATGTTCACTCCGAAGGCTGTAGACATCCGTACTTGAGATTTCGAGACCATCATGCAGCCTTCGCGTTCTCCCAAGTAGGCTTGATGGTATTCTTGCATTTTCCAAGGCACTTGCATTTAGGCGTGACGACCTTCTTCAAAGGGTCGCAAGAGCCGCAGGTTTTCTTCTCGACCATCTCGCCGCTCTTCCCAAATTTCTTGCAGTGGTGCTTCGCGACATAGGTGCTCTTTGTGGCGGAAAAGAGTGATGCGGCGTTGTTCTTGGCGGGGCCGTCACGCTTGCAGACCTTTTCACGCGCCGCATTGCTACCAAAGTACTTGGCGCGAATTCTACCTGCGCGATCGTGAGCCACAGACAGTGGCTGCATCACCGAGCGCTTAACCCTTACTGCCACGTCTGCGACAAAGTCGTCGACTTGGGTTTCGGCACGAGCAAAGCTCTCCTGGACGGTCATGATGTCCTTGCGGATTTGAGCATCAGAAGCTGTGTACCACTTGCTGACTACCGAAGCGGCAGTGGTAGCGAAGACGTGAGCCTCATGGCTCATCTGCTGGGCGAGCTGAGAGCTGACATTGTGAGTGGCGGCGATACCGGCATTCAAACGTTCGGCCAAACCAAGAGCTCTATCGCGAGCGATGGAGACATCCTTGGTGACAGTTTTACTCAGATCCGTGCGGGCTTTCTCGAAAGTTGGGAGCTGAAGATAGCGGCGACCGAAGTTGTGTGAGACAGTGACATTCAAATCGGGCTTCTTGCAGGGCATGTTGACAGTGACGATGCCGTGAGCGTCTTGTGGGTCCAGAGTGATAGCGTAAACACCACCGATCAACTTGGTTTGATTGAAAGCAACAGGCTTGCCACCTTTGTGAACTTTGGTGGAAACGACCTTAGGCGCGCCGCTCATGACCTGATTTGGCAAAGAAATGATGATGTGGTTCGGAGGAGCTCCTTGGTAGTGCACCTCAAGTGTGCCTTGGTGGGGCCTGCCGAAGAGGTCGGTTGTTGAGAGTGCTGTGGGCATGGGGAGTAGGTGCTCAAGGTTGAAGGTCTTGGTGGCGTTGTTGGACTTGGTGAATTTGACCAGCGCTCCCGATAAGGCTTCACGACGAGTAGCCACACCGAATGAGGAGGAATAGAACATGGCCACGCCATAGTATGGCAAGCAGAATCCTGTGATCAGGAACGAGATGAGCAGCAGAATGAGAAGCCACTTGGGCGGCTGCGGTGACATGGTCTCCTTGCTATCCTTCTTGCTGGACTGGGGGTATCCAAACTTTCCCTCAAGCTTGACTTCCTCTCCGGTGATGTTGGAGACTATCTTAACTCCGTCCTCGAAGACGTGGACATGGGTGTTCGGTGGGAGGCCAGTGATCACAGACTGACGAGGTGTTTCAAGATCTTCCGAGAGGAAACTGTCGTTGGCGGCTTCTCTAGCCTCCAGCTCCTTGCGTGTATCAAGAACTTCGTCACGCACCACCTGTTCGGAGTTCCCTTCATTGAGGCTAGTAGCGTTCTGAATTTCAGGAAGGTCACGGGTGTCCTCGAGCTCGTAAAGGCTGTCGGCGCCATCTGGCGTTAAGATGCTGTCGTTGTCGGAGGCGAGGTTGTCAGAGGCGATGCTGACGGTCTCGTTGTCGTCGTTGGAGGTTTCGGACATTCTTTCGACCATGTCCCATTGTCCATCATCTGCGGCATTGTTGGTGGTGGTATCGTCGGCCATCTTGATACCGAGGGAGCTGAGTGCTGCTGGTGGAGTGCGTTGGCCCGGCGGCGGATGAGTCTCGATGAGGTCGGGTATAGACCCGTCGTTGTTGAGCGTAGGGAAATCGAAGTCGGAGAGGGCTTGGTAGGTGGAGTCAGTGGTAAAGGTTGGTGGGCTTGCGGTCTTCGCGTCTTTGGTGGTCAGCGTGGACTTTTTGCGGCCGCGGCTGGCCATGGTGTGGTGGGGAGGTTGTGAAGAGAGCACAGGTGACCGGCTGGGTGAGCCGAGAGCCAACGACAAAGGACGCAGTGAAGTGCCGGCTGCACTGCGAGCGAGCGATGGAAGGCAGAGGAAGCAGTGAAGGCGCAGCGGGGCAGAGCAGAGCAAGGACGAGAGAAATGCTGTGTAGGTTCAGGTTGCAAGGAAGGAAGGAGGCAAGCCGGAAAGCAGGGCGGCGCAGTGCTGCCTGATGATGATTGCGTGGACTGCGGTTGGAGGGGCACGAGAGTCGCCTTACCTATCCTTTGGAAGAACAAGAGGTGCGAGCGTGGAGGGAAAGGGAGAGGTGCAACGATGTTGATGCTGGCACTACGGGTGAGAGAGTGGTGAGTCAAGACTGCTATACAGCTGCCGTGGATACATGTAGCCGCGAGCTCATCACATGTTCACGTGCTTAAGTGGTCACGGTAAGGTGCCTACGCCTACCTACCTTGATAGCTATCACTGCTGATCCCCGCATCGTAGCGTCGTAGCTCCGATAAGCTGCGGGAGCTTCCGGCTCTGTTCACTGCCGAGCTCGTAGAGCACCTACCTGCCAGAAGAAATATGTGGTCGTTATCTACTCTATGCTAAGCGACTTCTCACAGAATGCATCTCTCTCGGGTATTTCAAAGATTTCATCTGTGTTTCCCCGGTCGATATGTCCGCCTCCAAGACAAATAGCTGCCTTGTACCCACTTCCGACGCTACTGCCACACTAGCCTATTCTGGCCGCCCTTCCACACCTCACTCCTTGTCACGCACGCCATCATCCTTTACTGCCTATCTGTCAAGAGCTCAAGCCTGGAGCGACCAGCAACATAACTGATGAATGGCTGATCGACGTGGCGCGTTATTCCCGCTGCTCATCCTGACATGGATCATACTTTCGCCCACTCCGCAACCTGTCAACCACGACCCTGGTAACAGGACAACCCTCAAGGATATCGTCGCCGAAGAGCAACGTTCTCTTGACGTCCTCAATAACTCGTCGTACATCGATGCGCGATTTGATGGCGTGAACAGCTATGCTGATCTCAACCTCACTGGCTTTGAGGCCGATCGGGGCTATACCTGGACTTCCTGGCCGGCTCTGAGGAAACGCGTAGTCGACCAGTCCGAGTGGGCACAGAAAGCATTGCGGGGCGAGATCAGGGAGTCCAGACCATATGCGCTGTATGAAAATGTTACAGGCTATGTACACGGGCGATGGGCGCATTCTGATCTGGAGAAGACCATTGAGCCGCCCCATCTGAACCTCACAGACTATGCAAGAGAGGATCCGTTCGGTGGCCCTAAGCGGGAGAGGCACTTTGGGCGAAATTTCACCGCTGCCACGGAAGGCGATGTGAGGATTGAGTTCAGTGAGAAAGGGCACCCAGGTGAAACGCTTGGCCTACATGGAGTGGCGAATATCACCGAGATGAATATTCAGCTCAAGCTGGGCGATGACAAATCTGGAAACGAGCATGAAATGCTGCTGAGAGGAGTCTACTTCCAGGATGTTGGTCACGCTGTGTTAACGACGACCAGCCCCAAATTTGCGGGCATTTTTGCGCTCCCGCATCTTACTCCAACGGACCACACTTTCGACCTTTCACGCACTGTGTTGAACGAATCGATATCGAGAGTGATTGAGCGCCAAAGCAATCGAGATACCATCTCTCGAAACCCCTGGTCCACTCATCTCGAAGGTGTACCCAACGATTCGATGGGTGCTCCTCAATGCGAATTGGTTGTATGGTTGCAGCAGTTAGAGCCCAGCTCTTCAGGCGCCACCTACTCCTCAGCTCTGCTGGCTTTCATTGAGCGCGAGCTTCGTTTCCCTTCTGGGTCCATCGTTCCTCCGGCCCCAGAGATGCGCTTCGAGATGACCGCATTCTCACCAGACTGCGGATACATACTTACATCACAAGGTCCGCCCGGATTCTCCCCGCGAGTAGCAAATCACCTTTCGGGTCCTAAGTCACAAGTGCTCACCGGCCAGGGTCGTCATCATTTGCTGATCTACATGGTCGCGCTCGCCTTGCAGCTGGCTTTGATCAAGAAGCAGATGACCGAATCGAGTACGCCTTCTACACGAAGTCGGATCAGCTTCCACACCATTCTTGGAATGGCTATGGGCGATGGCTTTACGACTCTGGCCGCTGCTACCCTCGGAGCTATTACCGATGGCCTTGCGATGGACCTGATGGCTTTGGCGTTCATGAGTTTCACTGGCATGCTTTTCTTTGGCATGCAGTTCCTGCTACAGATTTGGAATGTGCAAGCACCTGAGTTGAGGCAAAGGGAGCGGATTGATGTTGAGGAAATGCTTAGACGCCGTGAAACCGCACTTGCTGAAATCCGAGAAGCTCGAGAGAGGCGGCAAGCTGCTGCTGCTGAGGCCGCTGCTGCGCATCCACCTGCAAATACCGATACGGAACAGGCCAATGAGGTGAACACTGTACCGACAGCACAGCCTGAACGACCGTCGGAACTGCCACGCACTCAACCACCCGTGGACCAAGAGGGCACGCTTCCACTGCCGGCAACCGCACCGCGACCAGCTGCTGGTGCTGGTGATGCACCTTTATTCTACATGCCATCCGACCAGGCTGGCCTTCAGCCTGTCCAGCCGCTTCAGCCATTGACGGAAGAGCAGCACAATGCCCTCGTCGAAGCCATCACTGACTCTCGCGTTCCTACGTTTGGCTACCATTACGCAAGATTCTTCCTCATGCTATTCGGTGTGGTGTTCATCTCTATCAATGCTTTGAACTGGCCTTCAATCCTACAGCGTGGCTTCTTCACCATGCTAGCCTTCATCTACCTGTCTTTCTGGATTCCACAAATCGTTCGCAACGTCCAGCGCAACTGCCGCCGCGCTCTTGAATGGGAATTTGTCTTGGGTCAGTCCGCTTTGCGGCTATTACCGTTTGCATACTTTTACGCTTACCCTCACAACATTTTGTTCGCTCGTGTTGACTATTACAGTCTCGGCGTGCTCATTGTCTGGCAGTGGCTGCAAGTCGTTGTTCTCGGCTCACAAGATCTTCTCGGCCCTCGCTGGTTCGTCCGTGAGAAATGGGTCCCACCTGCATACGACTACCACCCCGTCCTTCGCTACGACGAAGAAGGCGCCACTCTCCCTCTCGGTGCCTCCAATAATGCCGCGTCTCCACCAGGCTCCCGCCGCGCTTCCGTGTCTGGAACCGATGGCGCCAAAACCACCAGCCGTCGTAACTCTCTGCAGCACAAGGAATCCAAGGACAAGGGCAAGAGAACCTTCGACTGTGCGATTTGCATGCAGGACTTGGAGGTTCCTGTTGTTGAGCCAGGCCAGAGTGGTGATGTATCTGGCGGCTTCATGCTTGCCAGGAGACTGTACATGGTCACGCCTTGTCGACACATTTTCCACACGGCTTGCTTGGAGGGCTGGATGAAGTATAGGCTGCAATGTCCGAATTGCCGAGAGGGGTTGCCGCCTTTGTGAGCCTTTGTATAGCATTCTTTCGTGTCGCTGCATTGCTCCTTGTATAATAGACGACGCTCTGTACGTATATATCTCTTCTTTCCCTATCCACATTTCGTCTCAAAGTATCATCCTGTTTAAAAGATCCATATGCGCTCGTACTCAATCTCTCACAGAGACCGCTGATCCCAAACATCTCCAACAAGGTTGCATCCAGTTGAGACGAGTGTTGCAAACCCCCCCTAACACCTACCTCAAACCTAACTAATAAAGTCCACGAACCTCCCCTCCCCAACCGCCTTCTCCCACATCTCCCCCAAATCCCTCCCGTCCCGCCAATACATCCCCTCCTCCCCGCCTTTCTTCAAACCGTCCACAGCAAGCCCCACCAAGCCTGCCGCCGCATCGATCGTGCCAGATCTGGTATTTGCAAGGCTCTCCGCATCGTCCCAGGCCGCACTCGCCGTTTCCAGCCTCGCAGCATGCCCTCTCACAGCCACTGCCCAGGTCTCAGCACTCCAGCTCGGCGCCGCAAAACGGTACAGCACTTCTTCGAGACTTTGCCCTGCAGGATTTGAGGATGGGAGGAGGTGCAGGTATGCGGCTGCGCTAGCTAAGTGGGAAAGAGCTGTTTGCAGGCGGTCCTGGTCGTGGTTCTGCTGCGCTGGGTTCAATGGGATGGGATCGGCTGTTGGGAAAGGTTTGTAGGTTGCTGGCGATGGCACTTTTTTGCGCTGGGAAGACGGGAATGAGACGGAGAGGCTTTGGGGTTGGAGAGGCTGTTGCTTGAGGGTTGGCTTTTTGATGCAGGAATCGTGGCGGCGGAGTTTGAGAGGCCTTGTCAGAGCATCGGGAGCTGTGGGTAGGATGTCCATTTGTTGGCGTTGTGGTGGTGGTGGTCGTCGTCTTGAGATGCGTTGAGTTTGTTGCCGGATGGATTTGAGATGGGCAATGTAGTAAGCGTCGTGAACTTGCAGTATTGTTCATCATCATCCTGCCATGAGCGCGCCAGAAGTGTCATGATATATCGCGGTCTTGCCATGTTTGCCTGAAAGAGTGGGAAATTTGCTGAGATGGTGGTTTGCCGGATCGTGCATGAGGCGTGGGACAAGCGATATGCGTGTCTTTCTGACGACTTGTTAGTTTGGTCTCTTGTCACCCTATTGCATACACAGCTTGCCCAGTGTAAGGAATTGCTGTGGCTGCAGATTTCGAGATGACAATTTGAGACAGAAGGCACATATGTGCTGCCTTTGTTGCGAAATTAGGTGTCGGCGGCTAGACGATTAGCACGGAGAGTCGGCCAAGTCTGAATGAAGCTTCTCTTTCATTTTCGCGTTTACACAAGAAACAGTTACCAGCAATCGGCGGCGTAGCTTATCTGCTCGTCAAGAGCATTATCAGTACCATCCAGTCCTTAAAGGAATAGCCTTACAAGCTTAGTGCGCAAGTAATGATGCAGCCTACCTCAGGTCCGCGGAAATCCCCAACACCATTGCAATTATGCCTCACGCCGAATCGGCAGTCGAAAAGGTGCCTTGATGCGTAGAGTACAGTCCTGTCCATTCCCACCGTCACCCGCTAGGTGAATTGCGCCAGGCTCGTCTTTCCTGCGAGTCCTTTTGTACCAAATCGTTTTCGTAGCGGACATGTTTCGCGTTTTCCCATGGTTTTTCTTTTCGATTAGACGCCCAGTTGTGCTTTTGCTTCTCAGCCCACGGACTGGTAAAGCAGGAGTGGCTCGCCCACGTTTTCGATTTCCGGAATCGTACAGCGTAGGTCGAAGGCTTTGGACAAAACAATCTTGAAGATCTGAAGAGGCATTAGCGAGGAGTCATTCCAATAGATAGATAGTGGGGTTCTGTACCTTTTGCACATTAATGCTGTGGCTGGTCGAGCTGAAGATCAAGCTTGCTTTCATGGCTTTCGCGAAGCGCTTTGCTTGCAATGAGATCTCCTCTTGCTCCTCCTTGGGAAAGTTGACAAAGTGGTCGTATTTCGTTCCAACAAGGAAAGGAATGGCAGTTTTGTTGAAGCCGCGGCCCTGACGATACCACTCTTTAATCGAGTTGAGCGTAGATTTGCGAGTCAAGTCAAACATGAAGAGGATGGCGACGGCGTCGTTGCAGACCAATGGCAGCATGTTCACGAACTCGCGCTGTCCACCAAGATCCCAGATTGAGAAGGTGATTTCGGTGTTTCGGATAGAAATGGTCTTCTCCATGAAGTTGACGCCTGAAGTCATGTTAGTCTCGTCTGAGGGAGCATGTCCTATAGTGCACCTTACCGAGTGTCTGAATGTAATCCTCATCCCAGCTGCCCTCAACGTATTTCACCATCAAGCTTGTCTTGCCAATCTGCGCGTCTCCAACCATTCCCACCTTTATGACCACGCTCGAGTTCTTCTCTGCCTTGGACCGGTTGTCGCCGTACTGGCTACCCTGCGCGCTGGCACTCGGTGGCCTGCTGAGCCCATTTCCGCTCTGTTCTCGATCCGGAGTGTTGTCGGCAGACTGTGAGTAAGGGCGGCTGAAACCGGTGTCTGAGTAGGACGTCTGCGGGCGCGGGTCGTAGGTGGGATTGTTCTGGTTCTGCAGCGAGGAGGCGGTGATGGTATGCATGCTGGCGTCGTCGATATTGCTGCTGCTGCCCGGCGTGGCCTGCTGGTCTGAGGGCGGGTCCATGTTGGGCTAAGGGTGTCGCCGAGACGGCGGATGTGGTGTGTGTGCGGAAGCAGCTTCTGCCCGGATGTCTCAATGGCGGCTGCAGGTGCGAGAGCGCGCCGTCTGTTTGGGACGGGGATGTTGGGAGGGGTGTGTTTGGGACGCGGGGTGGGCGGACGGGACGCGAGGCGGCGGCGTGGAGAATGTGTTGGTGCTTTGCCTGCTCTGGTGTTGCTGGGTCCAGCAGGAGCAGGAGTGGCAGCGGAAAGAAAGCAGGGAAGGGCGTGAGAGAGGTGAATACTGATCTTCCCAGCTCTGTCGTGCTCTCTGCCTTCTCCTGTCGTTGCAGCAGCGCGACCGATGCTCAAACACACCACAGCCTATCATTCCACTCTTCCACAAAACGTCCCGGCATTAGGGTTGCTTAGGGTACCCCACTACAAACACATCATCAATGATCGCAAGGCTTGCTACATACATCTGAATCAGATACATGGACGCAATCGGTTGGAGGCTTGATCAGAAGATGCATGGCCCACTACCTCCTAGGTCATCGACAACAGGCCAGGCAATGAGCTTTTGTGGAGGCCACAGCAAGGTGCTCTAGCCCTAGCTTCACTACCAACGAATGGATTCGATAATCAATTGAGTATGAGTCCTATCTGCTCTCTCTTTGGATCCCAGCCTCATAGGATCCGGGGTGCGGACTCCATGAGTATTTCTCCTTCATGATCCCGTCAACGCAGACATATCCAATTCCTGGGCTAAGGGGCTGTTGATCAAGTTCGCTGCATCGGTACCTTCGCCTCTGTCGAAGCCGCGTACCGACACCCAAGCCCAGTTCCTTATATTCTCCTTTGCCTCCTTTGCTGTCGCCGACCCAGCCTGAAGTCTGATCTAATATCTTGGCGTGGTCGGCACTGTCAGGTTGTAGTGGGATGTGCTCCGCAATGGTGGCACCGAGCCTCATCGCGGCGAACGAGTCGAAGCGTCCGGTCCAGTGTGGGTCCCACACGCTGCAAAGCGCCATGGAAAGCAGACTGGCGAGGTACGTTCCCAGAAAGACAGATATGACAAGTTTGCCCGTGGGTGAAACGTCGGGGATCTGCACGGCTGTGCCCACGTCGTAGCTCACCACCCGTTGTGCGTAAAATGTAGACGTCAACCAGCGGTGGTTGGCTAGGAAAGCAGCCGCTTCAAAGGCATTTTCGAGCCGTGGTCGGTAGTCTGCAGCCGATTCGCTGGGTCGGCCTTTATCGTCGAACTCTCCATCGGGATCGATAAACATGCGTACATACTCCGCAACCTGCCTCACCACGCCACTGATGGTGTCCAGTTGTGGGCAATCTTGGATACCGTCAGTCCATCTTATTGCGTGTTCGGACGAATCCGAGCTTCTCTTGCTTAGCAAACCAGGGAACGGTGTACGCTCGATACATTCTCGTAAACCGAAGCTAGCGATTGTGTCGTCGTTGAGTCCTTGATGAATAAAAGCTTCAGGATGATTAAATCTGTTCGCTATGAAAGATCCTGGACCAAACAGGGCAAGTGCAATCGTCAGCAGTGGCCCTTTATTGGCGATTGCAAAGAGGCCGAGCGAGTGCCTCAGGGATTCAGTTTCGTTTCTCTCGGTGGACTGACGAGCGCGAATGCTTGGAAAGTTGGTCGTAGCAAACTCACTGACGAGCAAATCAGCAAAAGAGTGGTTTGATCGCAATACAAATCACGTACGCAAATGTGGGCCAACGTTGCTTGATGCAGTCATGGCGGCAGTAATAGCTCGCGTTGATGGTAAGTAGCTGCCCGGGACGTTGTCCGTTCATGTAGTTTGGCAATTCGAAGTATCCAGCAGTTGTGTTCAGCGTGATCTTGTAATACCCGCTGGATACGGTGGCCGCTAATGCATAAGGTGCGTAGGCCGAAAGGTTGAGGTAAAGGGTTTCGGAAAAATCCTGCCGCTCGTATACAGGCTTCCATGGTGACTGCATCTGATTACCTGGCATACAAGCGACCAAGTCATAGAACACGTCGCCGAAGTCCAGATAGTCATCAACAGAGTCGACAAAGTCCGAATACCTGGCATAAAATCCCAGCTCATCACGATCGCAGTTAGTGGGAAAGTCACCCTTTGCAATTGCTTCTCTTGTAACAGATGAATTGATTCTCGGAAGGAATTGTCGAATTACACCAGTGTTGTAATTCGCAGGTAGTTGCGCCACGAATGGGTCTGGCACTTGAGATAGATTAGCAAGCGAGATCTGACCAGAAATACAAGTACCGTTGTCAAGAGAGCTGTTGCCAGTGCACTCCAAGGCATCGTCGCACGTCATCGAACAATTCATCGTCCCAGCGCCACTCCAAAGGCGACTTTGCGGATCGGTAATCGACGTCGAGCCTAGGGCATGTCGCAACCGAGCCACCTCTAATGTGATGTGTTTAGATCGGTCCATTCCCGTGTCAATGCGCTCGTCGAACTGGTCTCGGATATCGGTCAGCTGGTAGATCTGACTTAGACCGGATGGCGTTTGAATGGTTTGACTTTGAATGAACACGGACTGTAGTGGTGAGATGATAGCACCTGCGTGGCTATTCGAAGCTGTCCAGCTGCGATGAAGACTCGAGTGTGTCTCCCGGCAGAGGGCTTACCGAGTAACGTCAGGGCCATCGCAGTATACAGCAGCATGCATCCGTAGCGTTTCCGCTGACCTGAGAAGAGCTTGCTGTACACCTCAAAATCCATCCAGCCTTTATCACCGAGTACCATAGTCTGGCGCAATGAGAAGTTTCGACTGCCACATTTGCGCTGCGCGAAGACGACTGCAGCGTTTGAGCAGACGGCAGAGGTGACAGGCAGTGTGTTTATAGCAACAAGTGCCAACAAGTGCTTGAATGATTCGGATCGCACGGAGCCACCTCTCATGCTCTGCATGCGGGAATCCTGGATAGTGCATACCCCATAAAAGCCATCCATCACGATCATCTCCAACGTTGAGCCCTAAGTTGGCGTCTCGATCAGCTTCAGTTTTTGAAAAAGGTTTCGTAAGCGCATCTCACCGTATTGACCAGCACTAATCGGCCGCCGTGCTAGGGTGCAAGTCATCACCCAGCCTAACACTGCAAAAGAGCAATAGATGGTGGCCAGCCAGAAGACTAGCGTCGAGCGCCGAAGCCTCCGAGTTGGCGTGCTGATGCCACTATCCGCATCTTTGCTATGAGAGGAAACACTGTCTGGCCGGCCGGTAATCGTCGCACCATCGCTTTGCGTCAAAGGCTGTTGCTCTTGGTGCAAGGCGGAGCATGGCGTAATATCATCCGTCGCAGAAGCAGGCATTCCTGTGTTCGGGTTCGCGGAACCTGTCGAACGTCTGCTTTGGCTATCTCTTGACAAAAGGCGCGAATGTCAAATCGTAGAGCAAAATAATATAATCTGACGTGGCGTAGATAGGAGAATCTTGATGGAAAGTCTGAGAGGGACAGCTGAAGACCAAAAGATCCAAACATGTTTCGTGCTGCGGGATGAGGCAGTGTGAAAGTCAGCTGAGCCACTCGATACCATTATGCTGGTATACTTGGCTGCGAGGCTGCGGCTTGGTCGCGAGTACATCGACTAGTCCGACGTAGAATTTGCGTATAAGACTGCGATGCTGGATCCCTAGAGCTGACGCCAAGAGCGCCACGCAACCTACATGCATGCTGCTGAACGGATAGAACTGACACCTGTACGAGTGTAATGGAGGGCATTTTTGACCTTTCACCAGTTTTGCGAGTTGGCGAAATCGCGCGCAAATTGGCACGACAGTGGGAGTTGTTACTCGCGTGTTCAAAGTTGCCGCGATAGTGAAAACGCAGACGGCGGTGGCTTGCAGCACCTTTTGTTGACATCGGAGGTGGGAGGAGTGGCGGTGGAGAGTGAAGAGTCGTCCTGAGCCGTTTGCAGTTGTCGCAGAAGAGCGGTGCCTTGCAAGCGGAGTTAGTGAAAAGCTCACTTACGATAGCTACTCGCATGCGATGAGGATAGGCCCTTTCGCAATGCAAGTGAATTGGTCTTATTGTCGCGCTCTGTCAAATCTTCTCTCTCGCAAAGATTCGGCGGATCGCACCCTCCTTCCCTACGGCCGGTCAATTTCAACCTCACTAGTACTTACATGCAAACCTCCATCTGAAACTCGTGGATCTCACACCACAAAATCACGCGTCATCATGTCGACTAGACATGCCGCACGCTCTACTGGGCCAAACTCGACTGGGTGACAAGGTCCTTCGCCACCGGCAGTCTTGAAGAAGCGGACGACATTTGCTGCCAGCTCGGCGACGAGT
The DNA here is from genome assembly GCA_022813715.1 of Cladosporium austrohemisphaericum. NCBI lineage: Eukaryota > Fungi > Ascomycota > Dothideomycetes > Cladosporiales > Cladosporiaceae > Cladosporium > Cladosporium austrohemisphaericum. The sequence goes on along the minus strand of JAKLLY010000012.1, from coordinate 831,080 downwards.
ATTGATGTCCAAGGTGTTGCCAGATCGATGCTTGGACGTTGCGCTCCCGTTGCTATCCAGACGAGTACTGATTCGCAAAAAGCTCCCTCGACCAGGCACTCGCGGTATGCATAGCTTGCGAATCCGACGACACGGCTGGACAGCGTGACTTCGAGGCGCTCGCTGAAGTCAAAAAGGGCGTAGAGACCATGCTACAAGAACTCCTCATCGAGTATAACGAATACTGGCAGAACCAGGGCAGAGAGCCTCCTTCCGAAGACGAGTGGTACGACATCATGGAGGCCGTCAGCGATGGCGACGAGCTATGGGTGATCGTGGAGGATGAGCATGGGAGCCCAGTCTCTGGTCAAGCATCCGACTCGCCTATTCAAGAGCCCGGTAAGTTTCTTCGATAATCGGTCGTGTGTACGCAATGCTCGAACACCATACTTACCCTGCTGCGTTCCAGTGCCTGATTCGATCACGCCCGAAATGGCAGCATCTCCAAGGGCAGCAGCACCCGTGCAACAGGCTGATCCCTCGAGCAACCAAAGTGTGAAAACAACGAAGACGAAGACCATCGGCCCTCGGAAACAGTGGAGGCAGGAGGGGTCGGAGTGGTCTTAGATTCAGCCATGGCTCGAGAACTGCGGGAAAATCACGAAAGGCCCTCTGGGTGGGAGCACGGTGGAAGACGCATCATTGACTTGCTTTAAGAGACGAATGTGGATTATGCAAAAGGAAAAGTGCGCAGGGAGGGAGGAGGAGGCGGTTTGCTCAGTTCACGCAGTCTGGCAAGTCAAGTCAAGACGGCATCTGATTCGCTGCGCGTCGACCGTCGTATCCACTCCTATCGATAACCAGAAAGAGGGTCCCCGCCATGAATTTGGCTGTGATGCAACTTTTTTTGTGACAAGGCTAAACTCCCAGTCGCATTCATATACAATCACACAACAATGTCTAAACGCCCAGCTCAAGACGACGAACAGACCTCTCCCCAGGCTCTGAAGGCCGGCGAGAGGCCCATCGCCAACACCGCGACCGCAGACGGCGAGGACTTCGAGGACGAATTCGAAGATGAATTCGAGAGCGAGGACGAGATTCTGGAGGCCGGTGTAGATGGCAGGCCAGACGAAGAGCGGGAAGCCGAGCAGGCAGAGAGCGGTGCTATGGAAGTGGACAAGGAGACTTTCATCCCTGGCCGGCATAAATTGGACGCCAACCAGACGCTGTCGCCCGATTTGAGCACGTACGAGATGCTGCACACGCTGGAGACGACATGGCCCTGCTTGAGTTTCGACATCGTGCGCGATCAGCTTGGAGACGACAGGAAGAGCTATCCCGCGACCGTATACGCCGTCGCCGGTACTCAGGCCGCGCAAGGCCGCGAGAGGGAGAACCAGCTCATGGTCATGAAGCTCTCTGGCCTGTCGCGCAACGACGAGGCGCAGAACCAGGACTCCGACGATGAGGAAGACGACGAGGACCAGGAAGATGACGCCATCCTCGAGACCAAGGCCATCCCTCTCACTTCCACAACAAACCGCATCCGCGCCCACCAAGCCCCTCAGGCCTCTTCCTCCGCTCTTCCCACAACCATCACAGCTTCCATGCAAGAGAACGGCGATGTCCTCATTCACGATGTCACACCTCACTTGACCTCCTTCGACACTCCCGGCTTCACCATCCCTCCCAACGCAAACAAGCCCCTTAGCACTATCCGCGCCCACAAGGGCGTTGAAGGCTACGCCCTCGACTGGTCACCCATGGTCCCCGCCGGCAAGCTCGTAACAGGCGACACATCAGGCAAAATCTTTGTCACTACCCGCACCGAAGGCGGCGGCTTCGTCACCGACACCACGCCTTTCACCGGCCACACCAGCAGCGTCGAGGAACTCCAATGGTCTCCCAACGAGCGCAACGTCTTCGCCTCCGCCTCCGCAGACGGCACCGTCAAGATTTGGGACGCCCGCTCCAAATCCAAGAAGCCCGCGCTCTCGGTGAAGGTCTCAAACTCAGACGTCAACGTCCTCTCCTGGTCCAAACTGACTCCCCATCTCCTCGCCTCCGGCCACGAAGACGGCACTTTCGCCATCCACGACTTGCGCGCATGGAAGAACCCCGCCACAGCCGCTCAGGCAAAGCCCGTCGCAGCGTTCGATTTCCACAAAGAGCAGATCACGTCGCTCGAGTGGCATCCTACCGACGACAGCATCATCAGCGTTTGTGCGGGTGATAGCACGTTGACGTTGTGGGATTTGGCGGTCGAGCTGGACGATGAGGAGAGCAAGTATACGGCTGATGTCAAGGATGTGCCACCTCAGCTCCTGTTCGTGCACTACATGGAGATGGTCAAAGAGTCGCACTGGCATCCGCAGATCCCTGGTGTGGCGCTTGCGACTGGTGGTAGTGGACTCGGTGTTTTCAGGACGATTAGTGTGTAGAGACATGCATGACAAATGCAGGAGTAGCTTTAATGAAATGAAATGTCACATGGCGAAGAAAGTTCGCGCTTACACAAAACGAAGCACAAAGCACGCGGAAAGAGAACGTGTGATTTTCATTTCCGTCCCCGTCTGTGTTTTGTTCAGGCCGTGACAATCGCCTCGGATACCATGTGAGCCACGGCGTGCAAAAGCCATCTCGCCAAATACCCAACCGGCATCGTCTTTAAACTTTCCGAAAGCCGTGAATCGACATCATCGATTCGTCGACGTACCGCTATCATCATTGTCATCAAAGCACACCGCCAGGCACCGTCTTGCCACCAGCGCCAACAGTACTACCTCCGCTCACGCCCGCCGCTTCTAAGCCACCTCCACCACCACCCGCGGCGCCGCTCCAGCCATCTTGCGGACTGGCGTGACGGCGCAGCATGAACATGGGTTTGCGACCTTCCTTGTCGAGCTGTTTGAAGAGGAGGAGAGGTTTCTCTTTGAGGCCGAGACAGCGCTCTTGGTCGCCATGGACGATGTAGAGCGCGTATTGACGCCAGTCGTCGTGGATGTTGTACCTTTTGAGGGCCTGGAGAAGGGCGATGTTAGTTGAAGTCTTGGGTTTTGGAGGAGTGTGGAGAAAAGGGTAAAGAGAGGGCTAGATACTCACGACTGGTAGTACGACTTCGCAAGGGTCGTTGATGGCGACGCGGAAGGATTTGAAGATTTCGACTTGGGGATTGTCGCTGTGATAAACGTTAACTGATGAGCAATCTTGGAATACGAGCAAACATCAACATACCGATCGCCGCGATCCCGTTCTCTTGTGCCTTCATCTTCTCGTGGACTGGGTGTCGGCGCCTGTCGTCTAGCTCTATCACGTTCTTCTCGTCGGATGGACGCTTGATCACTCGCATTCTGCGGCCACGCGTTCAGCGTGCTCGCCTGGCTGAATCCAGTACCTGTATCGTCTGTGTGATTGTAACCTCCGCGATCGTGTCGAACAGCTTCTCGAGGGAAAGTACGAGCAGCGGCTGATCCTGGAGGGTTGTGGTACGATCCGGCTGAGGATGGCTGATTCGAATACGCTGGGCTTGTGGGAGATAATTGCTGAGACTGTAAACCATTGGGACTTGTTTGTGCGGTCATGCTTGCTGTCAAGTGGCTGCTAGCTGCCATGGCCGCGGCGCTAGCTTCCAGGTGTGTGCCAGTATCGTCGCGTACTTCGCGCGGTTGAGGTGTGTAGGATTGAGGCGGATGTGTGGGTGATGGTTGTTTAGGAGCGCTGCCGAGGAACAGCTTCTTCGTACTGAACTTCCGACTGAGGGAGCTGCCTTTGCTTTCTTTGGCAGGGGCCAGGTTCTCACTCATCTTCGAAGGTTCAGTCTCGCGTGGCGAAGGAATAGTGCCACCTGCAGGATCTGGCAAAGGTGTGCGCTGGTCCTTCATCAAGCGCATGATAGGTAAAGCCTCTTCGCGCATCTTTCTGTTGTCCTCGGAAATTCGGTCCAGATCTTGTTTCAACGCTCGAAGCTCTGCCTCAGCGGCTATGATACGCTGGTCGCGAAGTCGTATGGATTCGATCACTCTTGCGATGTCGTCCTGTGTGGCCGAAAGATCGGCTTTTTCGCCTTCCGCAGCTGTGAAAATGGTCAGTAAGAACTCCGAAGCACGCTTCACCATAGTGACTTACACAATGGCACATAGTCGTCGTCTTGGATTGTGACTCCGGATCGTCTCTTTTGTTCATAGACGGCTTTCAGAATGGTGAGTCTGTGACCAACACTGTTCACACCAAGCTCTCTGAGCTCGTCATGGTGTAAAGCGATCAGTGCTTCGCCATTGATACCCTCCTCCGCAAAAGTTTGGCCATAATTCCTCAACGCCGGCGACAGTGAAGCAACATAGTCTGCCACCTGATCCTCTGTCCATTGCATGATATTTCCTGTCGGACTGCGGCCGTCTCTTTCCATCCATCCTTGTGTTGTTGGTGTGTCCTGTCCGCCTACCGACTCTCGCTCGTCCTCTGATTCGGACGGGTGGTCGGACTCGGCATCGTCAAAGTGTGTTGGCACGGTCGGGGAAGCAATGATTGAGCGCTCAAATTCGTCATCGGCGTCAGCGTCACTATCGTATGCGTGGTCTCCGACTGGTCTCCCGAAGCGGTCCATTCTGTTGCCGGCTGATTCGCCAGCTCGCAGTGTCCCGCTTCTGCTCCTCTGTAGCTGTAATCCCGCTCCACCTGTACTTCTTTCGCTCGGCAAATCAACCCTCTCTCCAAAGCTGGCGTCTATGGGCGTAGGCGTGAAATCGCTCTCAATCGGGCTGGCGGGGCTGCGTGGGCTTCCAGGGCTCCCTCTGTACTCGGACGTCGCAACCTTGTGCAGGCTCGGCAGGCGTTCATGCGACGCGGTGGCAGCAAGCCCGGCTGAGCGCAGCGGCAAGGCTGTGTTGGCGGGATTCTTGGTCGGGTCGGCCGTCGTTCCTCCAGGCGCCAGTGTGCGGGCGGGGATGTGACTTGCTCGATGGGATACCCTCGCGAGCCAGGAACCTTTGGCAGAGGGCGCGGGCTGGGTGCCGTAGGCCTGGTCGAAGGTAGGTTGCGAAGCCAGTTTTGAGTGAAGCCGGCAGCGTCGCGCCGGGGCTGTGCGTGCGTGTGGTGTAACCGGAGGTGCGGGTGTTCAACGGGACTGTCAGCTTTGTGTGTTTCAAGAGTGAAGTGCTTGTGCTGAAAGCGGAAGAGTGGGTGGCGCAGGTGGGAGCAACAGTCGTCGTATCGCAGCGTTCGGCAGGCAGAAAAGAGGCAGTAGTGGGATAGGATCGACTGCTGTATACGACACGCAATCGCCAACGGTCCTGCAGCGGAGTTGGAGTCGCGCGGTCTAGCCACTTGACCGAGTTGGCGCTTCGGTTCGGTGCGAGGGTGCCGCCTCCGTCTGGCAGGGATCGAAGCTTTGGGCCGAGCTGGGGAAACAAAGAGGGCTTTCTTTAGTGAGTCTTGAAGAAATAACGGGAGTCTTGAGAAGATGATAATTGTAAAGTGATGTCAAGAGCATTTCACATTGACATACTCTTAGACGGGCGCCAAGCAATGCAGTCGAGATAAACTCATCGCCATCGAAGGAAGGCGCGAAGGAGGCAGGCATAGTACAGCAATTTCACTGGTCATCAAGGTAGATTGCACGCCCGCTATTTCTATAGCACATACATATACTACTCATCTCGGGCCTCTGCCCCTAGTCCTTCGTGCGCACTTGCACTCTCCCACGACAGTCGTCTATTCGTTGAGGGAAGTCGCAGCATCTCGTCTCTATCTCATCGAGACCGAACTCAATTCACAGTACTATCGAGGCTACTCTCTCTCCTCCACTAGTCCATAGTGAGAACGCAACGGAATCTCGCTTTTCCGCTCAGCATGTGTTGCATCGCCTCGTTGGCTTTCTCCAACGGGAACTTCTCGACCAGGCACTTCACCCCGTTCTGCCTGGCAAACTGAATCGCCTCCTCCGAATCCAGCGCGTGACCAGACGGCCATCCTCGCACGCTCAGTGCTTTGATGACCATCGGGACAGTATCGAACGCCACAGGTCCAATGGCAGTGTGAATCAAAAGCGTTCCTCTTGGCGCAAGTCCTTTGACCAACGGCTCGATCGCCTTCGGGTTCGGTGCGGTGACAACGATGAGGGCCGCTCCTCCAAGCTTCTGCAGCTCCTCTGCCACGTCGGTGGCTGCCGTGTCGATGTAGTCATGGGCGCCCAGGTCCATCGCGAACGATCTCTTGTCTTCGCCTCTCGACAGGGCAACAGTCCTGAAGCCCATCTTGCGTGCGAACTGCACGGCCAAGTGACCGAGTCCACCAAGGCCTTGTACAGCAACCACATCGCCAGCGGCGACGCCCATCCTGCGCATTCCGTTGAAAACGGTCACACCGGCGCATAGCAATGGCGAGTATTGCGCCATATCTTCCTTGGTCAGGTCGCGAGGAAGTCGCACGGCAGCCTCTGCTCTCAAGACTGCATACTCGCCGTAACCGCCATCGCGACTGACGCCATTGACCTGTTCGTTGTCGCACATCTGGAAGTCGCCGCGAGAGCAAGAGCGGCAGTGTCCATCGTGGCCACCGTGCCATGCGCCTCCGACGAGATCACCGACTTGCCATTTGCTTGGAACGCCTGAGGTTGGACCGAGGGCGACGACAGTTCCAACAAATTCATGACCGAGGCGACTGACGCGGTGCGGGCCCATGTGGCCCAGAAGTACGTCGGAATCGCTGTGGCAAACGCCGCAGGCGTGGACTTTCAAGAGAATCTCGCCGTTGCCGGGCTCAAGCATGGGGATCTCTTTGATCTCGAGTGGCTTGTCCGCACCGACGATGACGGCCGCCTTGAAGGACTTCGGGATACTGGTGGAGGTGCTCATATTGATCCTTTTCTTTTGGTGTGAAAGGAACAGACCGGCTGATGTGGTAAAGGTAAGTCTGAAGGCTTTGAATGATCTCGAAATGATCTCGAGGTGACACCGCTGGTTATCTCGACCGTCTTTATAGTTCACCTTCCCCGCTCAATTGTCTCGATTGGTTCAAGACACGGCGACGAATGAGGTAACCCCATAACTTCCATATGAGGAAGGGAGCTGTCTCCGGCTCTACGCGGAACCCAGATTTACCATGGACGCCTAGCTCTTTTGCAGTAATTGCAATTGTGTATCTGGCAATCGATGCGAGGCGTCCGGACGTAGTGGATGTTTGGGAGAACAAATTGTGGCGCCGATGCGCGGCGCCGATCACGGTGTCCGGAGTTAGATCTCTATTTTCAATCCGGTGATGGAAATAGGCTAAGTTAGACCTCACATGCCTTATTGAGATTCTGCAATTGGCTGATTTGAATAGTTGAGACTGCACCTCGATGTAGTATTATCATAATGGTGTATCATCGTCAGGGAAAGCCAATTACGTGAAACCAAACCACCGCTCCTCTAAGCCAACAAAACGCCGTTGGCTAGAAAAAATGCCACATCTGATACGAGAGAGCTGAAAAAAAAGCATCGAGTGGCAATCGTCATGTACCATGCATTCCAAGCGCAAACATGGATCTCTCCGTCCACATCTCGACTCCTCACTTCTCGGTCACCACTCACAACAACGGCTCCTTCCCCTCCGCATCCCTTTTCTCAGCAGCAGCAGCAGAAGAAGACTGCTGTCCCGGCTCAATCAGCTCGCTCTTCCTGAACGCAGTCGACTGCCCGAAATTGTCATGAGGCTTCCACGCCGCACTTTTGCGAGCAGTGACCTCTTCCATCATTTTGTCGACTTGCTCCAGCGTCAGACCGCGGGTCTCAGGGACGAAGAAGTAGGCCCAGAAGACGCTGCAGGCGCAGAGCCCGCCCCAGATGAAGAAGACTTTGGAGCCCAGGTTGCCGTAGGCTGGGTCGACCATGTATGGGACTATGACGCCTGAGAGGGAGTTAGTGATCACGGTCTTGAATAAGGCTACTATTCGCGGTGCTTACCAATGATGCAGTTCCAGAACCAGTTGGCGGCTGTGGAGATGGCGACGCCTTTGGAGCGGATGGGGAGTTGGAAGATCTCGCCGATGATGACCCAGCCTGCGGGACCCCAAGTACTAAATCTGATGTCAGAAAGGTTGTATGCCGAGCCAAGCGAGATTCTGTACTTACGAGGCGAAGAAGAAGATGAAGAGACACACAAAGACAATCAGCACGTAGCTGGCCGCTCTCGAATCTTCGGACACCGTACCAACGATGGCAATGACAAATTCGCTCACTGTCATACCCACCGCTCCCCAGATGAGCAATGGGCGACGACCGAACTTCTCGATCGTGTAGAACGAAATGGGCGTGGAACAGACGTTGACGACCGTCGTGATCATGGAGATCAGGAATGGATTCTGCAAGCCGACTGTTTGGAAGAATGTCGTGTTGTAGTCTATCAAACGTCAGTTTTCTGATATGCAGATAATTGTCCGAGTTCACTCACAGAAAATAAAGTTAATGCCTGTCCACTGCTGCCAAAATTGCAGCATGGTACCGATGAGAATCTTGCGAAGATTCGAGTTGCGTTTCCAGCCGCCTGCAAAGCAACCCATCCAACCTTCCTCACCAATGTCCATCTCGTACTCGTAGTTGGCTTGAATCTCTGCCAGCTCGTCAAGGATGTACTCACTGTCTTTCGGCTGACCACGGACTCTTGCAAGCGCATCAGCAGCACGATCAAGATCGTTCTTCTTGACAAAGTAGCGTGGCGACTCTGGCAAGAAAAACAATCCGGTAGCAAGGGTGACCGCCCAAAGGTACTGGATCGAGATCGGAATGCGATAGGCGCCGCTGTCCAATCGGTCCTGCGTGGCATATCCGACACAGGATGCGAGCATGATTCCAATCGTGATGGCGAACTGGTAGCACGACACGATCGCACCACGCACTTTACGCGGGACGACTTCCGACATGTATAGAATGTTGATGGCCGAGACGAACCCGACACCAAAACCTGCAACCAGCCTTCCGACAACGAGCGCTTCGACGTAGGTAGCTGCAGTCTGCACGACAACACCAATGATGAAGATCACGCAGCCCATGATGATCGTTGTACGTCGACCAAAGCGATCGGCGAGTGAACCTGATACCAGGGCGCCGAAGAAAGTGCCCGCCGAGAGGATGGAGACGATGAGTGACTTTTGCCATGTGGAGTAGTCGATGTATGTGTTCGGGCTCCCAGGTGGTGAGACGGCGTTCTGATCGGCTCGAGTCACTTCGTGGCCGTAGTCGAGTTTGAACTGTCTCATGCCGAGTACTGAGCTGATGTATCCCGAATCGTAGCCGAAGAGCATGCCGGCGAAGGCTGCGAAAGCGCACATGAGGCCAGCCTGTGAATGATGGTTAGTCTCATGTCTACTATATAGTCAGAATGACTTACCTTCAGCGTCACCGGCGCCTCAATCTGCTGAAACTCGTCCGCCATGACTGAGGAAGCGTGTGCTGAAGTGAGGTTGCCGAGTGGTTCGCACTGTCAGTTGCGAATGCGACCTATGCAATATCAAGCCAAAGCGCTTCAACGCAGTATCCAAAGAGTGTGTGAAGAGTGATATGTCATTGGAAGGATTCGGTTGCGTGTGTAGGAAGAGATACAAGCGGCAACAAAGCGCATGCGGTCGCCTGAGTGAAGACAAGAATGCAACGCACGGGCCACATGTTTGTGCCACCCGCACGCTCACACTGTTGCACCAATCGCCCCTCGCGCCATCTGCCGTCTGAATTGAATGGCCACCGAGAATGGAAGGCTGGAAGGTTGCTATCCGGCCTGGCATGTGACCAGTTGCGACCTGACGACCGCCCATGGAATCGTACGCATCCGCTTGCGTATTACCCAGGAGTCCAAGCATGCCTACCATCTGTGCCGCTCACTGTCGATGGGCGTCTGACTAGGCCAATCTTACGGCCTTCGTCTGGCCTTGGCTGTTCCGATAGTGTCCCTTTCTCCAATGACCGACCACAGAGCACACCGAGCTGCCCGGTGCCGATTCGTCTCACATTACACAATGCTACAGCCGAGGCAATAGCATGAGCCAGACGATTTTGAGCGCCAGAGTAACAGCTGTGCCAATTACTGGTGGCTCAATAGACGCGTGCGGACAGTGAAGGCAGTGAAGCAGAGGCCATTGGTTCTTTACGAAGTTTACTGGTCACCTGCTCATTGACAGGTCCACAGTAGCGAAATGGGTTGGAAGAGTCCGTCTTCGCGATATTCTTGCGGTCGGTCCGATACGATGTTGCTTGTGAAGGACATTGGCCGTTTCCAACGAGATTGGAGTCAGAGGATTGGCTTCAAAGGTACCATGCTGGGATACTAGGAGGTAATTTAGCGTATTCGAACAATATGCCGTATTCCACCCATAGGCTATTTGGCTACCAGGCTATTTGGCTACCAGGCTATTTTCAAGACAAATCATGTTTGGAGGTTGTCGTGAACGTGTGACGCACATTCCGCCTCAGCAAAGACGCGTGCGAGCTTGAGCAAAAGGTCTCAGAGACACAGGAGATAATGTCTACGCAGACAGTAAGGTAGCGAGCCTCGAATTGATCATCTGCGATATTGCTACTAGGTAGACGGGAGGCGTCCGAGGCGTCCAGAAAGTGGTATGAGAAGGAGCCCGTTGAGTGCGAATGCTTCGAATAGCCGACGGACGAGGGGATTTGATCGCCCAAGACAGAAAACGGAGGATCCCTCCCCGAGAGGCTTAAAATCTTGGCACGCTGCTCTACCGTAGCGTTTGCATGAACCCAGCGCTTGTTTGCCAACGTTTGGAGAGCAAATGGTGCACGTATCTATTGGATAAAAACAACAAAACAGACACTCATCATCAGATGAGAAATTAATGGAGAAACCCGGAGTCGAACCGGGAACCTTCTCCACTTAACAGATACTGAGGTGTTCAGTATGGTGCTAAGAAGATGTCATACCGCTAGACCATATCCCCGAATCACATCTGATGTGTGATTGATGAGGTAAGCACTCATTGGCGCAAATATATCCCTCCATTTGAGCGACATTGCCCACGATGTCGCTTTGACATGATTTGTTACGAGACATCTCTTGTACCGTCTCTGCTCGAGTAAAATGATGAGCTGATTGTGCACGATCATCAGTTCTGGTCATAGAATGTTGAGAGTATCTCTACTGTTCATGAAGTAGCTGCCATGCGGAGTCCCTCCTTTAATCGATCCAGGGATGACCTCTAGGGTTGGGGTTGGGGTAGGATCAGGTGATTGTACATGTAGTGTCCAAGCCAACAGCACGCTGTGGGCTCAGGTATTATTGTACAAGATTGCTTGTGTGCTCACTAACAGCCATCCATTGCACCGCTGATACTCTCGACGGGGTGGCAAGAGGGATGTGTGTTGATGCGATTTGAGTGCACTCTTTCATGGATTCAGATGTGTCGGATACATGAACTGTGTTTCAGATCGTTTATCTCATCGGAAAGTGTGGACGATGATAAGATTTGGATACTTCTTCCTACACGCCAAGGCTCGGGGTACTCGCATGTCCTGGTTTGACTCTCAATGTAGAAGATGCAGATGCTTTCCGCAATAATGTCCATTTGATCTGGACTGAACAGCCACGCTCAAATTAGACTTTGCTGGCGCTCTGCGAGCCGAGGCAATTAAGTGGGCCCAAGCGCGGAAAGACCCGCAGCCGCCAAAAAAGTGCAAGAAAGTGAAAGTTCGATGTTCGATTTTGGTGGAGGAAGCTCGTTCAATCCACAGCAAACATGGCGCCCGTCAAGAGAAAGGCTGTCGCCGACGAGCGACCGCCTAAGAAGGCCAAATCTGGAGACTCGGAGAAGAATGTCATCAAGAAGGGCCTGGCGAAGGCTGGCAAGCCCGAAAAAGGCCAGGACCAGACTGGCGAGCGCAAACCTGTGGCCAAGTCGGTCCTCTTGCAGGAAGAGCGCAGCTTCCCTCGTGGCGGCGCGAGCGTCTTGACGCCTATGGAGCAGAAGGCCATTGAGGCGCGCGCCGAACGCGACGTCTTGTTCGAGCAGCAAACCGGCCAGAAACCCGTCAGAACCGAGGGCGACGACGACTTTTTCGACGACGAGGAGGAAGCGACCGCAAAGCCCAGCAAGAAAAAGAAGGCCAAGAAAGAGGGTGGACTCAAGATCGCAGGATCTGGTATCAAGATTCACAGCTTGAGCTACAAGAGCCTGATCGTGGGCAGCGTGGTGCTCGGACGAGTTACAGCAATCACAAGTAAAGATGTCGCAGTCGCTCTTCCGAACAACCTTACCGGATACGTACCTATCACCGCAGTTTCAACGCGACTGAACGACAGAATCGAGAAGGTCCTCCGCGAGGACCCTGCAAAGGAGGATGAAGACGATGAGGAGGACATCGATCTCAAGAAGATCTTCCACGAAGGCCAGTGGATCCGTGCTACTGTCACTGGAACTGGATCCGACTCGGCCGACAAAAAGGCCAAGCGCCACATCGAACTCTCAGTCGACCCTGCCCACGTCAACGGTGGCCTTGAGTCCGAGAACGTCGTCACAAACAGCACCATCCAGGCCAGCGTGCGAAGTGTGGAAGACCATGGCATTATCATGGATCTTGGCCTCGCGGAAGCCGATGTCAAGGGATTCGTCAGCAAGAAAGAGCTTGGAGCTGCATACACACTGGAGGATGTTCAAGAGGGACAGGTCATGCTGTGCTTGGTCACTGGAAAGGGCAGCAATGGCAAGGTGCTGAAGCTGTCCCCAGATGCAGCGCGCTTTTCAATTGTCGTTCCTGGACAGAAGGCTCCGGTTGTGACGGCTGCACCTGTTGTGGACGCTTTCCTTCCCGGTACCGCAGTCGATGTACTGATCACCGAATCCACCACTGGCGGCATGGCTGGAAAGATTATGGGCATGCTTAACGCAACCGCCGACTTTGCTCATTCTGGCGCTTGCTACGGTATCGATCCCACTGATAAGTACAAAGTCAACACCAAGACCAAGGCTCGCATCATCTGGACTCTGCCTGGTGATGACGAGGGTCGCAAGGTTGGTGTCTCTCTTCTGGAATCAGTGCTCACCCTGCCTCCTCCGGCCGACAAGCTCGCGGAAGCTACCAGCGCTAAGGTGAAGGGGCTTTCCACTGCTATGGCCCAAACACTGCCCAACTCGACAATTATAGAAGAGGCTACAGTCTCCCAGGTCCTCTCCGACCGCGGTGTGTACCTCAAGTTGCCAGCGACCGCTGGTGTGACGCCTCTTGCATTCGCACACATTTCGCAAGTCTCGGACTCCCGGATTGACTCGCTTTCATCTTCCACAGGAGCTTATAAGGTCGACTCCACGCACAAAGTGCGCATTCTTGGATTCAACCCCGTTGATAACGTGTACTACGTGAGCTTGAAGCAAAGTGTTCTAGACCAAACTTTCTTAAGGCTCGAGGATCTGGTACTTGGAGAGACCGTGAAGGGCACTGTAGAGCGCCTGATTCTGGGCGGCTCTAAGGGCGTCACTGGTATTCTCGTCAAGCTTAGCGACAGCATTTCTGGTCTGGTCCCTGAGATGCACATGTCGGATGTTCAGCTTCAGCATCCTGAGCGCAAGTACCGTGAAGGCTTCCCTATCACCGTTCGCATCCTGTCCGTTGACTTCGAGAAGCGCCATGTCCGTTTGACACTCAAGAAGACTCTCGTGAACGACAAGGCGCTTCCCATTTGGTCGGACTACAGCAAGCTAGAGCCTGATATGGAATCTAAGGGCACCGTCGTCAACATCAAGCCCAACGGTGCAGTTGTGCAGTTCTTCGGTAGCGTACGTGCATGGTTGCCTGTAGCAGAAATGAGCGAGGCATTCGTCTCGCAACCCGAGAGGCACTTCAGAATTGGCCAAACGATCACTGCACGCATCCTTTCTGTGGACGCTGAAGCGCAGGAGATGAAGGTAAGCTGCAAGAGCGGCGAGCCAATGGACGAGGAGCAAATGGATGCCTGGAACAAGGTGGAGGGTGGCGAGATCGTTACTGCTACCGTCACCGAGAAGACGGCTGACAGCGTTTCGGTCGATCTGGAGAACGGTTTGAAGGGCACCATCCGCGTCGCACACCTTGTTGATGCCTCTGCTGCGAAGGCTGAAAACGCGCTGAAGCGTATCAGGATTGGCCAGAAGCTGACTGATCTTCTCGTTCTGAACAAACTACCGCGTACAAGGCAGATCCTTTTGACTAACAAGCCTGGTTTGGTCGAGGATGCGAAGAATGGCAAGCTTGTCAAGTCCTTCGCGGATGTCAAGGTGGGCAAGAAGGTGCACGGCTTTGTGCGCAACGTTACGCCGGAGGGTGTCTACATCGAGTTCGTCAACGGTGTTGTCGGTCTCGCACTCAAGTCTCAGCTCGCACCTGAGATGCTTTCTCAGGCTGCTTTCGGTCTGAGAAAAGATCAGAGCATCGCTCCTCACATCTTGAACGTAGACACTGAGAGGGAGCGCTTCCTTCTCAGCATGAGAGAGCAGAAGGATGTTCAGACAACTGCTGACAAGAAGAGCGAGGTGCCCGCCCAGCAGCTTGTCAACCCCATCGACCCATCTATCTCCAGCAGTGCAGACTTGACCCTTCACCGTGTTGTCAAGGCACGTATTGCCAGCATCAAGGGCACACAGATCAACGTGCGCCTGGCTGATAATACCCACGGTCGCATTGATGTGAGCGAGGCTTACGACTCTTGGGAAGAATTCAAGAACAAAAAGGCACCGCTTCAGCAGTTCAAGCAGAACGATCTTCTTGACGTCAAGATCCTGGGTATTCACGACTCGAGAAATCACCGCTTCTTGCCTATCAGCCACCGTCACAGCAAGAACCCTGTCTTTGAGCTGTCCGCCAAGAAGAGCAGAGTCGACGATGACAACAATGCCCTCCTCGGTGGCCTAGAAGGCGTCACTACCGGCGGCGAATACGTGGCATTCGTCAACAACCACGGCGACGATTGCGTCTGGGTCAACCTCTCACCAAGTGTCAGAGGTCGTGTGGCGCTTATGGACTTATCTGACGATGCTGGCTTGCTCGGAGATGTTGCAAAGAACTTCCCTATCGGCTCCGCTCTGAAGGTCAAGGTCAAGAACGTTATGCCTCTGTCCAACCGTCTCGACTTAAGCGCGAAGCTTGGCGATGCTGATGGTCAAATCACCTTCGAAAGCCTTACCCCTGGCAGCGTTATCGCAGGCAGAGTCACCAAGTCCTCTGAAAGATTTGTGACTGTTCAGCTTTCTGACAATATCGCTGCTCCGGTGCCTTTGGCAGAGCTCAGCGACGACTTCGACCAGGCCGACCCTACTCAATACAACAAGAACGACATCGTCCGCGTCTGCGTGCTGAACGTCGACGTTCCCAACAAGAAGCTTTCCATTTCCCTACGACCTTCGAAGGTACTCAGTTCAAGCCTCCCGGTCAAGGACACCCAAATTCCGAACCTCTCAAGCCTCAAAGCTGGCGATTTGGTGCGAGGATTTGTCAAGCACATTAGTGAGAAGGGTGTCATTGTCTCACTCAGTGGAACAGTCGACGCATTTGTGCGCATTGCGGATCTCAGTGACCAATATATCAAGGACTGGAAGACTTTCCTTAACATTGATCAGCTGGTCCAGGGCCGCATCATGGCAGTCGACGCTACCGCCAAGCACATTCAATTGTCTCTCAAGGCATCTCACGCAGACCCGAACTTCACTGCACCTCTTAAAATCGACGACATGAAGACCGGCATGGTCGTCACTGGTAAGGTCCGCAAGGTTGAAGACTTTGGCGCCTTCATCGATATCGACAACACCGTTCCCAGATTGAGCGGTCTTTGCCACAAGAGCGAGATTGCCGATAAGCGGGTTGCCGATGTCCGCAAGATTTACGAGTCTGGTGATAATGTGAAAGCTATTGTTCTGAAGGTCAACGAAAAGGAGAAGAAGATCAGTTTAGGTCTCAAGGCCAGCTACTTCAAAGACAATGCAGACGTTGACATGGAGGACGAGGAGGACGACGATGATTCGGAGTCCGAGTCCGGTGGCGTTGAGGTCGGCGCTGAAGACGACGATGTCGAGATGGAAGACGACATCAACCTTGACGATGTAGAGGATATGGACGGCGATGATGAGGGCGTGCCTCTCCAGCAAGTCGATAGCAGCGACGAGTCTGATGACGAAGTTGCAAAACCCAACACTGGGCTTTCCACAACTGGCTTCGACTGGACAGGAGATTCGCTCAACGCTGCTGCTAAGGATGTTGCCTCCGACTCCGAAGGCGAAGGCTCGAGCAAAAAGCGCAAGCGTAACAAGAAAGAGATCAAGGTCGATATGACCGCTGACCTCGACAAAGATGGCCCTCGCAACACTTCTGACTTTGAGCGCCTGCTCCTCGGACAGCCTAACGACTCCGGTCTCTGGATTCAGTACATGGCGTTCCAACTACAGCTGGGCGAGGCTCAAAAGGCCCGCGAAGTCGCCGAGCGCGCTCTTCGCTCTATCCACATCCGCGAGCTCGACGAGAAGGCCAACGTCTGGATTGCCTGGCTCAACCTAGAGGTCGAATACGGCTCGGACGAACAAGTCGAAGACGTCTTCAAGCGTGCCTGCCAGGTCCAGGAACCGCTTGGCATGCACGAGAAGCTGGCGTCTATCTACATCGACAGTGGCAAGCATGACAAGGCCGACGCCGTCTTCGAGCGCATCGTTGCCAACAAGACCTTCCGTGCCGCACCTGACGTCTGGCTTAACTACGCCACCTTCCTCATGACATCGATGCAGGATGCCGACCGCGCCAGAGCACTGTTGCCCAGATCGCTGAAGAGTGTTCCTCAAAGCGAACACCGTCTGCTCACCGCCAAATTCGCTGGTCTCGAGTTCCGTTCTTCCGGTGGTGACGCTGAGCGTGGCCGCACCATATTCGAGAACATCGTTGGCGAGTGGCCCAAGTGGACCCAAGGCTGGGACATGTGGGCCGATCTTGAGCGAGCACAAATCTCGGCTGCTGACAGTGAGGAGGCTAAGGCCGAAGCAGTCCAAAAGACAAGAGATCTGTTTGATCGCATGTGCAAGGCTAAGATGAAGAAGAGGCGCGCGAAGTTTGTCTTCAAGCGCTGGATGGAGTTTGAGGAGAAGGAGGGCACGAAGAAGGATGTTGAGAGGGTGCAGGGCATTGCTAAGGAGTGGGTTGAGAGGGCGCAGGCTAAGGGCGATGACGACGACGAGGAGTAGATGGATGATGCCACTTGCGCCCTGTTTTCCTTAGGTCCTTTTCATCTTTTGTTAGGTTAGGTTGTATAACTCGAAAGCGTGTATTCATTTTTTCCTCTACGCCCTTACCGCCGTCGCGAATTCAAGACTCATAGATCACCTTTGTTGTACCTCCATGTCTTTCTCAATGGGTCTTCTCAAGCTTTTCGATTCAGCATGCAAGATAGTTGCACTGGATGGACACTTTCTCCAATGGCTCGCCATTTAATGTTCCAACCGCCCAGGACTAGGCGGCACCTCTCCAGACTCCCACGCTTTAGCATCTGGACCCAGCTCAAATTCCAGAGTACCGCCTCTGACCATCAACTCGTCATGTTCCACCCAGTTCTGCTCCCACTGCTTTCCGTTAATCTTAACACTTTGTACGAAGAAACTGCCGCCTTCGTTATCAAGCCCGTTGGCTGTGATGCGTAGGGTAGCATTGCCGTTGACGGTCACGTTGATATCGTTGAACCATGGCGAGCCGATCAGGAATATCGTCTGGGTTACAACTGGATATAATCCCAGCATCTCCCAGAGAAGATACGAATTTAAAGCGCCGGCGTCGGAGTTGCCGGGAACGCCGTAGGGTGCGTTGTGGAAGCTGGTAAAGGAGGCAGGATTAGTACATGTCGTGTTGGGAGAGGTGAGAGTGTGTAGTGGAGAGACATACTACTGATTTGCTAGTTCACGAGTCCGTTGGACGGACTTCGCCTGCTTATTGAGGTAGTGATACTCGTACGGAGTGGCGAAGTCTGGTTCGTTGCCAATGTTCATGATTGAGGTGATGCCGGCGCCGTTGGCTCCAAGGTCTTGCTGGGACGTGTTGGGTTGGAAGATGTAGTCTAGTCGGGACTCGAAGGCTTCGGGACCGCCCATGAAGTCGATGAGCGTGGCCATGTCATGAGGTATGTTGAAGGAGTATTCTGTAGACTAAAGTTAGCTTGCCGCTCGATGGGAACAAGATATGCGGCTCACTACAGACCGAAGGGAGTAGCTTCGTACGAGATCGATTGCCATTCGCATTCGCCGCAGAGGGCTGGATTGTAGTCGGTCAAGTTGAAGCTACCGTCTGCCAGGCGAGGAGCAAGGAATCCGGTAAAGTCGAGGGACGTAAAGTTATGAGCCCAGATATTCTGCCATTGAGACGAGCGGTTGATGTACTTCTGGACGTCTTCTGGAGCAAGATCTTTTGCCACCTGTGCAAGAGCGAAGTCGTTGAGTGCATACTCTACTGTTCGCGAAACAGCTCTTGTACTCTTGTCGGAAGAGACGTAGCCGAGCTTGATCCAGTCGTCCAATGCGCCACGCCCTTCCTTGACCGAGGCCGATGGATCGGTGAGAGAGAATGTGTTGTACGGCTGCACCTCAGCATCTTTGACCATAGCTTGATAACCTGCTGTCCAATCGATATTGCCTCTCAGGCCTCGTACGTAAGCATCTGCGAGGATGTTGTCTGCATCGCTGCCTCCTTGTACAAGGCCGTTGTAGTTGCCGCTTCTACCATCCGGCATGTAGCCTTCGAAACGCCAGATGTCAATGAGAGACCGTATCATCTCTTCGTAGTATGCCGGCTGTATGATATGCCACAGAGTCGTTGTGCACCGGAAGATGTCCCAGGCTGTGTAAAAGTCGTCCCACGAGGGCTCATCAGAGTCCCAAAGAGGGTTCTCACCCGTGCGGTCTGAAGGGAGTAGATGGCTGAAGTATAGACTCGAATAGAGGAGGACCAGGTTGGTTTCGTTCTGGGAAGAGTCCGTTGGTACCTGAATCTTGGAGAACACATCTCGGTTCCACTCCTCCCGCGCTGCTGCAACGGTATCATCCAACGACCAAGTCTTTATCTCATCGTCTTTGAACGCGCAAGCTTTCTCTGCTGATATGAAAGAAACGCCGACGCGAGATTTGACAGTGTTTGAAGAGGAATTGCTCCACGTGAAAAGAGCACCGATACGGTCGTTCAGCTGCCCGGAACTCTCGCTGTCATTCCCAAAAGATGGCTGCTGATAGGGCTCATTGCTGAAGGTGTGGTACCTCGCCATTGGATCCGTGTTACGGCCACGGAATGTTTTCGCTTGGTCCGGTGCTGTTTCGAATTCACCGCAGTAGAAGACAGTGAAGGGTGCACCTTCATTCCAACCACCACCCCAAGTGCCGTAGCCAGTGTATTCTTTGCCGTTGTCGTTAAGATGAATTTCACCGCCTAGAAAAACTTGAACGCTGTTTCCGCCCTTCTCGTCAGGGAGATAATGAGAAGTTTCCACTAAAACATGTTTCTCAGTGGTCGAAGGGAAGGTGTATTGCATAATGCCGCTGTGTCTAGCACCAGAGAGCTCGACCGAGACGCCGTTTTCTAGATTCGTCTTGAAGTAGCCGACTTGAGCTGTGTCATTGCCTACACGACGCTGAAAGTAGGTAGTGTTGTCCAGGAGGTTGACTGGTGGACTAACATCCGTGAGTGGCATTTGGGGAACAACGCCATACTTCGGATATCCGCCAGTGCCACCTACTCGGGGTTAGTCTCTAGCGACGGGTGGCACAAACATCAATCGACTCACTCTCATGCAGCATGCTAATCGCTGTGACTCGGCCATTTGGCGTGTATCCGCCATTGAGTGTGTTCAGGGTGACATTGTCTTCATATGTGTCGATGCCAACCTTGACAACGCCAAAAGGTAGCGCTCCACCTACGAAGATGTCGCTATTGAACTGTTAGACCAAGAGTAGCATCTATGTAGCGCATTAGGAGATTGTGCAATGACTTACCCGCCTCCAAAAGCCAGCCCAGGTATTGGTCCTGAAGATCCGATAAGTGGATTAACATACTGTGAGTAGTCGACTAGCGAGTCGGACGCCCAACAGAAGTAGATCAGGAGTGAAAGGTGGATCAAGGCTCTTTTCTCATACATATTGTTGCTGGATACAAATCAGAGTCAAGCGGAATTGCGATAGTAAAGGCACAAAAGGACTAAGAGAGAACAAGGAACAAGCTTGGAGCCTCGTCAGATGCTTAGTTTCTGCAGTCAAGTGCTTAGCCGACATATTTCGTGCGAGTGTAACCTGCGTAAGGTAACATTGAGCTCTTGTGATCGTCATTCTCCGCTCCTTCACGCTACCATTTCGAGAAACAAGTGAGGGGAAGACGAAAGGCAATGGCGGATGACGGCATGTCAAATCATCCTTCTGGTGGGCAACGTTAAATCCTTCGTGTCGAACCTGAAAGCACCCGATGTAGAATCGCTTCCGTCTGATGTTGTTGAGAGAACGGGCGAAAGATGCACGTGTCCAAG
Source organism: Cladosporium austrohemisphaericum (assembly GCA_022813715.1). Lineage (NCBI taxonomy): Eukaryota > Fungi > Ascomycota > Dothideomycetes > Cladosporiales > Cladosporiaceae > Cladosporium > Cladosporium austrohemisphaericum. The sequence continues at coordinate 810,617 of JAKLLY010000012.1, read as the reverse complement.
AGGCCGAGCCGGTTAAGTCATCGGGTAGGAGAAGCCCTCGACGGTGGACCATACCTACATGTTTGCCAATGTCGATGCCACCGTATCCCCATCAATCTGCGCACTTTCAGGGGTGGTATCCCGTACTCCCGTCACATGATAAAGGTTTTAACGCCCATGAGATAAAGCCAGGAAATATGGAAGTCTTTAAGGAACGACCAAAGTCTTGGGAGAACGAGACACCTCAAGACAAGATCACTGCTTTGTTTTCGATGGAATGCATCATGCAAGCTCTACGTTTTGAATTCCTGCTTTCTATCATGTTTCCGATGACCCAGGTCTTCAATCGATACACCTGCTCCGTCATCATTCGACTGGACCACTCAGAGTACGTCTCAGCGCATTTTCGAACGACCAAAGTTGAAGGCCAGCCATTTAATCGACGTAAACAGTGTCGTTCTTAGGCTTCTCCAATACATCTCCCGGAACGTACGAACTCTGCCCCTTGACTTCTTCCGCATCTTGAGCGATGAAACGCTGCGGACGTTTGCTTGAGGTTGCCTCTTTGTCGGTACAGACGAACAAGTGCTCTCCTTCCGCGAAGTAACGGTCCAAGTCTTCGAGTCGTCGGTTGGCGGTTTCCGGGTAGAAGAGGTATATTATTGGCACGAAGCAGGCATTCAGAATGGCCCAGATGATGTAGAACTTCCATCCGATGTTGTCGATACCGATCGGGGTGACGAGTACGACTTTGACGATGTCAGCTTCTATTTCTCGATGGTCGCAAGAGATATGTGTCAGATACACTTACCCATGAAGTTGATTATCCAGTTGGTGGCAACACCCACACCCATCGCTTTCGCTCTCATGGCCAGCGACACGATCTCTGTCGGATACAGCCACGAGCATCCCATCCAGCCAAATCCGAAGAAGCTGAAGAACAGGAAGAAGAAAGCGATAGAGGCCGATGCCCAGACTTCTTGACCGCGCGCGGTTTCAGCCATCTCACTCTGTGATAGCAGCGCTACGATCAGTACAAAGCAAATGGCTTGTCCAGCTGCACCCGTGATCAGCATCTTGCGCCTTCCGAATCTTTCGACAAATAGAAGGGCGAGCGCTGTGAAAAACAGGTACTGCACCGAGTTGCAAGCAGTAAGCAGCCTGGCGGTTTCGTTGTCCAGTTTGACGGAGTCAATAAGGAGTGAAGGTAGATAGTACGAGGTCACATTGATTCCAGTGCCTTGTTGCATAGCGAAGCAACCGATAGCGAGGATAGCGCGTTGTAAGGTGCCGGTGCCGCCTTTGTCTGCTTTCTTTCCAGTGAATAGCTCACGCCACGTCGGAGCATTCTCTCGTTCGTACTCAACGGCCCATCTCATGTCGCCGATCAGCGTCACGACTACTGGATCGTCGGCTGGCAGATCTTCGAAGAGTGCAACAATTTCGGTAGCCTCGGCTTCTCGGTTTTTGCCCATCAACCATCTGTTCCGTGTTGTCAGTCAGGGATCTAGTCCAAACCTTGAAGAAACATACCTTGGCGACTCAGGCAGCCACGGCACCGTAGCGAAGAGTACGAAGATGAAGACAAACTGGATCGCCAAAGGGACTCTCCATGCAGCAGCACCGCCCGCAAAAGACATGCCGTAGTCTGTGACAGTCTCAGTATCCGCTGGTCGCAAACAAGCACTGCTAGATGATACTCACTTATCCAGTTGACCAAGCTGAAACCTGCAATGTTCATGACACACTCAATAACAACCAAGCGTCCTCGCCAACTCGATTTGGCAGAGTCTGCCTGCCAGATAGGAGCCGTGGACGTGTTGAGACCGTTACCGATGCCAGCCACGATTCTGCCAACAATCATTTGCGGCAACGAATATGATGTTGTCTTCAGCGCTGCACCGACAGCCATGATCGAAGTACCGACGAGAATGGTCCTCTTGCGACCTAAGACATCGCCCCATATGGCAGCCGCAATAGCTCCTAGGAAGCAACCGATGCAGTAGATCGCGGTGGTAATGCTGATGAGTTCGGGACTATTGCTCACGCCGTGGCTTTGCAAGAAGTTGTCGGATATGATTACACCACCTGGAAAGTGTCAGATAACAGTTCTCTTGCATCGGAATGGCTTGCACTTACTGAAAACACCCTGGTCATATCCAAAAAGAGTCATATCTGTCGCACATGCGACAGTCAGCCATGCTGTAAGCGCATTGCCTCTGAGTCCGAAGTAAGGCTGCTTTATGCCCGTCATGATGTCCTTGTTGCTATTCTCTCAAGAAAATGAACTTGTGGTGATCATGTCGGTCCGCTGGGTTTCCATCCCCCTGTTATATATTGACCCGTCTCCTCACAAAAGCGTGCCGCATGCATTGCAGCGGCCCACTTCTCCTCAGATCGCGGCATGCTAAGTGCGTATGCAGAAGGATTGACTCCCTTCAACTCCACATTCAAGTCCCGTGGAGAGCGGAGGGCAGCGAACAGCAGCAGCAGCTAGAGAAGTCAAGATTTAACGTTAAGCTTTGACCTGTGTTCTAGGGTCAAACCTCCGCCGGAACCTTGCGAAAGGCGAAGACCAGTCGCCCGCTTCAAAGCGATCTCTTATCGGATCCGGCGGAGCGTCAATCGCTGAGAAGTGCCAAGCGAACAACTTCCGGGTTGATCGCTCGCTGTCATCCGATTCAATACGAGGGTGAGCTACGTGCCAATTATCCCGCATGAGGTTTGCAACCCGCGGATGCACAGGACCAATTCGTAATAATTTGACGAAGACACGGCAAGCCGTCGGCATCGATATGTAGGCCGATGATATCCTGTCACCACCTTTCGATCCGCCGGAGGTACATCCGCCTCATTAATGTCATTGAACGTGCTGTATATAATATCCCATATGCTTGGAATGCTCGCGGATTTTTAACATTGTTTGCAGAGGGAGAAAAATGACTGTTTTGAAACTTGAAGTATGCCCATGTTTGAACATAACAGCAATCTGCAGCTGGGTCATCACTAACTTTTCCATAGAAGAACCCGTCGTTTGTGCTAGGCACAGACCTCAACTTCTCTTACGAAGATAGAGATGTGCCGTGCGTCGAGAGCCCCAGAGATGTCATTGTTCGAATCGTCGCAACCGGTGTCTGCGGATCAGATGTATGTACGAAGTCGAGAGACGTGCGGATGATAGCAAGTCTGACTTACATGATCCTGCTAGGTACACTACTGGCAACACGGTCGTATCGGAGACTTCGAAGTCAAGAACCCGATTGTCCTCGGCCATGAGTCAGCCGGAGTAGTCGTCTCATGCGGCTCAGGCGTGAAAACCCTCAAACCCGGTGACCGTGTCGCCGTTGAGCCCGGAGTCGGTTGCAATACATGCGAAGATTGCCGTGCCGGCAAATACAACCTATGTTCCGACATGCGGTTCGCCGCGACACCACCATACGACGGAACGCTCACCAAGTACTACCGGGTTCCCGAAGAGTGCTGTTTCACGTTGCCGGACTCCATCTCTATGCGAGAAGCGGCACTTATTGAGCCTTTAAGCATCGCGGTGCATGTTTGTAGGCTTGCTGGAGACCTGCAAGGAAAGACTGTGGCGGTCTTTGGGGCTGGGCCGGTGGGGCAGTTGTGCTGTGGCGTTGCCAAAGCTTTTGGTGCGAGCAAAGTCGTCGTGGCCGATGTTGTGGCTAGTCGACTTGAATTCGCCATTCGAAAAGGTGCCACCCACACATACGACATGAAGCAAGCAAGCCCACGGGAAAATGCTGCGAATATGCGTACAACGGTCGGCGAAGAGAAGGGCAGTGACGTTGTCATAGATGCCTCTGGTGCCCAGCCATGCATCGCAACAGGCATGGAGGTGCTGAAGCGCGGAGGCACTTTTGTCCAAGCTGGCCTTGGTCAACCCACCATATCGTTTCCCGTCGGGTTGATCTGTGACAAAGAGGCCGTTTTCCGTGGCAGCTTCCGGTACGGGCCCGGCGACTATAAGCTGGCCATTGCCTGTGTTGCTGCAGGTCGTGTCAATCTGGATGGGTTCGTCACGAACGTGGTTTCCTTCGAAGATGCTCAACGGGCATTTGAGACGGTCGCACACAGAGAAGGTATTAAGACAGTCATATGTGGACCTGGGATCGCTAAGGATGATGTATGATCAATAGAGAAAGAATAAACACTGTATTCTCTGCTTGATTCCGAGCTGTCTCAGCTGGACACCGGAGTGTAGTCAATCTGTACGGCAATCAACATAACTCGGTTGCTTTGCCGCGCTCACCAGGTCGAGTCCGCAGGAACGGCATCACCACCATACAAATGATCCCAGGATGGATCCCAGAACCAATAGACTCCATTTCTGGCATCCGCAGGACCTGTGCTCCAATCACTCGAGACAGTCGCTGCGCCCAGGTCGAATTGCGCCACATCGTCAAGCCCATCAAGCATACCTTCCACAGTGCCGAGGTGCTCATTGCCGTGAACGGTAGGCGAGCGATAAGCAGTATCCAGATTGGGTACAGTGATTGCTGCGTACCGTTAGCCTGAGGTAACACATTGGTAGCAGCATGCTTACCTCTTTGTACGGAAGCTAGGCCATCATCAATCCGAGACATGTATTGCGTAGCTGCTGAATTTGATTGCTGTGTTTCGTTTCTTGACGTCCGACTTGAAGACCCGGCTAGCGGCATACTTAAAACCTGCTTTACAGAAATCGATCGATCCTGCGGTGTTGAGTTCCGCTCGAAACCTTGAACGACTTCAGTGTTTGCAAGACTCAGGATCGCCTCGGATTCTCGGCGAGAAAGCAATAGGACAAGATTACGCAGCACTGTCAGACTCTGCTTTGATAAGCTCGATCGTGCACCTAACAGCCCCTGCAGCCGGTAGATGCGCGCAATCGCTCGTTTCGCTTCTTGCGCCGCGTCCGTCAAGGGATCCGAAAGTGCCATGACGACCATGACAATGGCGGCGTTGAATAGATTGATGGCAAGAAATGCGACGAGATGCCCGTCACAGGCGAACTGGGCAAGCTGGGGTAATTGAACGACTTTTGCAGTTCGAGAGGCAGCATTCCACCATTGATCTTGACTGCTGTCAAACGGCGGCAACGCGACTCCTTCCGCAAGAGGTTGTGAAGATGCGTCGAAAGCCTGAGGCCCGGACGCTCGAAGGCCAGAAACACCTAGGCCGTGATCTCCTCCTAAGCCGTAGCCTTGGAGCATGTTTAGCTGTCTCTTCAAAAACGGTCGATGTAGTATAATCAGCAGACTGTCGAATGTCAGCTGCAATGATAGGGATTGCAAGTAGTAAGCTTTGGCAGCCGGCTCAAGCGTGGCTGAACAGTCTTGCGATAAGTCCAACAGAAGATGCTCTGGAAGATCATGGTGCCACTGCCATAGTCGAACAGTCACATCCTCAAGTAGGGCGATGTACTCCCGAGCCTGCTCGGGGCCTACTGTCTCACGGGCGCTGTAAACTTGCTTGATGGCGGGCGATGCTATCATGTATAGCTTGTTGAGCTCTCGCTGGTATGTTGAGAAGCATATCGGTGATGAGTGCACACCGGGAATGGTCCGGAAGTCCGTCGCCTCTTCGATGTCGCCCGGCATGGAGACGTCAGAGTCTCGCTCGTCAATACTGATCGGACGGCCATAAGTCACGGAAGCAAATCTAGATGATGTCGTTAGCATGTGCAAGCAAATCGTGACTATTGAAGTCATACCTGTCCCATGTATATATGGTCCACCAGACCCGCTTGCGCTCCTCATCCTCAGCAACACTAATACCTGTGGATTTCTTATGCAGCCCAGCAGCATGCGCCGATTTCACAGTCGCCCCGAGCAGAGAGAAAGAGAGGTTCGGTCGTCCATGGTACACGAAGAAGGTACCTAGTAGAAGTAATGTCTGCACAGCTGTCACAGAGCTTTGGTCAAGGATCTCAATGATCTTCGATTCGGCATTGGCAATGAGCTTTTCGCTCCAATCCTTTGAGTCTTCTGTTGACGGACCGTCCGGACAGTGGGATCTTTGCCCTCTATACCACGCACCAAGCCCCAGCACTACCGACAGTAGCAACAAGAACGGGCGCTGTGAGGAGCGTGCATGTCCACGGCGTACTGAGTCGAAAGCTGGACGGAAGCTAGGCTCATATATAACCAGTGAGAACCAATGGACGGAGCTGAAGTACTCTTCTAAGAATGCCACCATCATAGTCTCTGGCGGCAGGCCGTTAAGAAGATATGCGGCTGAGGAAGGCCTGGATGCTGCGGCATTCCCGCTGGTGGCAGTATCACGGCTGTGAGTGGCAGCGGCGTCTGGTTCATCGCCTGCATGTCTTATGATATTGTCTTCGTTTCGCTGATCAGTTCGCTGCAGGTTCTGTATGATATTAGTTCGTGCCGCCCGATAATTGCGCCCGCGTTCGCGTACACCTAATTGATCACTGTGTTCAACACCGGAGCCGGCGCCGCCACATCCTGGGTTTTGGGGCGAGACAACATTTTCGTCAAGAGCACGCCGTCGTCGCTTAGCACTCCGTTCAACGGCTCGAGAGCTGTTCGGGCCCGTTGTTGCACATTGAATATTGGCCCGCAGACATAGTGAGCATGGTCGATAGGAATCGCACTTCTAGTTGTCAGCGAATATGATGCGCAAGCAGCACAAGGGTGAAATAGCCACATGCCCGTGACTTGTTCTTTCGGCAGCGATCGCAAGCAGCGCTCACGCGTGTTGGTAATGGGGTCTGCGCGCTCATGAGAGGTGATGAACAGATGGAGGTCGTTCCGTCGGATCCGGGAGAGACAGGTTCCTACTGCCTGCACACTTCGCAAGCCGCGCCGGCATCGCCAAAGCTTAAATAGGACTTACTGCACTGTACAAGCAAAAGTCCAAACTGCCCTATACGTGGCATCCAACCTCCACTTCTAAACGAAACCAATCCGAGGTGGCGGATCCTTGACCCGGATCTCGTCCATCAGACGCAACGAGGAAGGTGCGACCAACGCAAGGAAGGAAGGAGCGCTTTGGAAGTGAATTGGCGGGATGACCCTCGTTAGCGCCGGACATCCCGTAGCCAATCAGAGGACGCATTCTCATCATAAACGATTGCTTGGAATCAGGTCATTCAATGATAACAACTTCCCACGATAACACGAAGGTTGCTTCCTGTATTCAGTGGAATACGAAGTCGCACGAGTAAGTCCTCTATATCCACGATTGCAGTGTAAGCTTCAGTGGTATGTACGCCAGGAAGTTGCAACGGTGCCTAATGGTAGTAGTAAAGGAGTGAAAAAGTGAAATGTAAGGTTAATGGAACTCGCCGTATACAACTGTTACGTACCCCAACCTCATGCCTACCTCTCAAGTCTCCGCCCTCCCCTGCCCTTCCATATCTTCAATCTCCCCATCTTTCCTCACACCCCCGAAATACTCCTTACCTTCCAAATCCTCGTCCACAAACTTTTCCAATCCGACATACTTTCTAATCCAATTGAGCACAGTCTTGTGCCAAACCAAGCTATTCTCCGGCTTCAGCACAAAATGGTTCTCATCCGGGAAACTCAGCAGCTGACTCTCCACTCCTCTTGCCTGAAGAACATTGAAAGCCGCTAGCCCTTCAGAAATACATATGCGGTAGTCTTTGGAGCTGTGAATGACGAGTTGAGGCGTCGCCCAGTTGGAGAGGTGCTCGGCAGGGTCCCAACGGCGCCAGGCGTTTGAGGTCGTGGCTTCGTGTGGGTGATTCGGCCGCGAGTAGTGCGTGTGATCCCATGGTGTTCCGCCAAGGTCGTAGAGAGGGAAGTAGAGTTCCTCGGTTGACAGCATGTTGCCGGTGCTGAAAATGCCATCGTGGCAGACGAGGGCCTTGAATTTGCGGCCAAGGTCGTGGCCTTGGATCCCTGGTGACGTTGTTAGCATGACATAATCTCAGTGGATAGCGATTAGAAGAGGACGTACAGTTCATCATGTAGCCGCCGTAACTAGCACCAAGCGCCACGGCTCGATCGTTATCAGCTTCAAGCATGTGCTTACCAACCCAGGCGAAAGTATTTTCAATGTCGACGAGCGGGTCGCCTCCCCAATTCTTGTTGATTGCATCTGTGAAGCCTTGTCCGTAGCCAGTGGAGCCGGTGATGTTGGGTGACACGACGATGAAGCCTTGCTCCGCGAAGACAGCAGGATTCCATCTTGTTGACCAGCTGTCTCCCCAAGCTCCTTGAGGGCCGCCGTGAATGAGGTAGGCGACTGGGTACTTTTTTGAGCTGTCGAAGTTGCTCGGCTTGATGACCCATGAATGGACTTCTTTGTTGACTTTGGGGTTGCTGGCTGGGGTCCAGATAGAGGAGACTTGCTCAGGTTCGAGACCGAATCTGTTGCCGTGGCTGGAATTGGAATGGCTCCAGACTGCGACTGTGTCCTCGTCGATGGATTGAGAGGTCTCTGATACCTCGATGATGGCAAAGAGCGAGTTGTCGATCAACGATGATCCCGAGTAGAAGATCTTGCCGAGGTCTTTTAGCGGCTTGAAATCACCAACCGAGCCCTCCTTCGTCAGACGCAGAGGCGATGTGTATCCTGACTTGATCAAGAACAGGCGAGCATGGCCAATGTCTTCAGCCGTGGCTAACAGACCCTTCCCATCCGCAGTCCAAGCGATTGAAGAAGGGCTTCTGTCCCAACCAGCTTGAGAAGCAACAATGTCATCCTCATGCGATGCTACCAAAGATTCGCCTTTCAGGTCTCTAACAACAAAGATCCGATTCTGGTCCGACTCATAGCCATTCCTTCGCATCGACAGGAACGCCACTTGGAGTCCATCTGGCGAGAAAACAGGTGAGCTAGAGGCACCTTCAAATCCCTTGACCATCACCTTGCTAGGCTTTACTGCCGCGCTCTGCGTCCAAGAATCCACATTCAGCAGGTAAACGTTGCAAGTCGTGTTCAATGCCGGGTTAAGATCCGGGTCCTTCGAAACAAAGACAATCCCCTGCTTGCTGACATCAAAGTTGTCACTGCCACCAAACGGCTTCATCGGAGATTCCAGCATGGTGCCTTTGAGCGCATTCGTAAGGCCCGAGAGCTCATACCGCCCATTGCGTTTCGCAAGCTTGCCATACCACAACGCATTCTTCTCGCCAGTCTCATACGCGTCCCAGTGCCGCACATATAATCCAGTAAAAAGCCGTGCAGAACTGTGAGTCTTCTCCGCCGTCTCAGGGTTGAAGAGCTCTCCATCTTTCTTTGCCTGCGCAGACACGACGACAGCATAACCATCGCCGTCACCGCCTAAGCTCGCCACTTTCAAATCCCCAGCCGGAGCTGCAATGGTTCCAGCAACATAGAAGCTCCCAGCTCCATTCTTCTCAAACAGACTCACACTCCCGACTCTCAAATCAGTGCTGCCCTTCTCGCCACTTTGCAGCCACACGAAGGTGTCCTCATCAAGCCAATTGATCGCATCCACCGCGTCGGTCGATAACTGCGTGCTCTCGTTCGTCCGTGTGTCGAGGACCCTCAGCTCATTGGATTTGGAGTGCGTTTCAAAACTATACGTGCTGACTGTGAAGAGAACAAATGTGCCGCTGGCATTAGGCACACCGGCTGAGCGCCTCGGAGCGCTGATGAGGACCTTGGGGTCGAAGTGGGTGGCGCGTATGGTCATGGTGTGGAATGGTGGGGAGGCGATAGCGTTCAGGTTCTGTGAGACTTGTGTAGACAGATGGATGCTGCGGCACAATGGCTGAGGGTTGGTGACAGGTTGGAATATATGTCGAGCTCCTGGGAGCATTGATGATTGGTCTCCACTGCGGGGTTGGCGAGCTGTTAGCCACCGGTATTATTATTGCAGGACGGAAACGAACAACATCAAGGTAGCCTGTCTCCATGTGTGTACGTAACGGGGCTATTTCTCGAACTCGGACGCTTGAATTACAGGAAGTGAATCAAATGAGCAGATTGTTGACATAATAGAAGTAGTATATCTTGCCCAACTAACAGACATCAGCGTCCTGATCCCCAACAGGCAGGCTGCAATGTGAATGACTTGGCCTGCATCGTGTTCATGCTATTCTCTTCCTTTTCTCATCTCTGCACCGAATGGGATGTGTGTAATATAAATAAAATAATGGGCATGCCTTCTCATTCGTGTAATATCATACCGGATCATCGGTCTTTCTTAGGTGATAAGACTCTCAAAAAAAGCTCGTCTTCAGCAATGACAAAACTTCTCCATCATGCTCCTACTTCGGCCCTCTGGGGTCGTCCCTCCTCATGATGCTCTCGACAGGACCCAACAATCTCTGGAATCCGTCCTTGCCCAGTGTGGCAACCTTGACCTCGCTCTTGCTGATCACGCTTGCGGCGCGAGGCTTGTCTTCGAGCAATGCGAGCTCACCGAAGTAGTCACCCTTGCCGTAAGATTTGAGCGGCTTCTCGTCGCCGCGCTTGAAAGCCTCAGCCTCGCCGGACTCGAGGATGTAGAATTTGTCGCCGACATCGCCCTCCTTGATGATGGCGCTGCCAGCGGGGTACTTGTGGGTGTCCAGAGCGTCGGCAATCTTGGAGCGTTCGTAGGGAGTGAGGGTCGAGAAGAGGGGGACTTCCTCCAGGAAGGATTCGTACATACGGCGGCGCTGAAAGGCGGAGTCCATGAGGATGCGACGGAAAGTGATGCGGTCGAGTTGCCAGAGGATACTGGCTTCGGTGCTCACGACTGTTGCTGCGCGAGGAGCATTGTACATCAAAGCGAGCTCACCGAAAGAGGTTCCAGGACCGGAAGAAGCGACCTTGCTGCCCATGCCCTCTGGACCGGGCTCGACGGCGCCTGTCTTTGAAACGTGGATATCAAAGCTGCCGCTTTCAACAATGTAGAAGTAGTCACCTGCATCGCCCTGTACAATTACGCGAACGTCCTTGGCGGGAATCTTGCGTTCTTGCAGTGCCGCCAAAACTTGGTCGGTCTGCTCATCATCAAGGTGTGAGAAGAGGAAGTTGTGTGCAACAGCGGAGCGGAGACGAGACTCTTGTTCTGCGGTCTTGGGATAGCTGGGTGCCTTCCAGTTGGCGTCGTCTGCGGAAGAGGGTGCCAGTGACTCGGCGGAAACAGAGGTACGACGGTTTACGTTGTAGTTGTTGGGGAGGGACTGCGGGATGTCCATGGCGCCAGCCGATACCGAAGAGGGAGGGCTCTGTTGCGAGCCTGCTGCAGGGCTGAATCCGAAGTTGCCAAAGGTGCCTCCGGTAGTGGGAGGCGAAGAAGCGTTGACGTTGTTGCGGGCATTGGGAGGGAAGGACGAGGCGGTGGGAGAAGCAAAGTCGTTCTCCTCCTCTTCAGCGACGGACTGCATGCCTCTGTGGCCCGGAGACGCGGCGGGTGAGGTGCCACCGAAGGGGTTGTTGCCAGGGAAGGTGTTTTCGGCCATTCCCGACTGGTTGGAATGGCGTTGCGAGAGGAGGAATTCGGCGCGCTGGCTCTCGAGACGGCGGAGGAAGAAGTTGGCGCAGAACTGCAGGAGATCCTGGGGTTTGTTCTTGAGGACTTCACGGTCGAGGGCGCGGATTTCGTTGGAGTAGTCGCTGGGCAGCGACATTGCAAGAGGTGACGATGGAGGAAGACTCGAGGTGTGGTAGTGCGAGCGGGCGGGCGGGCGGGCAGCAGTGGAGGGGAGGGATTAGCTCGCGGTGGTGACGGCGGGCAAGGTAACTAGAGCGGGTCTGCAGGTGAGCAGTGAGGTCACGCCGACGACGCAGCGGCGCAGAGAGCAGAGCAGAGCTGATGCGAGGCACGCGAGGCACGCAACGCAGGCCAGCGGTTGGAGGTGGGAGGCCCCAAGTGTGGAGATGCTTGACGTAGTGCGAGGGAGCTTGTCGGCGGCGGTGTTGGTGCCGGTTGTTTAGTGCGGTGGTTTGGTAAGGGCGGGGCGGAGCGGTGGAAGCAGTAGAGAGGGAGGGCAGGGTATGGACAGGAGTATAGGAGTGTTGTGTTGTGTCTGTGTTGCGGTGTTGCTGCTGCTGCTACTTCCAGTCGTTCTGTTTGGCGGTACTTGCCTGCGAGGCTGGGCTGTGGCTGCCAGCCATCTCAGGCAGCAAGTGCGGGGCAGCGAGAGAGCTTCTTGTTCTTCTTGCTGTGCAGTGAGCCTGATGATGAGATTGATATCACCAATTTATGAGATTGCTTGCGTTGTCAGAATCAACCGGTCGATGCAAGTGAAGCAATGCCACCGCACTGTATTGTATATGCGTCTTCGTCCTGGGTTGAAACATCACATATGCTGTCTCGTGTGCATTGGCTCTAGCGAATGCGTGTACCTGCTCATCACTTGCTCTCTTGCAAGGACGATCAGGTAGCCTGTCGTAGGAGGTATCGACATAGGTGATCAGATCTTGTACAGTTTCGTCCTTTTCACTGCTCATTCCTCACCTAGTCATATTACAGGCTTAGATTAAAGTCAGTGCACACACTTAGACATCAACATACATGATCGCAAAGATGTTGCAATAATCTCCTGGTGACATCTTGCACCGACAAGCCATCCTCGCCATCCTCCTTCGCACACTCACAGCCATTGAAGGTCACGCGGCTGGAAAGACGAGCCAATGCGGTGCTATCATCACCGTCATGACATGACTGTTTCATGCTGTGGCTTCATCCATGAATAGTTCCATGGATAGACACGCAATAGACTTCCACGTCGGTCGAAGCTAGAAGCTGGCCAGATGAGACAGGTCTGCAGGCACAGGCACACCTGCGCCGGCAAGCCTCGATTGCGGAGCCCGCCCAAACGCCACACCACGCCCAATACTGCCATCCACTTCCCCAACGCACTTGCATGAGATCGTCCGCACCAGGCCATTCATTCACTTACATCTCACTACTCTGCCAGTCGTGCTTTCCTCACCTAATAACTACAGACAGACATATCGATATAACCCCCGTCGCAGGCATCCTTGGCCACGCCGGCGAGCTCGAGCCGAATCATCTCGGCTCTTCCACGACCAGCCCCCGCCATTGCGCTAGCTCGGACGCCGTCTATCCCCTTCATCACCTGCTGATCGCGGCCTCCGTCACCGCGCATTCGACTCCTGCCTGCTGCTCTGTCGTTCACCACCCCATAATCCCACGGGACCGCACACACAACCCACTCGCCGCCGACACAAATCGCACCGCCCCGCCCACGCGCAAAGATGGGCTCCTACACCTTCAAGTGGTACGTTGCGCCCCGTCCCACTCGTTCGCAAGGATGCGAGCTCGGCGTGCCGACGGCGGCGCGTCAGAGCTGGAAGTTGGCTCTGGTGGAGCTCTCGCCCAGCAGGCTACCTGGGTTGCGCAGTGCTACGCTGCCGGGAGCCTGCGCAGCAAAACTTCGCATACGAGAGTTCACGCGCTGACTGCTGTCTCCTCTTTACTATAGGGACCATCCCGCAGAAGAAGTCTACGTAACCGGCACATTCGACAACTGGTCCAAGAGCGTCAAGCTTGAGAAAGACGCCTCCTCCTTCACAAAGACTGTCGACATCCCCGAAATCGACGGCAAGGTTCAATACAAGGTGCGTACCCAAGACGCGCCGTCAATCAATTCGTTTGATCCCGCGGCTGCGATGCAATGGACGACTGCCTATCCGGCAACCGGGAATCCTCCGCTGACATCCGCACGCAGTTCGTTGCAGACGGAGATTGGAAGCACGACCACACTGCCAAAACAGAGACCGACCACGAAGGCAACATCAACAACGTCATCTACCCTCAAGACCTCAAGCCCTCATTATCATCCGCCGCCATGTCTTCCACTGGCCCTGAAGCAACGTAAGTGGGCGTACATGCGAAAACATGGACTGTGGATATGGGCATGAACTGACGTCTTGCAGTACCGCTGGCCTTGCCGGTGCTCAGCCCATCGAAGAGAAGCACTTGCCTGGCGAGTTCCCAGAGACTCCTGCCGCAGCGACTCCCGCAACAGAGGACGCCTTCTCCGTCAACCCGATCCCTGCTTCCTCAGGAACCGGCAACCCAGTTGCTCTCGCTGCTGGCGAGAAGGTCCCCGAATCTTCTACCCTTCACAACAACACCATCACTTCCGGCGTGCACGACGATCCTGAGCTCAAGGCCAAAGACGCTATCAATACATACGGTGTAACTCCTATCCCTGCAACCGGCGGCACTGGCAACCCCATCCACCTTCAACCTGGCGAGGAGGTTCCCCACCACAGCACTATTACTTCCAACACTATCGACAGCAACGTGAAGCTCGACAAGGCATCCTACGAGAAGAGCGACTCCGGCGCGCCTCAATTGCCTCCTGTTCTGACACCTGGTGGTGAATTAGAGGCAAACGGTACAAAGGCCGTCTTCGGACTCGGACCTGCAGTTGGAAACCCAGTTATCCCGGAGTCTTCTCTTCCCATGGGTGAGAAGGCTGTGACCGACCTCGGTCCCAACGTCTCTTCTGTTGCTCCCCAGAGCACCACTAACGAGCTCGCTGGTCAGCAGCCTATTCTTCCTCGCAACGTCCCTGCAGTTGTTGGTGAGAGCCAAAACGACGCACACACCAGCCCTGAAGCTGCCGCCAACCCCGAGGCTGTTCAGGATAAGAGTGCGCTTGAGAACGAGCTCAAGAACAAGGTATCCGAATCGCCTGCTGCCGCTCAATCCGGCAGTGTACCTCAGGTTGTTGAGGAGAGCCAGGAGAGAGCACACGTCGACCCTGAAGCCGCCGACAACGCTGAAGCGGTCAACGAGAAGGCCACCGTCGAGGACGAGCTGAAAGAGAAGGTCCCTGAGGCGCCTGCCACCACTGAGTCTGGCCTTCTTGGCAACAGCGAGCGCGGTGTCACCGGTGCTATTGCTGGAGGTGCAGTTGCTGCTGGTACAACTGCTGCCGCTGGAGCTGCTGCTACTGCTTACGCTTTGCGTCAGAAGGCCACTGAGGCCACTGGAAAGGACCCTGTTGCTGAGGCACCCAAGTCTGTTCAGGACTCTTTGCCTGAGAAGGTCGCTGGTGGCGCAACCACCTCTGCCCACACCGACGCAGCTGGTCTTCCCATCAACCCCGCTGAGGTTCCTCACACTGTTGAGGAAAGTCAAGAGAAGGCTCACGTTGGCCCCGAGGCATCTGGCAACCCTGAGGCCGTTGTCGAGAAGGCCGACGTCGAAGACGAATTGAAGCAGAAGGTCCCCGAGGCTCCCGCCACCGCCGAGTCCGGCCTCCTAGGCAAGAGCGAGAACAACAAGGGTGTTATCGGTGCAGTCGCTGGAGGTGCCGCCGCCGCTGGCGCAGCCGCTGCTGCAGGCGCTTACGCTGTGAACAACAAGGTCACCGAGTCCACCGGAACTGACGCCATGGCGAAATTGCCCCAGTCTGTCCAGGACAGCATCAACAACATGAACAGCAAGGGCACGACTGCTCCTGCCGCTGACTCTACCGTCACACCCAACGCAGCCATCTCTCAGGACCCTACGCTTCCTCAGCAGCCTGCCATTGGTGAGCCTGTGAGCGTTCCTGCCGGAGAGGTCCAGCCCGAGGTTGCTAGCGGAGTACCTGAGGAGGTCGTCGCCTCGCAGAAGGAGGCACATGTTTCGCCCGAGGCTGCCGCCAACCCTGAGGCCGTTCAAGAGAAGCAGGCCATGGAGAAGGAGCTTCAATCTTCGCTGAAGCCGGTTGAGGCCAGCGGCACACCTGCGCCTACAGTCACCGCTGCGACCACCGCTGTTGCTCCCGTTACATCCGCGTCTGGTGCGCCCCAACTTGGGGACCCTGCTGCTGTTTCGCCCATTTCCATGGAGAATTCCAAGCCCAGCACTGGGGCGGTCGCCGCTACTGCCGGCGGCGTTGGCGCTGCCACCGCTGCTGCCGTTGGTACCACTGCGATCACAGACAAGACCAACAGCTCTGAGCCCACCACTGGTTCCAAGGAGCTCAACGCTTCCGCCGACACTCCCGCGAAGACCGTCCTTCAGGAGGAGAGACTCGCCGCCCCGGAGCCTAAGACTCCTCTCGACAGCAGGGATGTCTCTCCCATGTCCCGCGTTGCGACCAAGAACCACCCTGAAGGCACTGAGGCCGGCCCCACCGTCACCGATGGCGTCACTAGCGACAGCGTACCCACTGAATCGAAGCCCGCAGGCGAGACCGCTGCGGCTGCCGCTACGACCTCCGCGCCTGTTGGCTCCCGCCCAGCAGCTGCCAACAGCAACAAGGAGAAGCGTCAATCCTTCATGGACCGTGTGAAGGGCACTCCTGAAAGCACCAAGACTACCGGCGCTGCTAGCGGCACCGACAGCCAGAAGTCTAAGCGCAGAAGCTTGTTTGGCAGGATCAAGGACAAGCTGAGTTCGAAGTAGACACCTTGCCTACATCCCTCCTCACGAATCCTTGTTTTCCTTATACCTTGCATTGCTTGCTACATCTTCTAATTTCTTGGCTTTTCTTGTACTTCTTGTTGTTGGCTAAAGTGCTAATTTGGCGTGTACGATTAGTCTCTTGGCGAAGAGTCCGACCAAACTACAGCGTCGCATCTTTGCTCGTCGGCCGAAAGAGCAGGACGAGGCCCAGCTTGTTGCGTCGAGTGAGAGTGAGAGCGAAAGCGAACAAAGCGAGCGCACTACGTCGAATCAGAGCAGTGCCGACACTTCCAGCGATCCGGCATTGGAAGCGAGGCTTGAACGCGCGCGCAAAACGGCTGGGACTGTGATCAGAGCTAGTGGCTTTGGTTCTGTGGCACTCGGAGAGAGGTCAGGCGAACGTGCCGCGCAAAATCAAAACGAGCGAAAACCCACTTGGAGGTCCGGGTCTGTGGCGAGCCTTGCGCAGGCAGAAGGCAGCGCTGAGAGCTTGACCAGAGCTGGTGACATTGATCCTGTTCCTGTGCCACCTCCTTTGCGAAGCTCACCTCGCGAGAACTGTGGATCCTCGAGCGAAATCAATACGAGTGAGACTGAGACTACTGTCTACGACGGTACGGGCAGTCAACACGTTACCGGGACTGCTCGCCCTTTCGTGGTGAAGCACTACGACCAAGAGCAGCTAGGGCCATCGCAACGCCGGAAACCAAGCAAGGTTGCCCCCACCAACGAAGATGACACTATCAATCCTGGGCAGAACGCTCTAGACATGATAGACAGACTCTCCACGCCTTCGTCCCGGATTCGGTCACCACTTCCACCCCGCAGCGCCCGCTCTTCTGTTGCAGAAAGTACTTATACTACTGCTGGAGGCACGGCTCACGACAACCCTGGGACAGATGCTCTAGCAGCGATGCGCAGACTCTCCCGAACTCCAGGACCAATCGTCCGTTCTGCTGCTGCGACGAATGTCACTACCGAGCCCGACTCCCCGACAAGTCCAATGAGCCGTCAGGACTCCTCGACACCGCAGGCTATCTCCGATGCTCTCAAGCCTCGTAGCAATGGGCAAGCACCTCCAATTCCTCCTCGCAGTCCCAATCGTCCTTCGCCGTCTTAGGGTAGCGGTCGAAGTGTGCCTCCAGTCTCACCCGAACAAGATTGGCTTGCTATGCAAAAACATCTCGAGCGGTCCAGCGCAGCAAATGACTGGAACGGTGTGTTGGAAGACATCCCGGAATCCTGATCGCAGCCGCTGGTCTTCAAAGTCACTGCTATGGTCTCTTGCGCCCATGAAATCAAGCCTGCCCTTTCTGCTTTGCTCGCTCTCGTCGATACCCTTGCTTTCGCGGCTTTCGCCTCGACATATCTCTTCTCGCCAACACACGCTCACTGGCACTTTTTGTCAACCAACTCGCTTTGCTGCTTTTTGTCGTCTTTGTTCTTAAGTTCAATTTATACCACTTTCGCGCGAAGAATGTTCAGGATGGAAACCGAACGGATCAGGATAGTATGGAGAGGCTGGTTGTTGTAATTAATTGTACGTAATCGCTTTTTCTCTCTCTATACTTTGAAGAAAGATACATTTGGTTGCACATGCACATTGGTTCAGAAGTTTTGATGTGATGTAGTCTGTTTCTATGCTCTATCGATCTATATATGCGTCTTGTGTAGATGCCTCATCTGACTGGCCTGTCTTGTCCTCGCTCATGTTGTACATTCGCTTTTCATCATTCTGCGCTAGATGTACATCCTCTGGGTTGAAATACTCTTTGCTAATCGATCACTTTTTAATTGCCTTGGTTGAACAGGCTCCCTTCTTTAAGGCAAAACTCCAAGCTGTAGACGCCATTGCTCATTGCTATTCAAGAGTGCGCTCACTTGAAACCCTTAGGCCCGCCCCACTTGCCCTGCAGATGGTAGTTCTTGTATACCCACGGGAAGAAGTCTTTCTTCAGATGCCAGAATGTGCGCCTAGGGATGGCCTGATCGTAGTTGCCTCCGAGCAAGTTGTTGAAGGTCTCTTTGGGCACGCCGCCGTATTTGAACTCTGCAAGCATCACCTTTCCGTACTCGGTGAGGAGAGGGCAGGAGGTGTAGCCGTCGTAGGAGGCTTCGAGGTCTGAGCCGTGGCCTTCCAGAGTGCGGAGGATGTTAGAGACGAGGACGGGCGCTTGCGCGGTGATGGCTGCGACGGTTTTGGAGGTAGGGAGGGAAGAGGCATCGCCGGCGGACCAGATGTTCTTGTACTTTTTGTGCTGGGTTGTGTTGTCGTGGACGTCGACGTAGCCGGCTTCGTTTGCCAAAGGCGAAGAGGCGAGGAATGCGTGCGGCTTGTTCTTTGGTGATACATGAAGGAGGTCGTATTTCTTCTCAATCAACTCGGAGTTGTTAGCTTGCTTGAAAATGGCTGTGTTGCCAGAGATTGAAACGAGGTCATGCTGGAAGAGACCGTTGACGCCGCGCTGCTTGCGGATCTCTTCGAGGGCGGCGCTGTATTTGGGCACGCCGAACATTGCAGGGAGGCCAGTAGCGAAGTCGACTTGAATGGCCGAGTTGGCGGAGTCATCAGGGTTGAATAGGCCAGCAGATTTCCAGGCGTCGGTTGCGAGCCACATGATTTTCTGAGGTGCACCAGCGCATTTGACTACGCCTGCGGGTTGAGTGAAGATGGCCTTGCCAGATTTGAAGTCCTTGATAGTGCGGTGGGCTTTGTCGCAGTAGCGGTAGTCGTAGATTGTTGATACAAGAGAGTCTGGATCTTCCAGAGCCTGGTCCAGGCCCTTGACACTGCCAAAATCGAGTGAAATGCCTGGCACCACGATCAGGTGTTCGTACGACACCTGTTCGCCATCTTCCAATGTGAGAAAGTTTTGTTCCGGTGCAAAGGTACTCGCGCCCGTGTTATAGAACTTGAGCTTAGGATCCAGTGCGCTCTTGAGGTCGATGCGAAGATCTTTCTTGTCTTTGAGACCGCCACCAACGAGAGTCCAGCCAGGTTGGTAGTGGTGCCATTGAGCTGGGTCGATCAGAGCAATATCATCTTCCTTGAAACCACCTGTTCGTAGCAATTGGTGGCTGATCGATGTGCCTGCAGCACCGCCGCCTACGACGACGATCTTGTGGTTGCGGGTTGTGGTAGAAACTGGAGCGACCGTCGCAAACGTCCGGCTGCTTCGAAGCGTCTGTTGTTGCAAACCGGCTGAGCGAGCGCTCAATGCTATAGGCTTGCAGCGCATCATTTTTGGCTAGATCTTCGGATGAAGGCTGGAAGGCTGATCTGAGACTGTATATGGAATAATCTGAGTAAGCAGTAAAGGCACTCGGAGCATTTGGTCTTTTGGGAGGACAGACGCGCGATAAATTTCTCCGCTATCGGAGGCGACGTTGAGCACGACATCGCCGCCGACCGAATTGAGACGTCCGAACTGACCTCACTTCACCTCTCGCTTTCTCCGTTACGAGCAACAATAAAATTGCTTTCTGTTTCTACTTATGAAGACAATCTCAAATCGGCATAATTTCTCCATTTCCCCCGCTTGGATGCCTTCCTTTCCCACTTTCTTTACTGCAAGGCATTAGCGATGCTCTATCGCTGAGATGCCGCTCTTAACGGTGTACCAGACTTCTGATCTGATCGGGAGCGCATGATGGGATTGCAACGGTATCGGGCATATCGACGCACGAAAGTAGCGCTCTCAGTGGCACTGTAAGCCAATAGTAAGTCGATGTCTGCAGGTATGACACCGTTGAATGAGAGGCACACCGCATGCGCTACTGCATACAGACTCGAGCAGCTGAGATAGAACGTCCATGTGATGAGGACGAATTATTTCAAGACCTTTGTATGTGCTTGGTCGACTGCATACCAATTCAGTAAGGTAGTGAGCAAATATCTTCACTCAGCGGTCCGATCAGATGGTCGCGCTGGCAGCGTACGACCACGAAGCATGTGCCTTGCTGGGCTCTCGCAGAGAATTTGATATCTTGCTACACTGTTGCAACCTTTACCTCTATACTGACCTTGCTCATCTATCGCCTGTTCTGCTCTATTACATCGTCACCGATTTCCGGCAATAGCTGCTACTGGCAGCTCCCTAAGTCCTGGACTTAATACTCTAAGCATTCGTCAACCTCACTTCATCGCTACACCCCAAAGCATGTTCCGCTAGTACGACCTCTTCGCAGCCTCGCCGGCGCTCTGTTACACTCGCAAGGAGGCGATTTTGTCCGAGCTTCACCCATCCCTGCCCTTTATGTGTCGCCGTTTGCCTGTCACATAAAAGCGTCACTCAAATGAAGGCGACCGTGCGCTAGGCAGCAAAGTTGGGCGGGACTTGCCGGCGCATAGAAGTGCTTGCGTTTGCAACCTTCGCAACTTGTCGCCACTTGACGACGACACCCACACATCCGCTACACAACATTCTCCTCACCACTTCATCGCTGCACGTCGCCTCCCACCGCAATGGCGAGACGCAAACCCCAAGCCATGAGTGCGGACGCAGAGCACATCGCTGATAGTCTCTCATACATCAAAATCGAAGACGAAGAGGAATCCACGGTGCCTGAAATCGACCTCACTGGACTAGACGACGAGCAGGAAGGAGTTGACGCTATCCGCGAAGTCACGCCTACCGAGCAGCAGCTCCCGAGCGATTTACCGGAATTCTGGATCTTCATCGACTCTGCTAGACTTCGCCATTCCGGCGAGATCATACGACCCGGCGATAGCGTGCAATTCGACATCTCAGACCCTGAGGAAAGATCTGGATTTCGCTGCGAATTCTTGCACAACATTCGCATCTATCACGATCTTTCTACCGACCAGATTATCGTTGATGGCGATCTCGTCAGGCGCATGAAGTATGCGGACTGCATGCTCTCAAGAAACCGAGTGAACGAGGTCTACCTGACGCTTAAAGCTCCTCGTACCGGACAAGATGCGAATATGCGTGAATGTTGTGCCCGAAGACTGCTCTCGGATGCTGTCTGCAAGCGTAAAATCATTTTCACAAATCAGTCATTCCCAGCTCACAGTGTGTACGCTTATCCCTACTACCCGAGCAACTCGCTCCCTGAGATCCGAGAGCTTGCACAACTTGTCTGCCGCTGGAGGTTTACGGAAGAAACGATCAACTCGGGTAGCAAGGTCACGGCTGGGAGCATGATGACTTTGAGTGAGGAAGAGTGCGACAAGTTCAACAATGAGTCCCGAATCTGCCGCCTGAAAGAGTTTCTCGCAGAGAAAAAAGAGAGCGGACCTCGTACTCATGCTAAGGCCATCAAAGCAGACGAGCGAGCTTTCCAGGAGGTGCTAGACAACGAAGGAATCAGCCTCCCTATGCGCACGCTGAAGCGACCATACTCTACGATGGACACGGTCGACCTCACTACCGAGAGCGGCGAAGAAATCATTGTCGTGAAGCATGAAGTTAATGAGACTATCAAGCGCCTGAGCTCTTCCGGGAAGCGTATCACCAAGAGAAAGACAGTCAGCACAACTACAGAGCACACTATTACAAGCAACCGGTCGTCGATCAAACGCGCTTTCCCTGCCACCAAGCCTTTACAGAGCTCAACTCGCGGCATCTTTTCGCCAAGTCCCACCACATTACAAGGCAACCGCAGCCGGAAAGTAGCCGCGCTGATGGGATACACATTTGGCGACCTATGTGCAGGTGGAGGAGGTATGGCAAGTGGCGCAAAGCAGGCTGGCTTCAAGCTTAATTTCCTCCTTGACCATTGGGAAGCTGCTTGCAGCACATTGAGCCTCAACTTCACCAATTTCCACACTGACGTCCTCCTTAAGTCAATTCATGACTTCTGCTCTAAGGAGTGCGCGTACGACGCGAGGGTGACTGTCCTGCACATAAGCTTTCCGTGCCAGCCGCATTCACCTGTCCATACGGTAGAAGGCCGCAGTGACGGGGACAACATAGCTACCAGCTACTCTGTCGGTCCCATCCTCGAGAGATGCAAACCTCGCATCGTCACCTTCGAGCAAACCTCTGGGATCGTCACTCACAGAGGAGGCTTCCACTTCCGGGCCCTGATCCGTCAGATCACAGACTGTAGCTATAGCGTTCGCTGGAAGATTTGCAATCTCGCGGAGTATGGAAATGTTCAGCCGCGCAAGAGGCTGATCATCATTGCTGCTTGCCCAGGCGAGATCCTGCCACAGTTTCCAGAACCGACTCACGGCCTCGGCACAGGAAAGTTGCGTCCTGCGACTATTCAAAATGTTCTCGACAAAATCCGCAACATCTCAGTACCACCAGAGCTCGCCCGTTCCCTACCTAGGGACGTGCCGCGCTACGACTCCGACCAGCCGTTGCGAAGCTGCATTACTTGCGATGGCGGCGCTGCCAACCTTCACCCAAGCGGCAAGCGTACTTTCACGCTGTTCGAGCTTGCTGCGCTCCAAGGATTCCCGCCTACGCATCGCTTCTTTGGCACGAAGACGGACATCTTGAAGCAGATTGGGAATGCGGTTCCGAGCTGTGTGGCCAAAATTCTCTTCGAACACATCAGCGAGAGCTTGAAGGAGAGCGATCGCCAGATTGCAGCCTGGAAACCAGAGACTATCGATCTGATGGACGACGATGAGTGATCAAATCTAGCCTGGAAGAGCTTCAAATTCGACACGGGCTATATGGCTGTTCTTCGCGGCATTCAAAGGAAGACGAGCTCGCATGTTCGACTTCACGGCTGCATGCTGGGCTCTGTTGTAGCGATTGTTGCTCTTTCATAAGGACCTCTGTCGCTTTCGAATACTGGCTTTCTTCGAACGAACGCTCCGTTTCTGTCGAGCCTCTTGCCCTTCTTCCCCTGGCGGCATTCGGCATCTTCGCAGAGCTACTGCCAAGACTGAACCCACTGCTGGATATCAAGCTTCTCTCACAATTGTTAGATTCTCCGCGCTTCTTTGAGGTTTCTTGCTAGACGGCAGCATTCTTCGCAGCGCAAGCGCGGCGCTATTGCAGCTTTTATGCTGCCCTTCTGGACATAATGATACAAGGCTCGCGCAACGAAAACCGCTGCTACAGTCCCTTGTCACTTTCCCATAGCTTCCGTAATCACAAATCGCAGACTATAACCCGCATACTCTTCCCCGTCAACCCCTTTGTAATTTCCATGCCTCATCTTCATGTCTAAACCTATGCCTTCTAGCACACACTGCAAAGCCCTCACATAAGCCACAGTATCTTTTGCAAAGCCTCCAAATTGCCAGCAATGTGGTAACCAATCTGAGGCCAGGTCCCGGTACTCGATATTGTAATAGACGCTCTCCTTGGTCGATGCTCTGTCCGCCTCAGCCGGTGACCATAGTAGCAGCTGAGAGTCGTGTAAATCAAACACTTCCACCTCCCGAATTAACAAGATTGCTTCGCGGCCGATAGCTTGGAACCAGTTTGCTAGTGGGGTAATAGGTCCGTCGTCCAGGTGGGCGCTGAAGCAGGTGGCAGCATAGTACATATGTAACGATTCTTTACGAATCTGGCGACATGTACGAGTCAACGGATTTTGTGCATTTGTCGGTCCTGAGACAGGTCCTAGAGATCTACGTGATGGCCGTTGCGTAGCAGAGGTGAAGGTGTGCTCGTAGATCTTGTTTCGGAGCTCTGGGCTTAGGCGGGCGAAGAGGGAGGATTCCATAATCAGTGAGCAGAATTATATGTACCTTCACGTTCAAGTTGTAGGAAAGATGGGGACATGGCTGTTGCTTTCAGTGATGAGGTGGTGTGATCGACAAACCGGCTAACGCCACGGCTCCGCAAGAGGTGGGTCACATGTGAGGTCAAAGATAAGAAGGTTAAAAGAAGGTTATTTAGACCTTGGATTCGAAGTAGCGATTCGGATTCCTGCGAGCAATAATGAGAATCATGCCGGGCTCAGAGTAAATAGCATCACCTAGACAATTGTCACGGCTTGGAAGAACGCACGCAGCACATTCCAGGGTACTTATCGAAGCGGAATCTCGCTTCAGCATGGGTATCATTACTCTTGAGTGGTATTCTACAACATTTGATAGGCAATGCCTCTCTAAACAAGTTCGCGCCAAAGTGCAAGACTCAACGAGACTGCCTCAACTGGAGCCTTTTATCACCCAGAGCGCGATCATACGCGATAGTTCCTCCCCGTACAATCTCAAGCAGGTCGAATCCGTACAGTCCTTCAACATCCATCTGCGTCTTGAAACTCTTCACTGCGTCTTATTGCGCTTGCTTCGCCGAGCTGCCGCACCATCACCCGCGGCCTGCTCCGCCTCGTCGTTGGCACGCTTCCCCTTCGCTGCTCCTTTTTGAGGCACGTTCTTCCCATCCGCTCGTACACCCTCACCATTCTCACTCTTTGTTCGCTTCTTGGCTGGTTTTTGAGCCAAAGCCTTCGCTCTTATATCGACAGCCTCTTTCTCCGCTCCTGGCTCTGCTTCGAGGATGTGTGACCCTTGGCTATCGCGCTTGCGCTTCTTCGCTTCTTTCTTCGCCTTCTTTTGCTCCTCTTTAATTTTCAGGCGCTTTTCGAGCTCGACGCTGACGTCTTCGTATTGTGCTTCTGGGTGAGAACCGACATTGTGCTCTTGCGGTGTCCCATTGACGACAGATGGCTGCGTTCCGGCTTGCTGTTGCTCTTGTTGCTCGCGGTGCTGTTGGATGCGCTGCTTCCTTTGCTTGCGGATTTGCTTCGGTTTCAGGTGGACAGTAGTGATAGCAGATGGCTGCTCATTCGGTCGATTTGATGGTCTCTCCGCCGGCTTGTCTGCTTCCATGTCGACATCTCCGATCGTAGCTGTGCGCTGCTTCTTTTGTGGCCTCGGTGCGATCTGGATAGGGCTCGGATCGGTTGTAGCTCCTCGCTTGGCCGATGCGACTTCGACAGGCGTCTGCTTGGCCTTTTTGTTGGGTGTGGTGATCTTGGGTGCATCCGAATCGCTCTCGCTAGAACTCTCCGCCTTGCGTTTTGCCTGTGTAATTGCCTCGTCTTGCTCGAACGCTACCACTCTCGCAGCCTCTGATGTAAATAGCAGCTTTTGAAAGCCCACATAGCTGTCTTCTGGCAATTTTCCGGCCGATTCCTCAGGTCCAGTGATGGAGCATAGAGATTCGAAGATCCGAGCGTACGACTCTGTTGTGCTTTTCCAAGCGCTGATGAGAGAGTCTCTGTAGTTCGTAGGGAAGGTGCCATTGTTCGAAACATGCTCTTGAGGGATTTTGACGTGGATCCGCTGGACAATGTCTTTCGCTTCGGTAAGAAGGACTTTTTGTTCTTCGAGACGCGAAATAGAGCCGCGAATCACATCATACAATGGTTGGGAAACGCTGTATGCAGCCGTCTCTTCGGTATTCGGCCGACTTGTGCTCGTCGAGGATGGCAACATGACCAGGTTTCGCAGCTCGAGCGTTGCTGGGAGCAGCGAGTCCAGAGAGGGCGTTGCTGTGTCGCAGATGTGGTATGCGGAAATGTGGTAGTCGGAAGCGTTGTTGTCAAAAATGTGAATGTCGCAAATGTGGATGTCGCAAGCGCAAGTTAAGGCATGGAAGAAAGAGCTTCTGAGCGCGCGACTAGAGAGCAGCTGCCGCCTTCACTAGACCCTACCTCAATGGCACGGACAGAGAGATCAAACAGTGAAAGCACCTTATTATACATGTTCCGTCACGAACAACTTTCTGCTCCATTCACTTACGACCGGCTAACTACAATCCCCAAAACGAGCATTGTATTGTTTCTTGGAGGCACTGCAAGATGCCGCGACGCTCTCAGGCTGGAATCTGGAATCAGCCCCACCGTGGCGTCACTCCGAAACACTGAGCTTCCATGTCTTCGCAATCAAGGTACAGGTACAACACCAGGGACTGTCCTTTTGCCAACCTCACCAAATATCGCCCGTCGAAGCTCTCAAGATGGCCGCCAACGAAAACGAGAGCCCTCTGATCACTGCGCTGCCGCCAGAGACAGACTACATCAGCTACCTCACCATCGTCGAGCATTACCTCAGCGAGGACAACCTGCCCATATTGCACAAGGTATTGCAGGATGAGAAACTCACAACAAACATTGGCTGGGACTTGGTTCATCTGCTCGTGCCGCTGCTCCCACATTCTACGCAATGCTTGCAAGACATCGCCCGCTTGGGCAACCCTCGAGAGGTCATTCTCAAGGTCACCGAATCACTGCGACTGATCGACTACGAGGCACTCGACGAGCCCGAGGACGACGATGAGGATGCGGCTCCTGGCGCAAGCGCTCACCCTCACAAGACAGCACCTGTTCCCGATGCCAAAGATCAAGCGAGCAACACGCAGGCGGCTGAGCTGCCACCACCTTTGCCACTGCCCGTCAACCAGTTCACAGCGCTACTCTCGATGCTTGCGACTCTACACACCCGTATCAAAACAAAGTATCCTTCACGATTCTTGAGCACGACTCTGCAAGCCATTCTGGCAAGCTTCTCCGGCGCCGTCAGTCACAAGGAAGAGATGGTGCTGTCCATCGTACAGACCATTAAAGCCATCACTGGCATCCGCAGGCCAGCACTTCCCTCACGGAAGAGCAGTGGCATGCTGCAGAGCATGGGCGTCACTGACAACCCGAGCCTTGTCGCACCGTCCTCGCGAGCTGATCCCGAAGGTGCTTTCGTGCAGGATACCAGCGCAGAAGAGACCAACATGCAGACTAAGCTTCTGCAATCATTCATCACTCACGTCTTCGAGGAGTACCTACTGAACCTACCACCAGCCGACGATGTGCCTGGCATGGCTTGGAGCTCTCGCTTACTCGAAAAGCTGAACCCTGATCGCATCATTCCCAACAAAGCCAGCATTACAGAGCGCTTTAATACCGAGCAGAGACTTGCTCGTCGCATCGACGCCGTCGGTCAAATAGTCTCACTCGCTCAGGATTTGTTCATCAGAGACACCGACCTTCTCGCAGCGGCAGTGATTGTAGAAGCTGTCCCTTCGAGTATAGGCACCGAAGATGATCCTCCCGCTTCAGCTGCCGACATTCCCCTCTCCCGTGTCGGATCCCTTCTCCTATACACTGCGCGCCAGTCGTCGATGTACTTGCACGAAGCGCGTCCTAAAGAAATGCCCCCGCCATTCGCCATCTTCCCCGACCACCAAGAGATCCTCAAACACTGCCTCTCATCGCCTGCCTCTGGCACAGGAACACTAGGCACCGAACCTTATGCTTTGATTGACGCTGCAACAGCTCTGGGCATGATATGCCTGGAACAGGACAGTATTGGTGAACCGCAGTCAGACGAAGACTTCAACACGTATCTCCAATTGCTCTCTTTGCTGTCTTCCAACTGCCCGAGCCCGAATCTGCGTGGACATGCGCACTATCTGACCTCAACGGTACTACGATCTCACCCCGACGAGAACGTTCGTTTGTCTTTCGTTCGCGACACTCTCGAGCACTGTCCCTTCGAAAATCTCAAGGTCTCAGCAGTAGGCTGGATAAAGGGTGAAACGATCGAAGCGAACCCGCCAGTTGCTTCCCAACAACAAGCATCCGAAGCAGCATCGCCAGCAAAATCCATCTTCGCGACACCTCACGCGCTGGACAGCCTGGCACCTTTCCTTTTCCCGTCTCTCAGCGCCGATATCCTGACGCCACCAATCGAGGAAGGCTACCCAACCTTCGTTGCAAACTTGCCCTTCTACCTCTCGTCCCTCAACTTCCTCTACCTGCTACTATGCGCCAAGCATATGCATACCAAGCTCGAAATCGAGGATATGTGGAAAGACAACGACGTGGCTGGAAGCTTCCTGCAACCGCTGCGAGAAGCTAGTGCTCGGTTCAAGCAAGCGATGGAGCCAGGCAAAGAATTGGAGGAAGACAGGAGCGAGAGCGCATTGGCTGAGATACAGGTCCTGGATCAAACTGTCGAGCGCGTTACAAATGCGGTTCATTTCCTGAACGAGCCATGATCGGAGTGATGATTTTCGAAGGATATCTCCCTTGCATAGAAGGATCTCCGTAGGAGAACAAAACACGTCTACCTTACCTCATCCCCGCATGCAGCTGCGAGTCTAGCTTGCGTGATTATTGCGTACACACATGCGCATCATGCGCTGTAACCTGCTGCTTGCTTTCAAGCTATCATATCATGACTCGAGACGGCTAATCTGTCTAGACGAGATGGGAAGGACACTATGCCGTGTTTGCGGTAATCGTCCCTGACTTCGAATCTCAAAGACCCTCGAGATGATATCAGACATTCTGGCCAAAGATAATCACACTCTTTCTACTGAGATATAGGCGCTCTGAGCATGGATCATACTCTGATCTTCACATCAACAAATAACCGGGCCAAGGGAGCCAAGCTTCCAGTCTGCGGGGATAAACCCCTGCGCCTCCACAGAACCTTAATCGGCAACCGGGACGCCTTCTAGCCTTCTAGAAAGTGAATCTGCTTTTTGCCACCACACTTCGAGTCCACTGCACTCTGTTCACGGATACGGCGGCCAAGGCTTCCCCTAAGAACCCCGAGTTCTCAGCCAGCCCAGTGCATTCTCGCCGTGGCATCATGCCCTCCCGCAAGGGCCGCACAGCAATATCAGCGACAACGCATCGCTTCAGCTCGACGTGCATCATCCTGCGCATTCCGGTCACGACTTGCAGTTGGTGACGGCAGAAGACGGCATCTGCAGCTCATATCCTACTCCAGCTGGTCACGAGCTCTGTTATGCGCGTGGAAGGAGCGGCACCTGCAAACCAGACGCCGGGTGACCGCATCTGAATCAAATGTCGATCAACTGTTTTGGTCCCGCGCTGCTTTTCCAGCAACGCTCCTAAACGCTCCCAAACACATGATCCAGGTCTCAACATCACGCCCTGCGCTCTGCCCAGTGCGTCGCTGGTGCTTGGCAACCGGTTTGTAGGGCTATGCTCGAATTGAATCACTTGTCACCAAAATAGCGACGCCTCTTGACTGATACTGGGAGACAGCAGCCTGCTTCTAGGCCCAGGTATCTTCGTACCTCGTCGTACCTCGCCATCCTGCGTTGGACCCCTCTTCGTCCATCCCGAAAAGTAACTGCACCTGCCGAAATAGCTTAAGGTAGTCAAAACATATCCGGAGCTTGTTCAAGCTGCAGAGCACACTTTGATCTCCGCATCACCTGCTGCCAATCGTGCACCTTATGCATAAACCTATGTCATCGCTAGCAGCACATGTCACTGATTTGCATGCCCGAATTCTGCATGTCGAGGATTAGCACCTCACGTGCATTGGCTGCTTGACGTACCGTGGTACAGCACTCGGCACAGGCCGCCGCTTGTTTCTCCTCGGATTCGTGGGGATATCCAGATCTCGGCCTACCGGCCTCGTCGTGGCTGGATGATACTCGCCCAGCGTGCTGGTCTTGGTATCCATCGACGACACCAAGGTCATGCACAGCCTAGATGCTGCATTGTTGCTCAGGTCGAGGGCACGGGGGCTGCGACGGTGCAGCCCCCTCTCTTTGCTATAAGTCAATCGTCCCCGACACGCAAGATGGTAGGAATTGCACACTCATCTCACAATCAATCTGGCTGCGATCATCAACATGCTCTACTTTCTAATCACTGCTTTGCTCGCTGTCTCGGCTGCTGCGGCGCCTGTTCTTAACACCCGAGCTGCTTCGGCAGGATGCGGCAAGACTCGAACGCCTGGATACAATGGACCCTTCACAATGACATCTGGAGGGAAGACTCGCTCGTACAAGGTCCAGGTAAGATATGAGAGGATTGCCTACTCGATCGAAGATGTCTAATTGATGGTCCAGGTGCCTCCCAACTACGATTCAAAAAAACAGTACTCGCTGTTGTTTGACTTTCATGGCCGCGGCGGCACCTCTGATAGCCAGAGATCGAACTCCATGTACTACGACTACGCCGCTTCCTCGGGATACGTTATTGTCTACCCGCAAGGCCTGTCGGGCGACAAAGGCGCATCATGGCAAGGACCCAGCTACGCTGTCTCCGGCGTAGACGATGTCAAATACGTCGCAGACCTGCTCGCACACTTCAAGAGCAACTACTGCATCGACACCAACAAAGTCTTCGCTTCCGGCATGAGCAACGGCGGAGGCTTCGTGAACACTCTCGCATGCTCGGACACCGGTGACCAATTCGCTGGCTTCGCCATGGCAGCTGCAGCGCTGTACACCGACAACTTGTCGTCCAACTGCAACAAAAAGCGTGCAATCCTTGAGTCTCACGGCGACAACGATACTACCATCCCGTACACCGGAGGCTCAGGGCTGGGCGGCAACCTCCCCGACGTTGGCCAATGGACCCAGCGCTGGGGCGAGCGCGCTTGCCCTGGCACGTACGCTTCTAGCACGAGCAAGACTGGATACGATATTGTCAACTACTCGTGCGGTGGCAACACCAATGTTGTGTCGCATTATCACTTGAAGAGTCCCGCGGCACACTGCTGGCCGAGCTCGACGGGCAAGAACAAGGATGCGACGAACAACCCTAGCACTTGTGGTGTTGCGAAGGCGTTGGACTTCACGGCTGTTGTACTGCAATGGTTCAGCGGGAGGAGCTTGACGAATGTACCGGGTGCTTCTTCGTTGAAGACGACGTATTAGGAGGGGATTGCATGGTGGGGATGATAGTAATGATATAGATGAGCAACGAGTTTCTTTGCAAGTTATTTGATGATAAGATCAGACCTACATCCTGCTGTCCGGCTCATTCTTGACCATCGTTCTGATCTTGCAGCATCTCACAGTCTATGTTTGAGCCTAAATCATCGGAAGGTACAAAGTGGGGTTTCCCCCAACTTTTTGGTCGTATCGAAAGCTCCGAAGAGAAGAAGCTACACATTTTTCACTGAGGTAAATATAAATGCGTCCGTGTTCTAAATGCGTGTTCGAGTGTCGTACACCAACTGGCTCCGCGAACAAAATCCACATCAGCTCGCTTGAGACAGACCATCATCTGTTGCCATGCCACACGTCTGTCGTCCGCTCATCGCTTTGAAGGTCGGGGAACGTGTAGCGGGACTGTCTCCTCGTGGGCTGTCTCCAAGATGGACTGTTTTTCCGCCGTTCGTCTTCCTTTGCTCTTGTTCTTTTCGCTCAGCTCCTAAGGGCTCGACCTGGAGTTGCTCATGATTCCGCAGGTCTCCTTGCCGCTCAACTCTATGCAGTCCATTTTCTCGCTGATCATATGCTGCCTGCATATTTACTTCCAGAAGCTGGTGCCTCATCTCAACAGAGTCAGATTCTTGTTGCAAAGGTACCTCGTCCATCGCATCCCGGTGACCCAACGCAAGACGAGTTTCGACCAAGTACTTAGGTAGCGGATCCGCACCGTTGCGGTCTTCAACGGCAACCGTGTGATCTTCGCCTGCTTTTCTTGTGGTTCTGTACACTGTGGAAAATCGATTGCTGTAGGACCTTCCACTCAGCCAGATGTATGCACAGCCCGCGAGGCTCGCACACAGCACGAAGCCGAGTGCTAGTCCGTAGGACAGTAGAAGGTTGAGGTAGCTGTATGCGTAGGTGTTCCGAGTGCGGGAAAGCACGATCAGGGTCTCAGACTGGGATCTTCTGAGGAAGAATGGATCGTTGAACAATGAGAGCGTTATGTTATGAAAGAGCCCTTCGATGGTGGAACCAAGAGATTGATTGAACGTCGGCGAAGTGAATGCTTCTCTGGGGAGAGCATGGGTTCGGTTGCCGTCAATAGTGGTAATGATTTTCCACACGCTCTCGTCTGGCCTTGTCGGTGGCTCGCCTGTGTCGGGATTGTCGACTAGTAGGTCGACTCTACCCAATAGCGGTAGAAGCTCAGTAGTGAATGGCAAAAGAGTTCGCATTAGCTCTGGGCTCTGGCTGATGACACCTTTCTCGACGTAGTAGCCAATTTTTGGCTTGTTCATCCTCGTCCACCCCTCGGCCCAGGTAGTTGTGACAGTCCCGACGAGCAACATTCCCAGTGTCTCCATCATCGCCATGTAGCTTAGCGAAATGGACTCCAGCTCGGTCATACTTTTACTAGCCGTGTGATGACTGGACTCAGTGGTATGCTGCACGCTATTGAGCGAAGAAGTCTCCAAAAGTGACACTGTTCCTCTTTGGCTGCCGTTAGAGGTCAGGTTGACCGTATACGACGCGTTGTACAAGGAACAGTTGAGTACGTTCCAAGATTCAGGTGCGCCTAGCTCAGCCATCTCTCTTCTTGCGACAAACAGTGTTGCAGGGCCACCGCTTTCTGCCGCCCCAAGATATCGCCCACGGTAGGCGGCGTAGTCGGCGTCGTTTGTAGCCTCCAGGTTTGACTCCAGGGGTAGAAATCCGCGGTTTGCGCTGTACTCATCGAATGGTACCAACGAGCCATGCTCCGGTGTCCAAGAAAGGAACACCACCGTTTTGTTGCATCTTTCGTCATATGAGGCGGTCTGGTTGGTCACGACAAAAGAGCAGTTCATAGCGTAATCGAAGCGACGCAGTATCTGCGGAGTGACAGGTTGACATTGTACGGCGGGGCTAGCAAAGTCGACGACTGCGCTTGAGTTAAGGTGAGAGGCTTGGAACTCGGGGACAGCACCCTGAGAGGCAGTCTGAGTAGCCAGCCTGATTAGGCGTCGAGATGGACTCTCATAAAGTTCAATGACCGACGACTCTCCGACAAGCTCGCCAGTGTCAGCGTTTATGCCTGGTGCCTTGAAGGTTTGACCATTGTACACCATCTGTGAGCTGTTGAATGCTGGTATCATGGTATAGGATGGAACGTTTTTCGAGGATTCCATTGATATGACAGAGAGCGTTGCCGGTGGCAGAAGCGATGCAAGAGGCAAGAGCCACGAGACCAGAGCCATGACTGCTAGCAATGGGCTGATGCTTAGAGCTCGATAATCCATAAAGTCGATCACTGACCCCAGCAGTCCCACCAATGCGTCAAGTTGAGACAGAGCCAGTGTCTTCCGAAGGACGGTCACCCAGAAGATCTGCCAGTAGGCAGCGCCTAGAGCGATTCCCATGGCCGCTCGGAATAAGAAGGCGAAAGCGTTGCCTATAGCTCGGTTTGTTTGCTGATCCCAGAGTCGTTCGTCGACTGGTTCGCCGTCCAAACTCTGATAAAACGCATGGTGCCCTATGGCGAAGGCTAGGCCACTGCAGAAGGCTGTCACAATTACCGTCGGTGTTCGCCAGTGTACCTGTCGGGTAGATACTCTTCGCACCATGGCTGAGGATATCTTGTGCAACAGGAAGGTCACAATGCTATAAAGATTGCGTTAGGCTGGACACGTCGGATGCAAATCGTACCTTTATAGCTCTCTTCATCAACCGCAGCAACAAGGCTGGGGAACCAGAATCAGACGCATGCAAACCATGCACATCCAATGTCGAACGCATTGCTATTGGTCACCTGTCGTAGCGAGGGCTGCTGCGCTGCAAGCCACCAAATTTGCGATCAGGCTGAGCACGAGTAGACCCAGGCCTTTGAGCATTCAGAGCGCTTCCGGTCGAGAATTCCGGAAACCCGCAAAGCGACAAGAACATGCGAGTGATACAGTGGTTGTGACGGTGGGGCGACCTAAATTGCGATTTTTGGATTGTGTGAATCGAACGTACATAGGCCGCGCCAGCGGGTTACAATGCATGAGCCGTACAATTCGTGTCCACACGATAGAGCATGGTAAACAAGGCTGAGCTCAAAAGCACTGATCGTGCCTTGCAGTGTACACCGATGCTCAGCAACCTTCAAAAAGTGAATGGCTTCACCAGCGAAGGTGCAATCATTTCTCGTCGAGTACCCGATAGTAAAACCTGGATTTACTCGGTATGATGAACTGTTGAGCTGTCTGACTGAGCGACTGATTTGATGGCGAGATGTTCAGTCCTCTCCCATACTCTTCATACGTTGTTCCTTGACAACAGTCTAGATTCGATGTATTTAGCAGATTTGCGCTTGTATTGCTTCTACGCCGAATGATTGCTAGTTTACACTGCATGGCGTCCCAGCTCATATGAAGCTGGCTCGATTCCCGTCTCAACGTACAGTGTACAAATAAAGTGCTTCCTCAAAATATGCATGCATACCAGATCGTCCACCCGAGGTGTGCACATCTCCATCTTTTCGCATGCTCCACACTTGCCTTCTCAATCCTGCCCTCATATATTCGCCTCATCTTCATACTCCAACAGCCGCTTACTGCGCAGCGCTGGTGATCTCCCTGGTGCCATCGGTGTCCACAACAACCTTGGGGCTCGCAAAGAGACCCTCGCCGATCTTCTGCTGTGTGGTGCCGGCGTTAAGGCCACCCTCCCTCTCTGCTCTCCTCCGCCTCTTCTCAATCAATCTGTCGCGGGTCTCGCCAAGGTAGCGCATCTGGTTGTCCTCCATGCCCTGCAGCCAGTAGCCGAAGCTGGCACCAACGAGGCCGTAGATGGGGTAGGCGAAGAGGCCCTGGCGGTAGAAGAAGGGACGCATCTCGATGCCGAGTTGCCATAGACGGACGGCGACGCCTGATTAAGGTTAGTATATCTGTTCTTCTTGCCTATTCCTCGTGTTTGCGCGTACCGAAGCCGGACCAGAAGAGGATTTTGGAGACCATTGTGTCGGAGCTGCTGGGGTTCGCGCCCGCGCGGTGTGTGCAGTGGTGTCGGGAGAGAGATTTGCGTTTCCCGAGAGGTTGTTTGGCGGGTGTCGGGTGGGTTATTTGTTGTCGGGGCTGAATAAGCGTCACGCGCCAATGGTCGTGTGAAGGGAAGTGATGTCGCACAAGCTTGCTCGAGGCCTCCTGCGACAGCGGAAAGTTGCGGGATGGAACCTGAGGCAGCCTTGACCAAGTTCCCCGCGTCACGACGACAGCGACTTCTGGCATCGCTGCATCAGAGCGTTCGCGACTTCTGGCACCGCCGCATTCAATCAACGAGTCGCGATCTCTCGCGTTTGGCTTGCCTACAACTAACCCATGCGACCGGCAAAATAATCCTCACCACCACAACATCAACCATGGCGGCTGCCATGGACCCGGCAGTCATGGATGACTTCTCCGACTTCCAGCTACCGCCTCGCAAGAAGCCCAAAACTTCAGACCTGCCGCTCTCATCTGCCCAGCGTGCCTCCATTGATGGCATGATGCACACCTTCAAGAAGAAGGGCGACTTTGACTCATTGCGTAAAAAGGCCTTCCAACAGTACAATGAATCCGCCCAGCGCGGCATGTTCGAGGCATCCCTACGCAACTTCACAAGCGCCGAGATCGACCGCGAGCCACTCAAATACCTCAGACCCGACAGGAGACTAGCAGCACCACTTCTGGAAGGAGCGGCGGCGAGAGCGGAGGTTTACGAGAAGAGCCAGGCCGATGTCGACAACTACATCGAGCAATATCTGGCTAACGCGGAGCAGACATTACGTGAGATTCGGCGCAAAGAAATCGGAGATGAGGCTGCAGCAGAAGAACAGGCGCGAGGAAATAAGAGTGAGGAGGAATACGCGGCAGAAGCAGAGGTCAGGCGCAAAGAGCGAGAGAAGAAGCATGCCGAAGACGAGAAACTGCGACTGAAGAAAGAGGCAACGGAAAGGAAGAAGAAGGAGTTCGAGGCGCTCAAGAAGAAACAGGAAGAGCTGATGAAGGAGACTGCTCGTCTCCAGCTCGAGCAAAAGCGGAGACAGGAACGAGAAGAGTGGAAGAAGGCTGAGAAGGAGCGCGAGAGGGAGCGCATTGCTAAGTTCAACGAGGAGCGCGAAAAGGCAAAGAAGGAAGCAGAAGAGCGCGAGAAGGCTCTTCAGGCAGATCGGGAGAAGCGACAAGAAGCAGAGCGGAAACTGATGAAGGAAAGAGACAAGGAGCGTTTAGAACAGGAAGCTCTAGAGTTGCTGCTTCGGGAAGGCAGGGCAATCACCGACAAATCAAGGCGACCCGAGCTGGAAAGGAGCGAGAGCATGGAACCACCTCCACGCCTTCGACACCAAGCCCCGAACTCGAATATCTCTAAGGAAGAAATGCGATCTAGGGGCTTGATGCCGACTTCACTCACCCTCCGCAAAGGCGAATCGACACCCACAATTCCAACCGGACCACGTAGCGATCGTGACCGAGCTGCAGCAGATGAGCGATCCCGTGTCGACGACGATGTTCGCCAGCGCAACTCCCGCCTTCGCTCTCCCTCACCCACCCGCCGATCGTCAGCGGCCTACGCTGCTCCCGTGCGCAGAGAAGACTCGCGCGACCGCGACCGTGACCGTGACCGCGACTACTATCGAGACAGCATGCGACGAGACCGCGAGCGAGAACGAGACGACTATTACTACCGCGGAGGCGGCGACCGCATCAAAGTCGAACCACGAGCTTACGAATCCGACTCTCGCGCCATACGGGGCTCGGAAGTCCCCAGAGAAGTCAAGAAAGAAATCAAGAAGGAAGAAGGCGAGGTCGTCGAGCGTCCTCCCGTCATCGAGCGTCCTTCCGCCCGCCCACGCAGCCGAAGCAGAGACTCCTACCGCAGACGCGAATCGCCACTCCGTCGAAGCTACCGCGAGCGTACTCGCTCGCCCGCCAGGCGCACATCTTATCGCGATGGGCCAGTCAGGCGAGATCGTAGCCGCAGCCCGGCAGGAATTGATCGATATGTCCCGGGCGGTGGAGCAGCATCGGGACGGGACAGGGACTCGCGTCGAGACCGTAGCCGCGATCGTGACAGGTACGTTGGTCGTGAGAGGGAGGAGCGTAGGGAGTCGGATCGATATGTCCCTCGCAGCACGCGGGAGAGGAGTCGGAGTAGAGGCGACCGTATCAAGCGGGAGAGGGATTGAGGCCGGCATGGTTTGAGCCAGGCTTTCACCATATCATTCCCTGGCACTGGTACAGACGAGAGATGAAGACTCGACGTCAAGCCGCCGTTCTGTAACAGAACTATTATGGCCGATTGCGCAGGTTTCAAGAATGGCCTGCATGTATACTACAACATTGAGTGTCATCGCGAGCTCTTCGTTCCTCACGGCGCGTAAGCTTCCTCGTCGAGCCTGTCTTCCTCCTTCCAGCACGCTTCAATCCACTCTAATGTCACGAGCCGGGGCATCATACTCCTCTGCGCAAATAGCCTCGTCAACTCCTCAAGGCGAGCGCCATCTCCATCCTTAGCCACAATGACATGCGTGACATTCGCACCCTCAACGCTATCCACCACCTGCCCTCCAGCGAACTCAAACGTGCGCAACGCTGCAGCATTCTTGGCTTCAAAGTAAGCCGTCAAGCCATAGAACATCAATCCACGCCCCAGCTTCTCCTGCCCGTGCCCGATCATCTCATCAAGGATTTCCCGTGCATTGATTTTCTTACTGAGGTTCTCCGGCACGCATCCCCAAATCAGACTTATGAGCTCGCCAATCGTAGCATCGCGCAGATAGCTATCTCCAAACTCATCGACATTCTTGGACCATTCCTCTTCATCTTCCGGAGTCGCGTGGTACGCATGTCGGTCCATCTCAACAGGTAAGAGCAGGATATCGCCGTCTAGCGATTGGTCCTTCTCGCTCTGCTCCACTTGATCCCACAACCATCGTGGCCGCCTGATGCTCTTACCGCCTCTCTTCACCAAGCTGGCAACTTTGACGAGGTTTCTGTCCGCGATGCAAATCGTGTCTTCGCCGGCGTCAGAAGCGACGACGGTCCCGCCGTTGGTCTTGACGAATGCTTCGATCTCCGCTCTTGACTTTTTGAGCGGTTTGAGGGCGTCGGTCATGATATGGAAAGTCAAGCCTTTGAAGACTTGTGCTGGTGGCGCTGCGAAAGGTGTGGTGGCGCGGTTGGAGGCGTCTCCTTGGCCTTGGATGACGAGAGCGCGCTTCTTCTTCCTGGTGGAGCGTTTCTTTCGCGCGTCTTCAACTTTGAACTGTTTTTCTTTGCGCTCTGCTTCGACGGTCTGTTTGAGGTCGTTAAAGTCTTGGGTTGACAGTGCTTGCTCCCATGTCTTGTCGCTGCGCATTTTCTTGAAGCGAGGGAATCGAAGCGTGTATCCAGTGCCAAATTGAGTCGTCGTATGCACGCTCGCAGCTTTGACTTCTACCACAAACGAGTCTTCAGGATAAATCCACTGATCGGGTTTTTCGAACTGCAACTTATTCCCACCACCCAGAACGATGAAGTCCGTCGGTGGCTTGTTGCTATCCCAATTTTTCCATTTGCCGTCGGTGCGATGGCGGATTTCCGCGTAGTCAGTAGCAGCGAAACCACCACCCACTTTGAAGAAGGAATAGCATTTTTGTGGGTCGGCGCCTTGGTCGATCTGAGACTGATCAACTCGAAGGCCACAGAGAAAGGAGCTGTGGTTGCCTCCGCCGCGTTTGCCAGAGCCATAGTAACCGCCAATGACGACGCAGTCGAGCGCTTCGCCGAACTCTGTCATATACTCTGGCTTCACTTTGATCCAGTCGTCGTTGCGGTCATTCAGCCTGTAGGCAGAGCGAGGATTCTTCAGAACGAGACCCTCGCTCTTCTCCGCAACGACCTCTCGCAGCCTAGGTTCAATCTCAGAGGCGTCGGTGGCTTCGGTGTAGGCATGGACCTCAAATCGACGGTGGACTGGCTTGACCGCTTTTGCTAAAGCTTCGCGACGGACGCGAAGGGTATGGTTCGTGAGATCCTTGCCATTCAGGTAGAGGCAATCAAAGATCCGGTAGAGAGGCCTGTTACCTCCGTCGTAAGCCGCTCCTTTTTCGGAGAGGGCTGCGGTCTTCAAGTGGCCAAATGGAAACAGTTTGTCCTGCTCCATGTCCCATGTTATCATTTCGCCGTCCAGGATGATGCTCTGCACGCCGCTTTGAAAAGCATCTTTGAGGTGTTTTGTAAGAGCGCCATTCGTGTCTTCTAGATGCTCTCCATAGAGATAATTGTAATCTTTGCCCTTCCTCGACCAGAACTGGAAGTGGATGCCTCCCGGCATACGATTGTCACGCTCCATGTGCAGCTGCATACGCTCGCCATCAAGCTTTTCTTCGATCCAGTAGACATTGTCTTCGCCCTCGGGCTTCATCCTTTTGACAACTTGCTCCATTGAACGCATTTGGAAAGCAGCAAGCTGCGGCTGGAAGCAGTGCATGAGTGAAATGCCTCTACTATCACCCTCGAGCCGAACCTGCGGATCGTATAGTTCCCAGCAAACTCTCTTCAAGCTGCTGGAAATGTTGAACAGATTCTCTGCGTCGGGATGCCAAAGCTCAAGGATGGTCTTCTCGGTTGCTCCAATCTTCATTTGGCGAAGTATCATCCGAATGAGCCACTTGAGCTCTTCAGCGTTCATGCGCTGGTAGAATTCCTGGAAGAAGGGCAGCTGAAGTTCTTCCTTCTTGTCCACATTGGAAAGTGCGTCCAAGCGGTCATTGACTTCAGCAATAGTCATATTGCCAGGTGTTGAGCGCAGTTCTCGTTTCTTGATGGTCTCATAACATCGTCCGGCGAAATCACCAGCCATCACGACTGAAGTCGATTGGCCAGGTGTCTTCCAGTGCAACATGTTGTAGCCGTCAGGGCTGTCCTTGTCGATTTGCATAATCTTCACCAGTAGCTTGGCGATTGTCATCTCCTTGAGCCCGTACATGGCACGGTCGCGGTCCCTGTCCGGAATGATAAGCCTGAAAGCCGGATAAATGTCGTCGCCAACATTTTTACGCCAGCGAGCAATGAAGCGTTCAACAATGGTCCTTTTGTCCTCGTGCCTTTTCGCTTGAGGGGTTTTGACATGTCCCTTACCAGCAGCGCCTCTCTTCTGTTTGGTCTCTTGCAAGGGGTCGAAGAGTGTGAGGAACAGGTCGGAGAACGGCAAGGTCTTTGAATGGTTATGAGGCCGGTTAGGATATTTCATGTCATCCTCTCGTTCTTTCACCGATTTGTCGCCATGGAGTGTGTTGCCCTCGTGGGTGTCGTCCTGGTCGATCATGGTGGTGTCGCCCTCACCGTCTGTGTCCGACATGTTTGCGACAGTGTTGAGTCAACTCAACGCGAGAGCTTGACGCAAGTATACCTTAGCCACCAGTGCCAGACACCCACCGTTCGAGACCACATATGTTGGGAGGTGAGGTGGTGGCGTTGTATCCAAGGTGAAGTGGCGCGCGTCGCACAAACAGGCAACAGCCAGCGCTAGAGGGGAAGTCGCAGTCGCAACATCAGCTCAAGACTTCTAGTCAATCACTGCATCAAGCTAAGGTAGGCAACAATCTCCACCAGAATTATACTGCACCTTTGGCACAGTGCAAATTTGGAATGAAATGTAGTTATGTCGCCTCGTCTTTGGCAACGCAATGTCGTTGTCGATGAAGCGAGGTTCTGCATTGGACCTACGGGAAGAAAACTGCACCAACTCGTGATTGCATGTACGCGTTCATTTCTGGTCCAACAACATACGATGCCTAGGTTCTACTGCCGAGCGAACCCGATGTTTTGAAACGAATACGAACAAGTCATCTGGAAGGTGCAGTACCTGATGCGTTCTTGAACTGGAACGTTGCCTGCACAGAGCATGAACGAGGTGTAAAAGCAGAACACGACGGCTCGGAGTCCGCCGGCATGCGCCAATGGGAAACGTAAAATTCACCTAGTCCTTTTTTCCAGAACGCAAGGAAAGTGACCACGAGACAGAACGAACGGGAGGTTATTATTCATTTCGCCGAAATCTTTTCCATTGAATCACCAAACTCAATCTTGAACGATCGTCTCTCAGAGTGAGGCTTGCGCCGGTCCGGGCGGTCCGCCGACATATACAAAGTGTACATTCACATCTATATGCCATGGCATTTAACAATCGGATGTAGCCATAGGGCTGCCATCAATGCTAAGGAGCCAGGCCCGGAGTGCGATTCAGTCAACAGAAGCCAGGCCAGAAAAATCGATCTCGGGTTAAGACACGGCGCAGTAGAGCGCGGCAAACGTCGGTCTACCAGTGGATTCTGGATGCCCCAATAATTCTTCCCACTCCCCACAAAGCGTCCACCAGTACACGAAGCCAGGAAGTCGAAAAAGGTGCAGCAGCATACAATTTTCCCGGCTCAAAAAGAGACAAGCATTTTGCGGCTCTCGCTGGCGTCTCGATCGGTCCGGGCCCTTGGCCAACCTAGGTGCGTCGGATGGCTTCCGATTACATGAGGGTTGAATTGTTTTAGGTAATAGTCAAGCAGTTGAATGAGCTGTCGTATTTAAGACTTACATGTGAAGGCTTTTGGGCTGGCACGTGCCGGCAAAAATGAAGCTTCGAGGGTTTGTATCCTGGTACTTTTCTGTTATTTCACGATATTACTCATACGACTCTCTCAACTCCCTCGGAGTTGCTTGACAAGCGATGTGCAGTGTGACCTTTCACAAGGCTTGGGAGGCGGGCGTTTGCTTGGAAACGAAAGCCACATTGCGGGGAGCATAGATTGATCTGCCAGTCACGGAGTGCATATGCAGCAACCGCTTTTGAAGATGGCGAGCTGGGCCAATAAAATTGCATACTCTCAACTGGACCAAAAGTGGTCGTCTGCGGAGGAGCAGAGACTAGTTCGAGCAAACCACCGGCACGCCCACAGCGCCACAAGCCATCGACGTCGTCGTTGAACTCATCACCGTCTTCTCACCGCTTGCGACATCACGTTGTCCGGCTGACTCTTCTGACTCCTCCTCACATCAGGTATGCATATACGTAGATGATCGACATATACACGCCCTGCGTTGAGCGAACCCAGCGATGTCGCAAACGCGCTCGTGACTGTTGGGAGCTGGCAACGGACCGAACACTGTTTGAGCAAGCCCATCAAGGTCGCGGTGTGCATTCGCTTTTTGGCAGTGTAGGCGATCGCCTGCTACGCGTGAAGTTACTTCACACGATCTAGTCATCTTGCCGGCCGTTACTCGCGTCATCGGTAGCGCCCGCAAAAATTGAAGCCAGACTCTGCTCCAAGGTTTGCGTTACATAGTCGAATGCTCCACCCGGCAGCTATGGCGCCACAGACCACATGCACGCCTTGCCGACCAAGGGCGCAAATAGACTCTTTACAAAACCCCATGCGCCCGCTCTGACCGCGGACCTTGTGGTCGTTGCTATCCCTCGACATCTTCCACGCCTAGCATGTTTGGTGTCCGACACTCTCAATTCGACCGTCATTCTAACCGCGGCTCTTGCCAGCAGCGAATTGTTCTTTAACCCGAGCCGCAAAACATCACTTCAGCGCTCCACCCGCCGAATCAGCAGCAGCCACGCCGGAAAACCCCAGCTTTTTTCTGCGGCGATCGACGCTTTCCACATCACGTGCACACAGCCGGTCTCGGTTGCCCTCTTCAAGCATGCCCAGCAAGCTCTTGGGATTTGACTTCGGTCGTCGCGCTCCGTGGCAAAGCCATCACAACAACGACAACGGGGAACCGCCCTGTTTTGAAGACGCATTGAAGCAACGCAAAAGTTCCAGCCCTCACGCCGTCGAGGTACGCCGCGCCAGCATG
Source organism: Cladosporium austrohemisphaericum (assembly GCA_022813715.1). NCBI lineage: Eukaryota > Fungi > Ascomycota > Dothideomycetes > Cladosporiales > Cladosporiaceae > Cladosporium > Cladosporium austrohemisphaericum. Next base: position 767,883 of record JAKLLY010000012.1, on the reverse strand, counting down.
GACAATCTCAAGCGTCCGGCGCTTGCAGCCATCACTAAAGCCAAGGGTTCTTCCAAGTCAAGAGACAGAAAGGGCCGGTCGAACGATAGATCCGCCTCGCACGCTTCATCTCATGGAGGAGCCGCATCACCTCGATCGTCGTCTTTCATCAAACCGGTCAAACTGGAAATGGTCATCGAATCCCCACCCGTGATGTTCTTCGACGCACCAAGCACTTCTTCCGGCGCTCTTCTCTCAGGCCGTCTGAAGGTCACTCCACTCGCCGGCGACGTTGTCATGGAGAGTATCATCATGTTTCTCGAAGCAACAGTGACCACCAAGAAGCCTGTCGCCGACCGTTGTAGGGAGTGCGCCAGCCAGATCAGTGACCTCTACGAATGGGACTTTTTCCGAAACCACGCCAAAGTCTTCAAATTCTCGGAGGGCGTCGAAGAGCTTCCATTCTCTCATCTCATTCCTGGCCACCTGCCCGCCACTGTCCACGGTCAAATCGGCACGATCGATTACTCACTCCATGTTCGCGCCAAAACACGCGATGGCCAAGAAACCGAGTTCCGCCGCGACCTGCCCATTAGACGTGCGCTCCGTCCCGGCAACGACAAGAACAGCGTTCGCGTCTTTCCTCCAACAAACCTGACACTTCACGTCACTCTTCCACCAGTCGTCCACCCGATTGGCAGTTTCCCCATCCAATGCCGCATGACCGGCATCACAACCAAGCGCGACGATACCCAGACTCGCTGGAGACTACGCAAATTGACCTGGCGCATCGAAGAACATGAAACGATGGTATCTCCCACTTGCGCCAAGCACGCATCTAAGCTTGGTGGCGAAGGCAAGGGAATCAAGACCGAATCGCGCCGCGATGTCGGTTCCCAAGAACTCCGCCAGGGCTTCAAAACGGATTTCTCCGACGGAATGGTCGAACTCGAGTTCCAGGCCGCTTGCAACCCATCTCTTTCGCCTCAATGTAGTGTCGAGTCGCCGAACGGGCTCAAGGTCGCACACTCGCTCATCATGGAACTTGTCATCGCCGAGGAATGGGCGCCGAACAAGAAGCCCACCCAGGCGACTCCGACTGGTGCCGCTCGCGTCCTTCGCACGCAGTTTAACCTGACGCTTACCGATCGTATGGGCATGGGCATCGCATGGGACGACGAGATGCCGCCCATGTACGAGGACGTGCCAGCCAGCCCTCCGCATTACATCAATGGTGCGACCCGAGTCGAGGAGTACACCGGTGACGACCTCAACGACGACATCGAGCAGATGCATATCTGAGTCAGTCGACTTCATGAACCTCAGCCAGACAGAACGACACCGAAACGAGACACGCCGGAGTTTGGGAGGAGCGGAAGCAGCATGTTTTTTTCTTTCTTTTGCGAGGATCGCGAGATACCCAACATTTCCATTGTTTGCTTGCTTGCTTGCAGTTTTTACGGCGCGGCCAGTTTGGAAGAGGCAGAGTCCGACCAACCCCAAATGAACCGGAAAAAAAGTTAGGCTCGGAACAGCACTCCACTCTTGCAAAGTAGCATAGATCGATTGAATTAATACTACATGAAATTAAACACTTGACGCATCGAGCAATTCTCGTCGTCTTAACAACAAAATCGAGTTTTTCAGCCTTCATTTCATATGCTCGATTTGATACAAGGTCCCGTTTCCTTCAAGGAACTATCTAGACATTCGTTCAAACATTCGTTCAGATCCAGCAGAGCGCACCGTTGAAGAGCTTTCTCAGACAGCGCACTCGTGCTCCTTCATCAATCACAGCAGTAGCAATCATGAGCTGTAATATTGCTCACTATGCCAGGGTAGCTGTATCCACGGCCAATTTCAGAAGTACCTTATCCGATGTCTTCCTCTGGCAGATGGCTCCCTCTGTCCTCGTGCAGCTGGCTTTGGGCGCGAGTTCGTGGCCACAGAGCAAAACTCGTCGTTCTCTGATATCCTGCGCTCCTTCGAAACGTTCCCATGAATTGCGGCGCCCTCTGCATCCATCGAAGGCGTGTTGTTGTCTCGGCAAATTTTCCACTCCAGCAATAGTGATCACCGCTCAAGGCTCGTCAGCCTGCTTCGCGTCTCCCTCTCCCTCTCCTTGTGCCTTCTTCAGCGCTTCGAGCCTAGCCTTGTTCCTCTTGCCAATAATTCGCAACGTGGCTTTCTTCTCGATCTCTGCCATCTTGTCCCAGTTGGAAATGCGGCTCATGGTTCCGTCGACATTCACGACCATTGGGCCGAGGTGATCCAGAGAAACGGTCGTGCCGCCATTGCCCATGTCGAGTTGGGTGGTGTCTGAGGATGAGGCTGGGAGGGCGAGAGGTTGCTTAGGTGCATCGGTTGATTGCTCGTGTTGCTCGTCATTTGTAGGGGTTTGGTCCTTGGAGATTGAATACGAAGTGGAAGACATTGCGAAGGGTCGCGGTGCGCGGGTTGGGATCCTTGTCGTGAGAAAAACGGGCGCGAGGCGAGGGTGTCGGGGGATGAGGATTCGCATAGGTGATGAGAGAATCGAAACCTAGACCTGGGATGTGTTTATAACTCGTCTTGCGATGATGGCGTTTTGCTATCAAGAGAAGTCGCAAGTTGCGACTAGAAAGTGCTCTGGCGTTGCATCATTGGCTGATGTTCAGCCTGATCGACGTTCCATGTTCAAAGCACGTGGCTCTTGCTCTTGCGTCTATTCCTCCATACCACCAACACAAGATCAACGGAACGGCTCTATACCATACACTCTACCACTTGCTAGACACGTTGAACTGCCGGCACCGAGTCTCACTGTTGTCCATGTCTTGCCAAGTATGAGCTTAGCCTCTGCTTGATGCCCATCAGCCGCACGCAGTTCTGGACCACCTTAGTTCACGCTAGCCACCGAGTCGTACCTTTCGCCTATCAGAGCACCTCGCTAGAGCACGACTGGGATTGCCATGCATCGTGCTACACTCTTTGGTTGGAACCGCTTACTTGTCGTACAGCAAACCAATCTGCACAGCAATGGTGTCAGGCGGTGTGTGCGGCCCTTGTCAACTCGTCAACATCCTTCAGCCAGCATGTGATAAGTATCGTAGCGCCGGCGTCAGGCCCTGGATTTCTTTTCGTTTCGAGAAGATGTTTGATGGAACTGGTAGATTGTCAACAGTGATACGCGGCTCTCTCGATTGATCGCGGTGACCTCAGCAAATCACCAACCGACGGCTCAGGCAACAGGCAACCAGGCATATCGGGTAACATCCGCAGGATTCTCAATACGAGAGCGGATTGGATCATCTGCAGCTGCCGCGAAGACGTCTCCTCTTAATACTGGACTGGACATATCTGCCTCGGTATAGAAATAGTAGGCTGCCTCGAATCACCGGCGTCCGCCGCTCGGGAATGTATCTGAGATATTCCAGTCTGCATCCGCATTTCGTTCAGCCGCCTGGATCTGGTGCTAGGGGCCCCTGATCTGCCTTGGTCTGCCTTATTACGAGCATGGCAAGTCATATCAATTCAGCTGCCGATATACTGGTTGAGCACGACGAGAAAGCGGTACCCTCGTACCTACGCCAGGACTCTTCACGATCATTGAAACCCCACATTCAGTCCATAAAGCCTTTTGGCCGCAGAAAAATGCAGGATCGCTCTTATAGGGAGGATGCTATGCTTGAGGCTGGTATGCCGCGGCGAATCAGCGGCAAAAGGAAATGCGTTGGGCCACGGATTAGATCTAGGACACACAGAACACTAATTGCAGTTCCAGTAGTGGCGGTGCTGATACTGTGGGTTGAAGTGATCTCAACAAGGAAGACTAACAGCTGACCTGTACCGCTCACAGAGTAATCTTGTATCTCACGAACATCATCCTAGGAAGCACGTCAGCATTCCCGAGTCTTCTGCACACTCACAACAACATCGATCCCGGCTGGCAAAGGCGCATCGTTGCAGCAGGACGAGCGACGTCTCCTCAGGAAATAACTGCAAACGTTTTACCGTTACAATGCCACAGTCACAATGACTACTGGCGCCGCATTCCTCTCTACGAAGCACTACACTACGGATGCGCCAGCGTAGAAGCCGATATCTGGCTCACAGATGAGAGGAACGATTCAGAGCTTTACATCGGACACTCTTTCGCCTCACTCGAGGTGAGCCGTACACTACGCAACCTCTATATCGACCCTATCATCGAGATACTGGATGCTATGAACCTCAACGAAACTTCAACTCGGTTAAATGGCGTTTTCTCGACGACGCCCTCGCAAGAATTGGTCTTGCTGATCGACATCAAGAACAAGCCCTCACTTACTTTTGAAGCTCTCTCCATCCACCTTGAACCTCTACGGAAGAAGGGATACCTCACATATCACAACGGTTCCGCTCTGGTCTCACGGCCGCTGACGATTGTGATGACTGGCTCTACTCCCTACGACTCGATTCTTGCTCAGAGCACGACAAGGCGGGATATGTTCTTCGACGCCCCTCTTGGAGACCTGACTATGACATCCTCCGAATCTTCCGCAGATCTCCAATCAACACCTGCAGGCTACACAGATTATAACACGAGCACATCCCTCTACGCTTCTACATCGCTTCGAAAAGTTCTTGGCCCTCTGCCGTTCTTCTTCCCCTGGAGCCCGACGTCGTCACAGCTTGAACATATCCGGTCCGTGACGAATGGTGCTCACGCGCGAGGGCTCAAAGTACGGTGGTGGGATACCCCTTCTTGGCCAATATGGCGAAAGGAGCGGGCTTGGAAAGTGCTTATGAGCGAGGGTGCTGACGTACTGAACGCGGACGATCTGAAAGAGGCGAGAGATTGGAATGGGTGGTGATGTTATGACTCTTTCCCGATTCTGTCCCATGAGATTTGTTTCCTGTACTTTCGATGATACCCTTGTCCATGGCTTCATACAGTTCGTATACTAGTCAACCAATTTTCATTTTTGCTGTTTTACAGCGTCACGCTCTTTCCCTCCTTTGAGCTCTGCAGGGCAGCCTCAATGATCCTCAGCACATCCCTCGCCTCCTCTGCCTTGACCGGCACCTCGCCATCGCCAGCGATCGCCTTGCCAAACACGCTGTAGTACTCAACATACGTCGGCGGCGGGCTGACAGTGTCCCAAACCTTCCTCCCCAACGAACCGTTCTGTCCCATAGTAGTGACAGTGGCAGCATGGTCGGCCTCTTCAACGCCAAAGTCACCGGGGAGTGGCGCTCCAGCCTTTGCGACCTTAAGCTGGTCTTCCTGAGGATCCAGGTGGAACTTCTTGAAACTGCCTTTCGTGCCGCGAACCCAGTAGCGCAGTTGCTCGACTTCAGGACTGACAACGCCCGCCTTGGCAGTCACGAGCAACTGCTTCTGGTCATAGTGAAGCAGCACTGTGCAGCTGTCTGCCGAGCCCTGGGAAACTCCGCGGCGCTGGTAGCCGACGAAGCCTGTCACGCGCTCGGGGTTGCCGTAGAGCGAGTAAATCTGGTCAATGAGGTGGGTGCCGAGATCGTAAATGGCTCCGTTGGCGGGAGCGTCCTTTGCTTTCCAAGAGTCGGCGGGCGGGTCAGGGCGGTGGCGGTCGAAGTGAGTTGCGAACTCTGCAATCTCTCCCAGAGAGCCTGAAGCAAGGACTTGCTTCAAGGTGACGAAGTCGGAATCCCATCTTCGGTTCTGGTAGACGGCGAGCTTCTTGCCCGACTCCTGGGCGATCTTGCAGAGCTCATCGGCCTCGGCGGCTGTTGGCACGAAGGGCTTTTCGACGACGACGTGCTTGCCTGCTTGCAGGGCTGACTTGGTCATGTCGAAATGAGTTTCCGGGATGCTGGTAATGACGACAACGTCTACGTCGGCGTCCTTGAGAGCCTCGGCAATGCTGCGGTAGGCTTTTGTGCCGGGGAAGTCCTTCTCTGCATTGTCTTCTGGCTTGGGAGAGCCTAGGTGGTCTTTCAGTCCTCTGTGCTGTACATTGGGATGGATGTGGCGTGCTTACGCTGGACGATGCCGTGAATCTTGTAGACATCCGGCAGGGCACGGATGAGAGGGATGTGGAAGACTTTGGCGCTGTCGACGATATCAGTACATGAGGCTATTAAAGAGCAGATACAGGTACATGACTTACCTCAGGCCGTAACCTACAATGGCGACGTTGAAGGGAGCTTGAGCAGGCATGGCGGCGTTTCTACAGAAGCAGTGTTGAGTCGAATGGAGAACTGCCTGTGAACTCAAGTAGGATGCTTCGGCTTTTATATCTAACAAACTTTGGTATCGTTGAACAATGGGGATTCAGTCATAGCTCGCTGGCGCGCGGTCGATTATGAAGCAAGACGGTCGTTACGCTGAGTCGGGCTTTGAGTTCCAGGAAATCTCAAAATGAGGTGATAACGACGGCGGACTGCTGGTGGCTGCTTTGCAGCCGCCTCGCCTCTGACGTGATTCGACAGCATTATACGAGTGCTCGGGAATCTGATCCCGACACCTTTGAGGCTTGAATCTTGGCAGCATCTCTGTATGCGGTCTCATCGTAAAGCTGACATTGCAGGAGATAGAAATCGCGACTTTCGAGACAATTAGGGCACAAGCAAGCAAACGCCGAGAATAACATGTACAGTAAGCACCAAGGAAAGTCCAGCCGCACATTTTTGAAGCAAAGGTCCAAGCGAACGTGAAAAGGTGCGAGGCGTGAATTTTTTCCACCAAAAGATTAACCAGAAGGTCCAAGCGAGTCGAATCAATCCCTATGGTTGGACAAGGAGTCGGGCGATCACAAATTGCAGGTGCCCCAGTGGGAGCAGATTCAACCGAGATGAGAGATCGTCGAGAATCGCCATTGGGACATTCCGTTCGTAAAACATATATAGACTATGAAGCTACTACTTTACACCCAAACCCTGAGAACGCCATCGCTGAGAGCCAACATAACAGACCCGATATGGGGGTTAACCACAGCATCCGCCTGAGCTTATGCAGAATGGCACAAACAGGCTTTGTCGAGCATACCAAACTCAACACCATAAGCACAGAAAAGACAGCGAAGATGGCGCTGCCGTTCGAAATTGCGCTCGAGGCGGCTAGTCTCCGAGCACACTTTCCGCCTCTTCGCCGTGCTCATCCGCACCGGCATCATTCTGAACGCCGTCCTCGTCGATTGCATCTTCCTCAACCGCCAGACCTCTGCGCTTGAGAACATCAGGGTTGTCCTCTTCGGGGTCTTCAATATCATCATCTTCCTCGTCTTCGGCCACGATCGCGTTACTCTTTGCGCTCGGTTTGGCAGAAGGCTTCGCTTTGGCGGTCTTCGCATTGGCGTTCTTGCCTTTCGCAGCGGTCTTGCGGCCGGCCTTCTTCGCCTGGACATCCTCGATGTCGAAGTACGCACACACTTCCTTGAAGTTATGACCAAGGCGCATGCGGTTTCTCTCGACTCGTGGACGGGCGCGGTCTGCGGACATGATGCCTCCGATGACCGCCGTGATGATTTTGCCAGTGAGCTCACAGAGGCGCTGTTCAGCAAGGAGTGTGGCGAGCAGCTTCGCATCTTTGCGTTGTTGCGATGCTTGTGCCTGGGTCTGCGTTTGTGTGGGCTCGTCTTCATCGTCGGACTCGGGTTCAGAGATGGGATCGTCGTCAATTGGGTCGGCATCCAGGTCCAGATCTCCGTCCGCATCAGCGGATTTAAGCGGCGCGTCCTCTAGTTTCTTGCCACTAAGGCGAGCGAATTTCTTCTCCGACGCTGAGAAGACCTTCAACACATTCTTCTCCGTATCACGATCAAACTGCATGATGAGCACGGTGAAGTCGTCGCTCATTTCAGGCTTCAGTTTGATGCTCTTCAGAGTTGCGACAGAAGCATACAGGTCTAGTTGGTATCCCACGAAAGCGGTACAGATATCTTCGCTGGGCTTACGTGCATTTAGCACGGAGGTAAGGAAACCGCGGTACCTGTCCTCGCGATCGGCAAGAGCTTCAAGCTCCGTATATTCAATCTCGGTAGGTTGAGTCGCGGTAAGACGGTCAGTGAAAGACTTCAGCTTCCAGCGGAAGTAGAAGAGTGCGGCTTCTGCTGCGCGTGAGGCGATCTGATCTTCTTGCGCGGCTTCGTCTGCTTCAGGCGACGTCTGTTCGTCAGGGACAGCGCGCTGGATGAGGGCAAGTATGGCGTCGATGGGTGCTTTGAGGTCATCTCCCCCTAAATTGAGGATGCTCTCGTCCTCAAGTGGCATGGCGCAGTCAGACACAGATGCAAGGCGGACGATCCGAAGTAAATTGTTGCTGAGCGCCACAAGCTCTTCGAATGGCGCAACGCCACGAATGATGAGTGTCTTCGGGTCGACCAGCTCGGAGAAGTTGCGGACTACATCATCCCACAGACTAGTGATCTCTTCCTCGGCAGATTCGTCGAGTTCGCCATACGCCTTTGCGTGCAGAATCGCATTACTTGCAGGCTCAAGGACGCTGTCGCTGCTGTGCGACATGAACTGCTTCTTGATGTCGGCTAGCAACGAGCTGAACGTGGAAGAATCCTGTCGCAGTTCGTGCAATGAAGGCAAGCTCAGGACACTTTCAAGGCGAAGCACCGCCGCGGCCGTGTCTGAAGAGTCGCCAAACTTCCGAAGCAGTCTAGGGATTACGGCTGCAAGATCCGAGGCAGACTCTTCCTGCACTTCTTGCAAGTCATTCTTTTGCCTCTTGGTCAACTTCGCTTTCGTCGATGTCAGCTTCTCGGCCGCGTCTGTGAGGTTACGCTTGACGCTCGCGTTGAGCACTTCCAGTAATATCATCTCTTCCTTCTCCGATAGCGAGGCCTGATGTTTGAGCTGAGAGAGCGTATCATCGGCAATGCCGTTTGTCTTCTCCGAAGCATGGTCAAAAAGCAGATATCCACTCAGCATTCGCCAATCCTGAACTTCTTCCAGGTTGTCATAAAGAACGCTTGCGGCTAGGGTGAATCGGAAGTCGGCACCTGCAGTCAATAGTGTGAGACCGCCGTCGCCATGCGAGCGCTCAATCTGACTGGGTAGCGACTCCTCGCTATCATAAGCATCGAGCACTTCAGCCAAGCATTTCAATTTGAGCCATTCAAGTCGAGGCGCGTCAAAGCTGTCTTCGCTGACCTCAGGCAGATTCTCCTCTAGTGTCTCCTTGCCGCCGAGCTCATCGATCTTTGCATCGTACATCTCGGTAATGCTCTCGGCCAGGAAATTTGCCACGGTTTTCCGTACTTTTGGGTCTGCGTCGAATACTAGTCTGCCGACGGCGTCTACATCATCAGGCTCAAGGAGACCATTCTCGCGTAGCAGATCGAGGAGTTCTACGCCGGAGGCACGGACGTGGGATTCTGAGTCGTGTGTTGCGATTTCAACCATTCGTTTGCGGAAACGCTCGGTGAAAGTCTTCAAGCCACCTATCATGTCGCGCATCTTGAAGAAGCGGATGAGCTGCTTGACAACCTCGCCACGAACCACGGGCGAGATGTCACTAAGCATCCAGCCCATGTATCGTAAGTGGTGTCCATCGAAGAATGTGCTGGGTGCCGTGACGATCCAGTCGCCGAGGGCCGCAATGCACTCACGGCGAATAGAAATATCCTTGTCGCGATATCGGTGAATGAAGACCACGTCGAACCAGTCCTTCAGCAGAGCTTCCACAAATTCTTGAACCTGGCTGGCCTCCTTGGCCGTTGCTTCCATGTCTCGAATACGTCCCTTATTGGCCTTGTTGCCTTTCTTACGCTCCGTCTCGACCTGGCGGTGGGATTTCGCCGCGTTGTCGCCAACGCTGTGCGCTACGCTGCTCAATGCGGTGATGACGCATAGTGAGACAACAGTCGATGTATGACGGAACGCTCTGTTACTCGCAGTAGACATTGCAGCGAACCAGACGTGGATGTTCTCAATCAGCTCAGGGCTGTCGTAGAGTAGTCTGTCTTCGGCGATTGATCGAATGATCACATCCAGCAGGCCAGTCACGCCCTGTTTGAAGCTAGCCGCATTCTTCATCTTTGACATGAACGGGTAGTCTGTGGGTTCAGTCGCTTGAAATTCATTTTGAAGGTCCTCGATCTTGCTGTTCACCGCGTCTGGGTCTTCAATGTCGTGTTCTGTTACCTTCGATGTGCAACCAGCGGCTCTCAGCACAAAGTTGATGATCTCTGCCAGTGCGCTCGACTCGTGCTCAGTGAAAGACTGGCGCCAATCCTTCGCGATTTCCTGTAGGTCCTTGTTGTGCGCGAAGACTTCTGCGAACAAGCCACCAGCGTCTTCGGCATCGGCAAGATCGAGCTGTTTCGCCTTCTTCGGTGCCTTTTTCCTTGCGGCCTTAGGACCGCGAATCGGCAATGCGGTTGCACCGTTCGTTTTTGGTTTCTTTGTGGCCGGTTTCCTGGCTGTCCCGGGCGCTTTGGCTTTACGCGCGCGCGCCTTTCTTTCTCGAAGCTCCTCCTCGTCTGGCTCGTCTTCTTCTGATGGCGAATCCTCCTCTGACGCGTCGTCTTCTTGCATTTCTTCGTCGCCATCGACGTCTTGCGCGCGCTTGCGCTTGTGGTTGATTGGGTCGGACGAAGGGTATAGTGACTCTGGCTGTCTGCGCACGCGTCCTGATGCGCGCTTCATTGTTGACGTGTCCATATCAGGCGCCGGTGAAGAAGACATGTTGAGGAGGCGTCCCGGCATGGACCGATGTGTTTGCGATATTTCGATCACGCGCGAGATGAGATTCGCCGAATGCGCAATATGGCGGCGGTGGCGTTGTTGTCACGAGGCAGAAGTCGTATGGTGAAACGATGAGTCGTGAGTGTGTTAGTAAAGCATTGAGCACCTGCGAAGGAATGGTGCCGCAAAATTGAAGATGGTCGAATAATGTCGTGATGCGCAGGTGAATGTAGGCAGAAGAGACGCGTTGCGCGACTGCCCCACTGTCTTGTGTTTCTCCCAGCAAGCAGCGCCGAGCACCGACTTGCCGGCGATCGTTTGACTCCGCCTGCAGCCCCAGTTCACCTTCGCCGGATAAGACAAGGCTAAGATACTCACACCACAGATTACCTATTTTTTGCCCTCGTTCCGCGACTTCACTTTTCGCGCTTGCGTTTGGTCCTTCCTTCCGTCTGTACCTACAACAATGTTACCACGATAGAGAAACACAGCCCGGACAGCAATGTCCAATCCCTTCTTATCTTCAGCATCCAAACCGGGCCACGGAACCATCCATCTCGCCTTGTTACCACCGAACACCCCACGGCTCAAGACAGTCAGCTACCAATACCCACTGAAGCTCATATCTCCTTCGACTTCGCATGTACCTGGCGATCAGTCACGCCTCGTGCACACAGTGTACCTTCTCAGCTATGGCGGCGGCATAGTTGCTGGCGACACCATTGATCTTAAGGTCATTCTGGACGCTAGCACCAGGCTTGTACTTCTCACTCAAGGCAGCACCAAGCTTTTCAAAGCTCCCAGCCGGGACACCATTAGCAAGCAATGCATGACTGTCGACATCGCGCCGAAGTCGGCGTTCTGCTATCTCCCTGATCCGGTACAACCTTTCGAACGCAGCAATTTCGAGCAGAGCCAGGTTTACAACATCCTTCCGGCGGATGATGGCACTGAACCAGGTAACCTCTGCGTGCTTGACTGGGTCTGCAACGGACGTCCGGCCAACGGCGAGAACTGGTCTTTCTTCCGATATGGAAGTAGTAACGAAATCTATATCTCCATTCCAGATGGGAAACGCAGGCTTCTGCTCCGCGATAATGCCATATTGGACGATGATGGTGTCGGTGGCTCGATCTCGCCTCGCATGGATGGGCAAGCGGTCTTTGGCACGCTGATCCTATTCGGCCCGCTTATGCGCTCTCTCGGACAATTTTTCATGGACGAGTTCAAAGTGATACCGCGCATTGGCGGGAGAAAATGGGACAGTGGGAGCGATTGTGGGGAAGGCGACGAGGACGTCGAACCCGCAGTCGCTCGTCGCTTGGCCAGGCAAAGACACGAGAGTGAATCTGGTCTGCTTTGGTCTGCCGCTTCTGTCAGAGGCTGTGTAGTGGTCAAGTTCACAGCACCAGAGATTGAAGCTGGAAGGAGTTGGCTGAGGAATATGTTAGTGGAGGAAGGGAGTGTGAGGGCCATGTTCGGCGAGCGGGCATTCTTGTGTCTCCGATGATTGGGACGGTCCTCGCGAGCTGCACTACTTGCAGTCCATCAGATGGGTGTTTTTAGAACGAACGCCAAGTGAGAAAGCCTCGGGATGTCTCATCAGTGTCCAAAGTGACGTTCGTGAAGCCAGTGACCGGAAGTTTCACGTTCTCCCATTCCGTTCCGAAGGATTTATTTGACATCCCTCTGGAAGGAAGCTCCGGAAAACATAATGATAGAATGCAATTATTCAACGAGATAAACAATCAAATACGTGTTAGCCCTACATCGCTTGGATATTTCCCATCGAGTCGATTGACTCTAGGTTCTAGCCGGGCGGCTTGGGCAAAGGCCGTGCGGCACGCGTCACTTCTCTTTAGTAGTGGCGCTTTTCCCACCGCGCCTCCCAGCATCCTTGCATTATTAGTTCCTCATGTATCGATAACAATGGGCGGCCACTTTCGTTCCTTTCCAGCTTCTTTATATCTATTATTTTCCACAGCCGCAGCGAGTTTGTCAGATCCGCCGGCAGACACTCCTTACGACCATCAAGACGCCTATAATCGGTTCAGACGAAGCGTCCAGGCACCGAGTGGAGCAAATGGGTCGAATCCTTCGCTAAGCATGCCGACATGGACGGTGCCCGCGACTGGCACAGGAACATCTTACGCTCAGGCTTGCGACAAGGAACAGGCCACTTACGACACGCTGCTAAGCTATGGCATAACGCCTACAGGCACAGATTATGTTTATGGGTCTACCTGGTCGAAGACTACTAGCTACACGGCCGAAACTACGCGTCTTTGCGATGGACGGGTTCGCGCGATAGGGTCGCTCACTCCAGTTCACGTGGGCAGTACCTTGATTGAGAATTGGCCGACTATCACCTACAGTGGTCCAGCTCCACCATGCAGTGTACAGGCATCGGACTGCTCCTGGCTGCGGAAGTCGTATGTGTCGGCGGATAGTAGCTATTCGTCTTCACTATCGCGATACCCGGATGCTCCTCCGGGAGATTCTCCGATCGTGCCTCGATGCTATGTGTCAGGACAGCCTCTACCAGTGTGCGGACAATGCACTATACATGGAGGCAGTGTAGAGCTGCTCTACTTCCCAGATACGACAAAGACGTCGCGGGATATGTGTGCAACTACCCCAACCTCGCCCGTCGTTTGTCCATTCGGAAGCACATCTTCAAATAACGATACGGTTCGCGGATTCAACACGGCACCTTGCCAGTACATCGACACAGGACATCCAAGCACAACTGACAGCGGGCCAAGTACTGTCGTCAATGGCACCACGCTATATTCAAACAGGGCATACATTTCCTACGACACGCTCTACGCGACAAACAGCTGTGGCAGAGTAGGTGGGACTTACTCCAACGGTCTAGTAACTGTAGCAAGCTCAGATGTGTACTCCGTGAGCGGCTACCACTTCCATATGACACACGCTGCATATTCATTCAACTTCGCCGACTTGGATTCTCCCGTGCCTGCGAGCGCTTATCTTTGTCAAGCCATGTGCGATAGCAGTGGTAGTCCCCTCAACGACGGCGATGTACTCAATGGAGTAGAGGGTGGCGGACTCGGGTTCTGCTCAACTATCATTGACAAGGAGTTCAAGCCAAGGCTGGCTGTGCCACCGCAAATGAGGGCTCTGGATCCGCAATGGAAAGACTGGTAAGTATTTCATGCATCCGACCCATCAACATCTGCCATAGCTAACATTGCACAGCCTTTTGGGCCTCGACGCTCTGTATGACCCGCCCCGTCTAATGACGTCCGACTCGGCACTCGATGTGCCATCCGCGACGGGGAAACCGACTGCTGAGCCTCAACAAGGAGCTTCAACGGGAGATGCCTTTGCTTCGCCGACAGCGGCTCCACAGACTCTGGACGGTCTCGGCGATAACGTTGATTCATCGGGACAGCATGCTCAGACTTCCGCTGGAACACCAGAAGCATCTGAACCAGGCCCAGCCGCTTCAACGGGATACACATCATTCTCGCCGACAGCAGCTCCACAGACACCAGACAGTCCAGGCCAGAACATCGATTCTTCGAGCGAGCAACATGAGACTCCTGATGGGACATTGGACGTACCCACCCCAGATCCGGATTCGCCAAATACCCACACCGCCGTGATGGAAACGCAGTCACCCCGTTTGACTACACCAGTCGAACCAGTGGCAACTACTCCCGGAAGTGATTCAGGCACTGCAGACAACGGTGTGCAACCGAGTGCTTCTTTTAGCGCGCAGGAAGGGAGCGATGTGCCTTCAGCCACGCAGTCGTCCATGGCTATTAGTGGCCTACACCTAATATCTGGGTCTTGCCTCTTATCGCTTTCCATTTTCATTTCGGGCTATCTGGTATGGTAGCGAAGAGACCGGGAGGTGTTTTCAAGGACTGGTTCATGTGTTAATGATTTATATGCTATTTAATACCCAGGGTCGTTGGTTGGTAATTGGAAGGACTGATTCCATGCCTAGAAAGCAAGTGCTGTACACATAGACAACAGATACGATATGCAGGATCGCAAGATCACGGTAGCTTCTTGCAGATTACTGATACGCACTGTAGTGTAGTTCCGTGTTCTGACCAAGAAACATTTTGAGATGAACAGCTCATTGATCCAAAGTGTGACGCACGCATAGGCGCATTACAAGATGGACTCGAGTCTGCAGACGCTTCCCTTTCCAATATATGCATCAGGTCAATTCACATGTAGAATTTGACCATAGATACTTCGTACGTTTCGTGAGTAAGTTATGTGATCTGTACCCTGCGAACCCTGTTCTCGACAATATATGTCCGTGCACGTCACTTCTCTCGACCCACCTCAACTTTTATCCAAAACACTCTCGAGCTGTCGCGTGCGACATTGAACGACACACAATCAAGACGAATCACCGACGATGTCAGCATCCACTCTCACGCTCCCCGGCCAGGCAATTGGACCTTCGTCCGCAAACAATCCCGGCACAGGAACCCACATCCAATCCTCGCACGTATACTCGTCTCTCGCCGGCGCCCTCACATCTCAGCCTTCGAAGACGAAATCTGCTCCTCAGCCCACAATCTCTGTCGCTCGCGCTGCAGGTCCTCTCGTCCCCGAAACCGGCACAGTAGTTCTCGGCCGCATCACGCGCACCAACCCGCGACAAGCCAACCTCTCCATTCTTGCCCTCGGAACCGCCGGCGAGCACACTTGCCGCGACACATTCCCCGCGATAATTCGGCAGCAGGACATTCGCGCGACAGAGATCGATAAAGTCAAGGTCGCGGAGAGCTTCAGAGTAGGTGATGTTGTGAGGGCTGTGGTTATCAGTCTGGGTGATGAGAGGAGTTATTTCTGCAGCACGGCGAAGAATGAGCTGGGAGTTGTGATGGCTGTGAGCGAGGCCGGAAACCAAATGGTGCCGGTGAGCTGGAAGGAGTTCTTGGATGAGAGGACCGGTGGGAAGGAGACGAGGAAGGTCGCGAAGCCTGTTTGAGAGCTTCGAGGACATGATGGAAAAAAGACACTACGCACGAATCACGACTTTGTAATTTTCAGCTGACCTGGGGGCTTGATGAGTTGACCGCTGTCTGTCGACTCTGGCCAAACCTCGAGAATGCCGTACCTCTGCAAACATGGAGAAGGCTCCAATTGGCCATTTTGTTGCCTTCGGACTGGCTTCGAAGCCAAGGCAAATACGGAGGACACGATCGGAGAAATCATTACACGCTCCGGATAACGATGGACATTATCGGTAGCCATACGGTGGCTCATGCTTGCGAAGCGTAGCCGTCAACGGGCATAGCTGAGCAATAATCCAGAAATGCGTCGACTTCGGGTAATATAGGTTTAGAGAGGAAGACAAGCAGGATGTGGTACAGATTTGATTGTGTGCTGGCATTACAGCAAGATGATGAGAAGTATGGAATGCCATAACACACTTGTGGCTCTTGCAATCACATACCAGATTCTGCAGTGTGGCCATCGCCATCTCAATGATTTACCTCGCAGTTTCATCGTTCTCGTCGTGCTCTGCTTTTTTTGTACCACCTCGTACTGGATTCGCCTCCGCGTCAGCATCTCCGTCAATCTCGTTGGCGCCATGCGCTTCTTGAGCGTGCTCTGGCACGCTGCTTGCTTTGCCACCAGATCGAAGCGATGTTGCCCTTTCTCCGTTCGCTGCCTCGCCTCCAACCACATCATCGATTTGATCCTTCACGTTGCCCTGATCAATGCTTGAACTGCCTGGCTTGCTTGATTTGCTCGATCTGCTCGATTTGCTGGACTTGCTGGACTTACTCGACTGGCTTGATGATCCGCGTCCATCACTAGGTGCTTTGACGGACCCGGGTGCACTTCTCACAACATCTGCTGCGTCAACGACGTTTCCTACAGCTCCACCACCACTACCACTACTCTTGACAGATGTACCTTCAAGATCTGCACCTCCGTCTCCCTGTGGCAAGATGCCTACAGTCCCCACCCTTCTTATTCCGAGGACCGTGCCCCAGAAACCGACCATTGATCGATTCGCCTGCTCAACTTCCTTGCGTACTCTCAGCTCGCCAATGGTAGGGATCTTGCCCTTGTGGGACATCCTCCCACCGGCAAGCCACCAGAGAACAGCATTAGGCCGGGCAGTGTCATCGAGTGGAACAGGAGGTTCCGGGCAAGGTAGTGTAGTTCGTCTGCGACGACCAGCGAATGGGAAGGGTGTTGGCTCGTCACCGCCGCCACGCAGATGGAGGTCGAAGGCAGGGGTTATTGGGTGGTAGAGTTTGGCTGCTAGACACTGCCCTGCTGCAATAGGGTGGATGGGTGAATTATGGTATGTCTGTCGCCGTTCGCGGGCTACCCTAGCCGTGTGACAGACCTGCTCCATACGTCGGAGGAGCTCCAATTCCGACTGCGAAAGGGAGATGGCGTCCAGATGTGCTACGAGGGTGTCGTCAGAGCACCTAGCATTGCTTGATGTCACGATTGGCTGGGAGATGCCTGCGTTACTTGCTTGAGATGTTATTTTTGGGCGGCGAAGGACCGACATTCGACGATCCAAAGCCGCTTTGAGCCTCATCCTCACTTTGCGGAAAGATTCTGTCGAGAGCTTTCGCTTGCGGGCGTCGTTGTTCGCAATGAGGGCGTTTTCCGTCGTAAGGCTAGTGGAAGAGTCTGTTTGATTCGTTTGATTGATAGAGCTACGCTGCTCTGGCGACGTTTCAGCACCTGACGACGAGCAGCTGCTTGGTGAGAGCCATGATCGCAAGCGACTATGTGACACGGCGTTCTGTCGCGGCGCATTCTGAGGAGGATATCAGATCTCTCGAACCGCGTTAACAGAGCTTTAGTCAATCGAAGACATGTCTGAGAAAGATTAGAGAAGCAGTAGTTCCGCCGACGGGTGAAACGTGGGAAGGAGACGTAGTCAATAGGACCAGCCATTGCCACGATTGTTGTATACTATATCAATATGTTTTACTAGAGGGTTAGTTGCCAGTGACAAGGCAGTGAACGGAGCAAGAACAAGCATGTATATTTGTCGTTGTACTTCATCAGGCGTACCTGACGAGCAAACAATGTTACAACTTCGGGAATGCATGTGAAGACGGCAGTCGATTCTGGCAAATAATCGCATACTCTCCAGCACCTTCGCAGCGAATGGCATGCAGTAGAACCATCATCTCCGATTCCTCTTCCTCTTGGGCTTCGGTGCAATCGAGAAGTCGAACTGCTGTTGGAACCAATCGTTTTCCTCCTGAGTTCTTTGCATCCTCTGTTCCGCCGTCATCCCGATATTCAGCAAGTCGTTCTCGTTATTAAGCAGCTCTTGTAAAGCATCGATGACCTTCTGACTCGTTGCCATGGCCCTTCCCAGTTCTCCAAACAGAGTACCAACCATCTTGCACACATCAGCCGTGTACTTCGCCGTTCTCCACTCAGGATGGTAAGCCAGGGGCTCCGGTGGGCCTTTATTTAGCTGTTTGTTTCCAAGGTTGTCGACGTCCTTGCAAGCGCTTGAGTAAGCTGCTCGGATGTTTGCTGCACGACCGTGAGCTTCCAAGAGGCAAGACTGCAGTACGATTTCCAGATCGCTTCTCCCGGGGCCTTTAAACTTCGGTGTCACTGGTGGCGGAGGTGATTTGACTATGGGTGCTCTGCAAGCTTTGCAAATGGTCCCGTTAGTCGGTAAGATATGGCCAAGGTGAAACCTTGCGGCCTTCTGATGAGACGCTTCTAACAGAGCCGAGTCGAGACCTCCAGGAAGGCTTTTGGCTCGAGTGGTGCGCCTAGTATTGGACCTTGTCGCTCTCATCGTAGATGTAGTTCCACCGCTGTGCCTTTTCTCTGGCGTAATGCTGCTCAATGGTGGTGCATGGATGTGAGGTTCACATGGCGATTCGCAGGCCCGGGAGTTCGTTACATCCTGCTGTTAACAAAGAAAGCTGTGTATTTGGAGTCAGTACCGGATTAAGCATGCACTATACAGGTTTTTTACAACAAAGATCTCCGAGCGACCATGCCGACAGGGCCGATGAGTCCAGACTAAATCTCGAAGCCATCGTGCCTCTTGATGCCATGACAGTCCATCTGCAAGATCTTAGCAGTTCCATGCAGAGACATCGAGAGCACGTAAGTGCAGTATAGAGCCTTGGCCAAGATACCGTGGACATTGAAGACGCTCACGTGGGTGTATCGAACGTCGTCTCGGTGTTATAGTGGAGACTCCTTAGCCCTTTCTTAACAAAAATAGCATTCGTATTTACAAGCGGCGTTGTTGGTGTTGTCTGCAAAGAGTGGATGTCAAGCCCAAAAGGCTGTTAGTTATCATTGCAGTATTCTGAACCACGACGAGGTATGCAGGCTCGAGCGTCTTGACAGGCGATGCGCAGATGACAGGGATACATGTAGAGTAGCGAGAGTAGGTAGCTGTCACAGCTGTCATGAGCGTGAACGGATTTCAGGGAAATTGAGTTGAGGTTAAGCTTTCGTTTAAGATTCGCCGAGGCCAATGAGATCGCTCCTAAGCGCCCCGCTTTCTATCTGATTGGGATTGGGATAAACGAAGGCTTGCGCGTTTTATATTCGCAACAACGGGAGGCAGGGTGCGGTGCGGCGGCACCACCCAGCGATTCGTATTGTAAGAAGTCGGAAACTCTACCACTATCTTCACACTGCCTCTTCATCACCTTCGCTGGTGCACTACCTAACCCTTGTCACTCGTTCAACCGGCCTGTCCAAACGCGAAAGTGAGACACCGCACGAGCAGGGTTCCTTCTTCACCTCGACCAGCGAGACCGTTGCCCCTCACGCACGTTGAGCCGGAGACACACGTACCTGCATTAGCCCGCCCTTTGCGACCGCGACAACAACATTGAACGCCCTCTCTGCTGTACCACATACCACCAGCAGTCTACATCTGATTCAGCTTTGGCCACTGCAAACGATACTCTCCGTCAGCTTACGCCTACGCCTGTCCTCGAGCATCCAATTGCAGCATTGTCGCAAAACATTCGCGACTGTCTCAAGCACCATTTTCACCCGTCTTACACCCACGTCCACAATGAAGTTCGCAGCTGTCTGTCTCGCGACGGCCGTATATGCGGCCTCGTGCGCATTGGCGAATGATCTTCAGCCTGCAGCTGCGACAGCTCCTTCGGTCTCCGATGAGGCCGCACCCGAGCCCACAGGCATGAGCGTTGAAGAATACGCCGTTCTCGAGTAAGTCGCAATCGTAGCAGAAACGCGCGCGTGTCGCCAAATCCCACTAACATCCGTGGTAACAGCGCTCGTCAAGTCCAACAGGACCCTAATGTACCAGAGCAAGCCGCAACACAATTCCCAACAGTCACCACGGACTGGCGGCCGACGAAGTTGCCGAATGGCCAGATCACATACTGGGAGGACGCATACACCCAGACATTCGCCAAAGTACCCGGCCAGCTTCCCAGCCCAGGCGCCGGCGAGATCGGCTACGGCACCCTTACGAAGAAGGGCGACAAGGAGAAGAGAGCGGAGGCGACACCGACGGGTCCGGTAGCAACTGGTATCGCAGGGCGGTTACGAGTGTAAAGGCTGAAGAGACACAATGTCGCTGATCCGATGATTCTGTGCTTAGTGATCGCACAGCCCATCGTGATGCTCATGCAGACGACAGTCATTCTGCAGCCCGTTCAGCGCGTTACGGAGATCCAGGTCATCGAGACGGTGCTGGAACTATCCTCTTCAGTTCCCGACCGGAATGCCACAGGACTCCCGCCGAGCTTCAATGCATCCAGTACTGGCATCTTCCTCGGCACTGGCACTGCAGGCTTACACGGCACAGCTCTTTCTGGCATGCCCACTTCCACTTCCGCCAACAACTCTGAGCCCTGGCTCTTCAGGCGTTTCTTCTAGCATTTTAGCGTTCTTGCGATTAGGCCACTATCGGTCGATTTCCTCTCGTCATCATCTCGCGGCTGAGCAGGCGTGTAGCATATTTTCGAGCGACGGGACAAACGAGTAGATAAAGTAGATTTCAGGATACAACAAGACCACAAAGTGTACATACAATTTAATGAAGAAGTCGCTTTAAGCTATAATATTTAGTCCCCTAGTTGATCTGTCGAATCCTTTGCCTAGACTCCGCGGATTGGCAGGCCAAGTCTCCGAGGAGCGCGTTCGATCTTGGACTTAATTGACTTGCGATGACGTTCGTCGTCTGCACCCTCCTTCTTCACTTCAACAACAACACCATCCTTGATTTTAGTAGACTTTGGGGCTTTACAAATGAATGCGGCTCCTCTGCGATCGACCCGCGAAACCTTGTTGTTGATGATCGTCGTCGGTCAGCATGAAGCGCAACTCAGTTGGTAGAACACACGTCATGCCAGTCTCGCCAGTGCCGCGGAGAAAGCAGTATGAAAGGTAAAGTAAGACAGACGGCAAGGTGATTTGCATTAGCCGTAAGTATGAGATGTCCACCGTCTGCGCTCCTTACCCTCCTGCGTTGTCACTGCATTGTCGCCATTCTACTTACAAGCCCCCAAGACAGCTACCAGTACCATGCCGCAGATTCCGTGGCAAGTCAATGTACAGGAGCATCCAGGTAGCTCTGCAGATGACATTGCTAACGAGCCGGATTGGTCCGCGCCTGGCACGCAACATCGGGTTGGCTTCAAGAACAGGCAGGATCGAAGGCCAGGCTTGACACATGCCAACGACGAGGACTCGGATGAGACGCCGAGCCTGAGTCGGACGTCCAGCAGCGAGCTTGGACAAAATGATGCAGATTTGAAGCAAGAAGCTCAGGCCGAGTTTGAAGAGCTCAAGCAGAGGAAAAGCAGAGGTGATCTCTTGAGTTTCCGGGACATCATCACGCACGAACCGGACTTGCATCTACGCCACCCGGAGGATAAGTCGACAGGCTGGAGATATGTGCTCGAAGCTACCGAGGACTGGGTCAAGAATGAGCAAAATTGGCCCGCTAATATAGAAAGGAAGAAGAAAGAGGAGAAGGCAAAGGCTGAGCAGGAAAATCGCACTAGTGATGGCGTGCAACTTGTACGCCGCGATGGCGAAAAAGAGGGTGAAGAGGATCAGGAGGAGAATGATTGGCGCCGGAAGGAAGACGGAAACAAGAAGCATCACGATGCCTATGCCACTGATTCTGATACTCCTCAGAAGTCCGAAACCGAATACGAGAAGTTGCTCGAGAGATACACGCCGCAGGAGATCGCCCTGTTGAAATCGCTACAGCACGAAAAGGAGTACCGCAAGACACTGAAGCACAACGATGGAAAGCAAAAAAGCCCGCAGACGCACAACCGTACTACGATCGCTATCGACGAACAAGACCAGTTCTCGCCTGACAATTGGTTGCCACGTTCAGACCATCTGATCAGATTGACCGGAAAGCACCCCATGAACGCAGAAGCAGAGCTGACGACGTTGTACAATGGTGGTCTAGTCACACCTAACGAACTGCACTACGTCCGGAATCATGGTGCTGTGCCGCGCTTACTCTGGGAGTTCCATGAACTAGAAGTCGAAGGAGGCAAGCTTGTTTTGTCAATGGATGACCTGAAGCACAACTTCGACGCCATTAACATTCCCGTATCTTTGGCCTGCGACGGCAACAGGCGCAAGGAATTGAATATGCTCAAGAAGTCTAAGGGTTTCAGCTGGGGTTCTGGGGCTACGGGCTGCGCTTATTGGAAAGGGCCCTTGCTGCGCGATGTACTCATGGCTGCTGGAGTTCCGGAACCATCAAAAACGGGTGAAAACACGCCTCGGTGGGTGAACTTCGAAGGCGCAGATGAACCCAGCGAGGGCAAATACGCGACATGCATTCCATTAGCTTATGCTATGGATCCAGCGAACGATGTGCTGCTAGCGTACGAGATGAACGACCAGATCTTGCCACCGGATCACGGATACCCTCTTCGAGTCATCATACCTGGATACGTGGGCGGTCGCTGCGTGAAGTGGCTGAAAAAGATATGGGTCAGCGAAGAGGAGAATGACTCTTACTATCACATCTGGGATAACCGAGTCCTCCCCAGCTTTATTACGGAGAAGGATGGCGACTTCGCAACGGCAATGTTCAAGCATCCGGATACAGCATGCAACGAGCAAAATCTCAACTCTGTGATCGTCAAGCCCGCACAGGGAGAGAAGCTGGCGCTTGACAGAGTCCCTAAAGGAGACGTCTACCGCATCGAAGGGTACGCATACGATGGAGGTGGACATGAAGTGCAGCGTGTGGAGGTATCCTTGGACGGGGGCGAGACTTGGTTATATTGCATTCGCAAATTCCCAGACTACCCCATCAGACACGGCAATAAGTTCTGGACCTGGATTCACTGGCACGTGGATGTGAGCACAGCTCATCTCATCAAATCCAATGGCATCTCAGTCCGCGCATGGAACGTGTTCAAGAATACACAGCCTGAAAAACCGAGTTGGAATACTATGGGCATGATGAACAATTGCTGGTACACTGTGAAGCCAGAGATCACCGAGAATGAAGGTGACTCTTCGCCATCGATTCTGTTTCGCCACCCAGTCGAACCTGGTACTGGCGACGGCGGCTGGATGAAGCCATCGGTTGAGAACCAGATTGCAGCAGCGAAACAGTCGGCAGGCGCGCCACAGAAGCAATTCACCCGCGAGGAGATCGAGAAGCATGACACGGACTCCGACTGCTGGATCGTGGTTGATGGGAAAGTGTACGACGCTACCTCTGTACTGGCCTGGCACCCTGGAGGCAAAGCAGCGATTACCTCGCATGCGGGCAGGGTACACCAGGAGACGAGTGACGAGTTTGCTAGTATTCATGATGACTTCGCATACCAGAAGCTGAAAGAGTGCGTTCTGGGCGTGGTCACAGACAAGGCAGCGCAGCATATCAAAGCCAATGCAGAAGCGGCAGCAAAGGAGAAGGCAGCTGCAGCAAGCCAAGATGGTGATATCGTGTTGCAAAAGCACAAGTGGACGCCGGTCACTCTGACAGAGCGCAAGCCTCTGTCAGACGATACTTTCGAGTACACCTTTGCTCTTCCCAAATGCTCGTCAGATCTAGGCCTAGGAACCTGCCAACATCTTCAGCTCGGCTTCCACATGAAGGACAAAATGCTCATTAGGTCATACACACCAACTGCACCAATTCTTCCATCCCCTCATAACTCAGAGGGCAACGGCAAAAGCGAAGTCGCCAATCTTCAAGACGGCTCGGGCACATTCACACTCGTGATCAAAACCTATGGGCCAACCTCCTCACAACCCGGTGGCGCCATGAGTACTTTGCTAGCCAACACTCCTCTCCATTCCCAGATCGACATCCGTGGTCCAACCGGTGAAATCACATATCTTGGCCGCGGCCAGTTCAGCCTAAGCCCTTCGCAACAAAAGCCAAACACCTTCAAGCGAATCTCGCTCGTGCTCGGAGGCTCCGGCATCACACCCGGCTATGCCCTCATCGCACGCACAGTGCTAGGCGAGGGTGAGGAACAAGCTGACGTGCAAGTCTGCGTACTGGACGCTAACAAGGGCGAAAACGACATCCTGCTACGCAAAGAACTGGCAGAGCTGGAAGAGAAAAGCAAAGGCCGAGTCCGCGTGACCCATGTACTTAGCCATCCTAGCGATGACTGGGATGGAGCTAAGGGACATGTCAATGCCGATCTAATCAAGGAGAAGTTATTTGGGCCGCAGGAAGAAGGCGCAGTGGTGTTCCTGTGCGGTCCGCCTGGGCTGATTCAGAAGGGTGCTATGCCTGCGTTGAAAGGTAAGTTGATCCTCGGTCAGGGACAAGAACAATGCGAAAGCAAGGCTAACTTCCTCCTAGAATGGGGCTACGAAGAGGACAAGAATATGTTTGGGTTTTGAGTGTGGGTGTATCAGAGTACCTCAACTTCATACACGCAAGTACTAGCTACGCTGTCAACAACCGACTGCATCCATGCCATTGAGAGGCTTGCTTTCTCAGACCAGTATCTCACCGTCGAGAGCACTGTTTACAGTACAGTTGTACAATGCTTGCAAATACACCTGTCAGAAAGCTGCCATGGACTTCTGGCACGACCGTTGCAAGCGAGTCGCACTCGAGTAAGCCTTTGAGCCACTTTCACTGAGCAATCCGATTGCAGCTAGCTCGCATCAACAGTTCAGAATTGTGCCCTTCCGGCGACATAATCTTGGAATGCGTGAAGTGCCATTGCAAAACAAATGCGCTCGCCTAGTCAGGTCTGATTCCTAAACGCAATTGCATCAGAGTCTTCCGATCTGTGCTCGTCGAATACCTTCGCTGGAAGCATGACGATCTTTGCCACACTTATACCCAGGTTTACAAGGCCAAGATCGATGTCTTTGCTCAACAGCTCGTTGACAGTCGCCGCCTCTCACTTGGAACCGTCAGAGAAAAGAGATAGTTGGGTTGCAGATCCGTTGGGCTTATCTGTACGCGGTGGTGAATACACGTCCAGCCAATCGAAACGATGGGTGCGCTGTACGCATTGGCAATTGCTGTTTCCGGCTGTCGGTATCAGGAGATCAGGAGATATAATAGAAGACGTGCAGGATAGCGCATGGCGCATTATACATGCGTGTGCTGTACACGAAGGCAATCCTGTAAAGCGATTCGCTGGCATGTATTAATCGATCACAAGCACCCTGAAGGCAGTCGTCGCGTTTCGCTATCACATGTATCTTTCACATGCCATTAAGACTTGACTTTGTTTTGCCTGCCAGAACTTGCCCCTTGCTTCGGAGCTTTCCACACGTGCGAGCGTTTTGCCACCTTTTCGAGCTGACATGTGAAAGGTCTGGACTGCGTCAAGAAGAAACGGGAGGATGTGTGCGTGTGTGTATGTGTAATCGAGAGAGGCGGGATGGGATGAGACATTTGGGTGTTTGCGTCATGCTAGCCAGCCAATTTTCGGGTTCCGGATGTCTTGTCTTTCTTTGAAGAAGGCTGGCTGGCTGAGTGGGTGGGTAACGAGCGGCAACCATCGGCCAGTATCGATTTCAGACATCGAATCTGTATGATATGTTGTGTCGACAATTTTCATCGTCGTGTTCGTTTTCCTGATTGCATTTGATGATATTGATAGAATTAGGACTGGGAAGGAGGAATGCAGCAACTCAGCCGCAACCGGCCAAGGCAAGCAAGCAGTTCGATGGCAGGTCGCGATCATCACATGCAAAAATTGCGCCCGACTCGCGCGCCGCAAAGCCCGGGCGCGCTCGTGCACGTCTCAGAAGGTCGACAGGCATCGGCGGATCTTGTGATCATCGCTTGATAGGGCTCGTCGTCGCAAGAAAGCCTTGCGACAACACGGAGGTACAAGCAGTACGTACAGCCTAAGAGCATGCAAAGATCCTTTTTTCGATCCGAAGGCGCAGAATGTGAGGGTAAGCAAAGAAGATCACATGCAGGGCTGCATACGAGGGTGAAGCCGCGATTGGGCAGGGATGGAGAGTTGCAGGAAGGGCAATATTTGCAAGGCGCAGATACGGAATGGGATTACTATCTTTTTGGTGACATTTCTAGATCTTTTTGCTGCGTCTGCGATGTGAGACTGCAAGATCGGGTTCCGAAAAGTCAAAGTCCACCGAGTCCGCCATGTTTCTGCACTCCGCGAGCATGCTCGAAGCTTGAGAGGTACGGATGCGGAGAAGTCAACGCTATGCGAAGCGTATTATGGCAACGGGAAATTGCTGGAATTGGTCATTTGGATGTTGGATGTACGAGTTTGTGTTTGTTACGATACGGAGATGTTGTTCGACAAGGCATCTCCGACACTGCCATTCCAGCTACTGTATGTCTGACTACGACGGTGCGTCCGGCAGGCTGTGTTACTATCTTCGGCGCGGGCAGTCGTCAGCCTTCGTGACGGGCACTTGCTCCAAGCGGTTTAGTGTATTGTCACATGCAAACGGATAATGTCCAGCCATCGGGTCATGGTCGGCCGCGCTGGGCAAAGCATGGCAGAGCACTACTGGATCGCATGGGCATGGCGTAACTCTGAGGTGAGAACCGCCGGACTTCGCTCGCAGGCATGCCAAACTGCGAAGGCCGGCGACTGAGCACTGTTGGACTCCTAGCCTGGGATGCATGTCTCGTGCCAGTCTGCTCTTCACTCTTCTTTGTCTGCTGTACTCGCCTTTGTTACTCGCGCACGCCTCAATTGACTTCCTCCCACTCGCCCTCCCACTCTCCCCCACGCCTCGACCACTACTGCTCGCTTGCAGTGGGTCTTGCGCCTCAGCGCGACCTTTAACCATCCTCTGGGCGCGCCAGTCGCTCGTCACGGACGCAAAAGCCGGCGCTGCTTTGCTTTCACATGCCCGTCCGCTGACCTCACGCCCTCTGCCTATTCAGCCACCACTCGCATCCTTCGTCACACCCCTTCCACACCACCTCCCTTCAGCTCTGGACGCTCTCGTCTGGTTACTTACGACACATTCGCCGCGACTACACTAAATCGATTTGTACTTCTCACCTGCCGTCTCCGTTCCTGTTCTCGACTCGACGACCGACTTCCCCGCATCTGCGACAGCTTACGAGCACCTGACCTGCCCATGGGCTACGATCAAGCCGCCATGGCTATGCCAAACCAGAACCGCCGCGCGGAGCGTGCAATGAGAGCAAACGAGACTATTAGCAAGGCTGTCCCGGAATTATTGCGTGCCAGTCCCAGGGCCAGACACGGCATTCACAAATCGGATCTCATTGTCGACCCCGCCACTTCGGCCACCAGCTCAACCCAGCAATCAAACGGAACGATCGGCACACACATTAGAATCAGAGTGCAATGTACGGACACGCTTGGAGCAGCGGCGAAATTATCCGAGCGTCCTTTCGCAGCAAAGAGGACCGCTCCGACGTCGAAGACACAGATCAGACCGAACGTCGCAGTACTCAACATGGCATCCCCGATTCGACCAGGCGGCGGCTTCCTGGATGGAGCCAACAGTCAGGAAGAATTCCTATGTGCACGTACCAGTCTGTTCCCGTCGCTTTGGGACTCATTCTATCGTCTTCCCGAAGTCGGTGGCATCTACACTCCGGACGTCCTGGTCTTCCGCGACTCTACCCCCGAAGCAAACGACTTGGCCAAACGCGATCGATACTTCCTGGATGTAGTAAGTGCTGGTATGTTCCGCTTCCCGGACTCGCGAGGCCGTAGCGAAGAGCGCGACTCGGCGTGCACCTGTGGCGTTAGTTACTGTGACAATGACCGTGATCTCGTGGCTCGCAAGATGAAAGCCGTCATGCGCATCGCTGAATCCAAGGGTGCCGAGAGACTGGTTCTGGGAGCTTGGGGTTGCGGCGCTTATGGAAACCCGGTCAAGGAGGTCGCCAAAATCTGGCGCAAAGTCATTGCCGGAGCTCCCCGTCAGCGACGACCGAATGCAGAGCAGTGGAGTGGAATCAAAGAAATCGTCTTCGCCATCCCCGATCGCAGTATGGTCCGCGAGTTCGAACGCGCTTTCAGTGATATCCTCTGCACTGACCCTGTAACGCCACCATCGGAAGAGGCCGGTAGTGAATTCAACGAGCCATCAGCCCAAGACAACATGATCGCAGACATTATCAAGCAAATTGCCGAAACCGAACTCCAGCTCGAGCAAATGATCAACCCTCGCTCCCGCCTGCGTATCAAGGAAGCGCTCAAGCAGCTCAACCGTGACTTGGCCCGCGGCCTCGCCAACAAAGCTGCGCAGGAAGAAGATCTGACCCTCCAGGAAGATGAAGAAGTCGACGACTTTGTCCTCAACGGCTTTGAAGCATCCGACGGCGAAGAAAACAGCTTCTACCACTTTGACGAAAATGACGTTGCTAGTGACAGCCAGAGCGACGCCAGCGAGGTGTACGAGTTCCGTCCGCAGCACAAGTCCTCCATCCCACGTTTAGGTCACGACGATGACCCCTCCGGAACAGAAAGTCCACTCCATGTGTATCCGCCTAGTCCGCAGTTCGATCCGCAGACCGGCTGGTTCTCGGGAAGTCTGGATCAGCTGCAACGGATGCTGCGTATGGGTCATCCAGTGATGGGAAAGAACGTGGAGCAAGATTCGTCGCCTGGCAGTCCGTCCGCGCATAATCAGGGCGGGCTGGACGAGAAGACGATCGAGTCGTACCTCAAGCGGTACGGCGGAACCGACGATATTGACGACGTGGCGGCACTCGAGAGGCCGGCGATGATGTGAGAGGCGATGATGTCCCGTGCATGCTGCATCTTTCGGCGCTCGTCATGATGGCGACGACTTCATCTCCCGACGCAACGACTCTCAGCGACCCGCAAGACTCTCGACTCTTTCTCTTAAATCTTTCGACGACGATATATCCCTTTTTCGGTACCGGCACGGGGAGGGATGGGCATTTCTTTGGAGCCCCGGCGCACTGTCTTTTTGGAAAAAAACGCATTAGCGCTCATTGAACAACGCAAAGCTCGTCCAAGCGACTGCATGTTGGATCTCTCCGCTCTTTCGATTTTCCTGTTTAGCACCTTGCTCCCTTACCTCTTTCTCATTTCTGTCATATGTTAGCAAGCGAGCGATCAAGAGAAGGACGTATGCCTCGGGGTGTTCCGTTGTCTTTTCATCTCGCATATTGGAAGCAAGCGTGCGTTCTTCATTCTCTCGCTGCAAAATATTTCGAATCAATACAACTTACGAACCGCCATGGAGGTGTTGAACCAATGATAACCCAGACGCTCAACAACCCATTTCCTCATCCCGTCTCGGCTCGTCTCGTATCGTGCGAGGTGATAACTCATTTGTATGAGTGAACCCACGTCGAGTCAAGTCAACGGAAAGGAAAGGAGGAGAAGAGTCCACGAATGTGCAACACGTAGGTATGTCCTGCAATGAATGAAGTAGCAAAGGTGAGGGGTTCTTCTCAATCAACGATAGACCTCAATATAACCCCAGACTATCTCGTTGGATGTGAGGAGTACGTTGAGCTGCGGGAAGCGGGTTGGACCAGCCACGAGGTGGTGCGAGCCCCACTCAGCACTCGCTTATTTCACTTGCGGTGTCACAGCATACAAACCCAGCCGTGGCCTACGAAGAGATAAGAAAGCAGTGCGAGATTGGTTTGTGAAACCACTGCACATCAGACTAAGACAATGATCTCAGAGCTGATGCTGATGATGTTGCCTGGTTCTCATGAGAGAGCTTTACGCTTTTGTCGGGACGGAATTCAGTTCAAGGTAAGGTATCTACATAGTCCGCCTGTTGAGTTGAGCTGAGCTGAGCTGACACTGCTAACAACCTTGCATGGATCATCTACTGTATGCCGATTTCACCCGATATATTCATGTGGATGGATCTTTGTTGTGTAAAAGTGAGAAGCGCATGCTATGCAGCTTTGAGTTTCATTACTCCTATGGGTACATATCATTCATAACCGTGGACTATGCATATGCCGGGTCCTGTCCCTATGTCCATAACTCCATTGATGCGAGGCCTCAAGCTCCGTCCTCAAACACGCCGAAATCACTGCTCATTAAACCCTCCCATCTGCCGGGCGTCGTGAAAGTAGGAAGGTTATCAAAGTCCAACGCGCCCATGCCGCCATTCGGGCTATTGAAGCAGTCGCCTGTGCCACCAGTGGCGTTGTTAAGCAGCTGCGATAGGTGTCGTGAGAAAGGTGATGCTTGTTGACTGTGGTCGCTGCCCAGAGCGCTGCGACGTCCAGGAGTGTTGGCAAGGCGTGTGGGTGTCGAGCGCAGGAAGTAGCGCGACGAGCCTGGCGAGGTCATGAAGTCATTGTTTGCGTTGCCGTTTCCGTTTTGGTTTGCGTTATTCGCCGCCGCCGCTGACGGGGTCAGAAGCTTGCGCTTGCGGGAGGCTGGCGTCGGAGTCTTCAGAAGCTGGTCGATGGAGGGCTGAGAGCTTTTGGGTGGCGTCTTACGGGGTGTCTTGCCGGGCGTCCTGAAGTGAGCCGTAGGTGATCCGTCGAAGAGGTGTGCAAGTTCGTCATCGTCGTCAAATGGCGGAGGCATATTCTCCTTGTCGAAAAGGAAAGCATCGAAAATGGCAACGTCGTTCTGGCCGATCGCTGCTGATTGGAGATTCTGCTTTTCGCTTTCGGTGGGCGAAGCAGGCTTCTCTGATGCGGAGTGATCGTCTACGGCCTTGACTTGGCCTTCCTTGCGCGGTGAAGGGAAAAGCATTCGTCTTGTTGGTTTAGGGGTGAGATCGTCGACCTCAATCGGGCTATCTTGCGATCCTTGGAAGCGACCTGGGCTTGATTGAATTGCACGTTGCAGCGCGGCGTCGAGCTGATTAGAGTCCCATTGTGCGGTGTTTTCGACACGATGCTGAGCTTGCATGCTATGCGATCGGGGCCTGGATGCATGCATCGATTGAGCCACGCTGGCTTGGGGTGCCTCCGGGATTGCCTCTGCTGGGCCATCCTCGGGCATCATAGCATCAGTGAAGAACGCCTCGGACTCAGGTTCGACAGAATCTGTGGCCATGCCGATCTCGCCCATTCTGTTCTTCCTGCTCTTTCGTGGTCCTGACTTCTTTCCCCACTTGTCCTTGGGGCGCATGTTCCTGTTCTTCTTGAACCATAAACCACATGGGTTGCAAATCATGATTTCCTCAAACCCTGGGCCCGCTGCATCTTTGACCGCCTTCTTCATCGATTTGCGGATGATGAATTTGGACACTTCGCCAGACTCGTCCCATTCCAAAGGAGACACGGCAACAGTCTCGCCCTCACCCTCCACGGAATCGAGATTGCATGGCTTGCCGTCCATAATCTTGAAGTAGAGTCTTCGCCAGGTCGGAGTTTCAATCGCGCCACAATGTACGCAGTACTGTGGCATTTCACCCTTCGCGACAGCATCATGCATGCGTTGCTCGATAATTTTGCGACGTTGGGCTCCCGAGCCAGAACGGTTGGGACCTGCAGGGCGGCCTTCTGTGTCACTGGGTGCCGGTGACCCTGCTTCTGAGTCAGGATGAGCACTACGGGCGCGATTGGTCATCTGTCGCTTTTTTGCCGGTGGAGCAGAGGTATCTTGCGTATCTTCACTGGGCGCAGGGCGCTTTGTAGGCAACGCGAGTGAGCCCCGTCTAGACTCTGGTGGTTCAGAACCAGGTGCAGGCGTGACACGAGTGTTCAAGGTAGGAGCAGGTGCCAGAGACGGAGCGAGAGAGCCCGCTCGTGCATTGGCCATACCAATCTCGTTCGACCCTGGGACAGGAGTCATCGATCGTGGAGCCGGACTGTTGGTGCGCGATGCTCGTTTCGCAGATGCAGGTCTAGACTTGTCAGTCGCTGTTCGCTTGAGCCGACCATGCTTTATGCTGGTAAAAGGCTTCGAGACTCATCTGATTAGGATCGACATACCGTTCCACGCCACGACCTGGTGGCAGATTCAATAGCATCTTCTGCGGAAGTTGGTTCATATCACCAGGCTGTTCCCATTCGAAATTGAGCTCACTAGTCGGAGCATCACTCGGATACGGTGGAGGCATTTTGGCCGCTTCAAGACCCTCACTCTTAATGTGAGTCTTGCGCTGCTGCTTGCGGGGCTTCTGTTGTCTGTTCGTCGTGTAGTCATCCTCTGGGCTTTGGGCGTCAGTCTCACAGTTGCCAGGGTACATGCTACTGTTCATATTGCGCTCGCTCATGTAGCCACTGTCTGCCATCTGCGGCGCAGAGAGCGTGGGCAAACCCGGGCTGCTCGGTGTTGCTTCGTTCAAACCTGGGAAAAGCGGTGGCGATGATGGGAACTCCTGTGGAGTTTCCCCTGCAGCGATGCTGTTCTCCGGTGTGATATCTTCAGGGGAGCTGGCAACAGCTTCTGACATCTGATCCGCGTCTGACAGGAAGTCGGAGCCTGCTGTGGAAGCTTGCCGCAACATGCTTCTGGCGGAAGGAATACGAGGGCGTTGGTTTGCAGGCAAGCCGATTTGAGGTGTCGGCGTAGGCACACGAGGCGGTAATTCTAGATTGCTACCAGGTGCACCAGGTCTGGTCGGCACTGGGCGGTGCATCTGCATCGATGCGGCAGTTGCAGCAGTGACTCTGAGATCAGATGACCTGCCACCGAACGATGACTTGCCATGCCAGTCCGCTTGCATGACCTTGGCACGCTTGCGAGGCTGACCGTCTTCGCCGTAAAAGGTTTCATTTTGCTGTGTCAAATCGATGGAGTGTGTTGATAGTTGTCGAGGGCGGTGGCTGGGGGCATATGATTCACTTCGCACGCTGGCACGTGAGCCGGGGCGGGACTGATCGCCAAAATTTGGGGGAGCAGTAGAAAAGCTCTGATGACGCAATTGCTCGTTAAAGGTGTTGGGTTCCAGACTCATCATTGGGCTCCCAGCTCGGCTGCCTGGGGCGCTGTGAGGATGGGAGGCAAAAGCGGGGTTTGCGCCAGAGAGAGCATTTGACGGGGTCTGTGACATGCCCACACGACCCATGCCCTGTCCGCTGAATTCCGCACCGCTTCCCAGCCCGAACATGTCATCGAGCAATGACTGGTCTTGCTGACTACCAGGCGTTCCCACGTCGAATTGGAAATAGTTGGTACCAGATTGCTGGCTGTTGCCAGTGTTGAGAGAAGCATTCCATGCATTTGGGTCGAAGCCTGCGCTCATAGCCGGGCTGTTGCTGCGAAGGCTTTCCATACTCTTGACGTACTCATTCTGCACCTGCTTGGGTACAGGTACTAGCCTCAGCTTGACCTCCAGAGTCTCCTTCACACCGTTTGCGAACAGGGCCGGCACGTTTTGGCAAACACGTCCAGTGATCATAGTCTTACTCTGATGTGCCGGCACAAGCGGAGCAGAGGCAGCGAGGGCGGACGACAGCATGCCCTGGCCGACCAGAGGGGTCTCATATTCACTGTAGTCGTAGGCGTAGATGGTGAAATCTCCTTCGGCCAGTCGTGAGAGCAGCTCCGGTGAGGCAGCGACGATAGCCTGGATGCACTGGCGAAGCTCGATGACGCCGACCTGGGCGTTGTCGTCGATCGCAACAGCGGGTATGTGTAGAGTATCGGGGAATCGTGCCAGGCAGTTGGTCTTGTTTTCGTAGTCGAAGGTGTAAAGCACTTTCACACGCATCGGCCGCGTCGGTATATCGCCAAACGGGCTTCCATCTTCGGTGGCGGGAGAGTCCATGGCAGCTCGGATGTTGGTGTAGAGGATTAAGTTGTAGATGTGGGAGAAAGTCGTCCTTATGGGAGCCGCTGCCAAGGCTCAAAGGTGCAGTTCGTGCTACCGCATAGTATGTGGGAGTGTGATGAGAGTGTCGGCGGTGAATGGAGGATGAAAGGAAGGACTGAGCAGCAGCAAGCAATCAAATGAAATGCAATGCAAAGCGATGGTCACGGGGACATGCAGGTGACATGTGCCAAAGGGAAGGAGTAAGTGGAGTTGAGTGAAGGGAGTTGCAGGATGTTGCTGTGTCGATGTTAAAGTGGCCGGTAAAGACGCGTGCTGCTTGAATCGTGCACGCGAATTGTGTCGATGCTCTCGCGTTGCGTCTCTGCCGTCATCCGAGCTCGAGCTGGCCCGGCGCTAAATCTGACATTCCTCGACTTCATCTCATCCTAGCGCGCGAGAGCACCCGTCTGGCTACGGCAATCATTAACCGCCCACCTCACACACGCCGCAACACCACACATACCACCATGTCTGCCAACGACGCAAAGATCCAGTATGCGCACACTCCTATCCCAATGCGCTCACTTCACCATGCTGACTGTCTCCTCACAGGGAACTCCTGGGCAAGCCTCGCAATGAGCTCACGTGCGTCGCAAACTGCTATCTAATCGCGCATGTGACTGAATACTAACAGTCATCCAGCGAATACGAGCTCTCCCTCCTCGAAACCCACGAATTCACATCCGGCCCTCTGTCGCTCCTCCAGACCGCTGTGCGCAACCACACCCAAGTCCTGATCTCCACACGCAACAACCGCAAACTTCTAGCGCGCGTCAAGGCATTCGACCGTCATTGCAACATGGTTCTGGAAAACTGCAAGGAGATGTGGAGCGAGACTCCCCGGAATGCGGACGGAAAGAAGGGCAAGCCTATCAACCGCGACCGCTTCATCAGCAAACTTTTCTTGCGCGGCGACAGCGTTGTGCTGGTCCTCTTGTCATAGACACGTTGCAGGAAGAATAATAAAATTTGAGCGCCAGAAAGACGGCTGGGACGGCGAAAATGATACCATGCAAGAGCGGGTCTTGCGAATGAAGAACGTGGCAGTTGGGCGATTGAACAGCGGACACGGCTGGAGAATGCCGTTAGAGCATTGATTGGAAAAAGGCCTCAAGCCAGCAGCATGCGAGGCCTCGCTCACTAGCAGCCTGCGTCTGAGTCCGCTTGTTGAGCCTACTCGAGCGAGGAGCTGAAGTAATGTGCCGACTAGCTGGCATAGGATGAGGAGATTATTACACGAAGGCTACACAAAATGAACAGCAGCATCTTATGACCCTATACCTTGGAAACGACCAATGCCGTGGCTGTCGAACCCTATACTTGGTTGGCGTCTTTCTTACGTTTCGCCGTTTTAAGTTTTACTCTTATAGAGCAATATCTGTCTGGTCGAGCTTTTGGGACGTCGAGCCGCTCCCGAATGATGCGGCAAGGATCTGAAGCGCTACTACTCTTCACAGCACGATCTCTTCTTCCTTGTGACGTACTTCCCGCTGAAACTCATCGAGATCACTAGCTAAGCGGCATTTTGATCCACTTTCGCTTCTTGAGGTGGCGTCTGAGCTTGCAAAGAACGATCGCGATGTGCTCAGTGCAACATATAGACGATGTCCTAAGCGTTGCCACAGCACCGTTACGCGGGACTTGACGCATGATGGTGCCCGCAGGACCATTACCCCAACCCTAACCCGACGGCATTAAAAATGGTTGCATTATCAACTTACTTTCGTCGCCTGTAGGTATTACTGGTGGGCGGTCGAGCATTGTGTTACCGTTGTACGTGATGTGTGATGTTACAGGCCGTAGAGGTGTGAATGGGTCATGATGTCGTGCCGTGATAGCGTTCCACTGATTTGGATGGTGAATTGTCATCATAACCGGACTTGTAAGATATGTTGTATAGGACACAAATATGACTTTCGCCGAGGATGGGTACAGTGTCTGTAAGATGGCCAGTTCTCCAACACAAGGCTTGCTAAACGCACGTTGAGTGTTTTGAATCCATGTCTGGCTCGACTTCAATGACTACTAATATCGCAACGCGATCAGAACGACACTTGCTTCCTTAGAGCGGCTCGATCGCCCGAATACGTCGCGAGCTCGATGCTGACTTCGCCACTCGTCATGACAAAGCTTCCATCCTTCCACAGCTGTAGTGGCCGAGTCGAGCACACCATTTCGACATCTTTAATTTGTCCAGCCTCGAGATCCACAGGCCTGAAACCGACCAACACGCGAGGAGCGAGATCCGCATCTTTGGTACGAGCATACACCTGCGCAACGTAGCGCCCAACTCCTTTCCCGGTGTTCTTGACTGTTGCTTTGACCGTGAACTCTTCACGGTCATCTTTCACCGTAGAAGTATCGACCGAGAAGTCTGACGCCTCGAACGAAGTGTACGACAGCCCATAACCCAGCGAGAAGCGAGCATCCACCCCACGCCTATCCAGTAAGCGCTGACCAAACCACCGATCATATTCGATGGAGCGCGCTTCAACATCCAGGAAAGGCAAGTCCTCCTCGCTCTTCGGAATCGAGAAGGGAAGTCTCCCGCTGGCGTCAACGTTACCCAATAGTACGTCTGCGAATGCATGACCGCCCTCGGAGCCACTGTACCACATCATGAGCACAGCAGGAACTTTGTCGATCCACTCTTCCATGATGACCGCGCCGGCAGCTATGATCGAGACGATAGTATTGGCGTTTGCGGCGGAGACGGCGTCGATGATTTCAACGTCTCTAGACCGAAGGCGAAGGGACTTGCGATCTCCACCGTCGCCGACCGCAATGCTGTTCGTCGATGGGTCATCACTCGGCTTGGTGCCACTCTTCAATATTGCCTCGACCTTACGATCCTCGTCGCTCTTCGCAGGTGGGAAGAGGTCGAGAAGGACTGGGTCGGTCTCGAAAGCCGGAACGACATATTCGCCTTCGTCATCTGCGTTGTAGCCTGCGACGCAGATCACGAGGTCGACTGTGGCAGCGATTTGTCTGGCTTTCTCGACAGAGTCGGTGTCTTCCAGGTGTATTCGTGCATCAGGTAGAGCAGCTTTAAGGCCTTCGTAGGCTGTGACCACCTTCGGCGCAAAGACTGCGGAGGATCCCCGGTCGCCGGTGTTGTTTGCGTTAGCTAGACGGCCGACGATGGCGATCTGTTTGATCTTGCTACGGTCAAGCGGAAGGATAGAGCTGTAGTATACAGGCTCGTTCTTTAGAAGTACCATGCCTTTTGCTGCGGCTTCCCGCGCGAGCTTCCTATGCTCTTCGCAGAAGACGACAGACTCATCCGGCCGCTGGGTTCCAGTAGCGACCACGTGTTCGAGCTGCTTGCGAAGAATACGTGTGCAAGCTGTTTCCACGTGCGACAATTCCAAGTCCCCAGATTCAATTGCCTTCTGAAGATGCATATCGCGCTGTTGAGCAAAAGGAGCTTCAATGTCAAGCCCGTTCTTGACCGATAACGCCGCATCTCGCAGTCCGAAGATGAAGTCTGAGAGAACGAAGCCATCGAACTTCCATTGGTCGCGCAAGATATCGGTAAGCAGCTCGTGGTTCTGGCCCGCAAACTCGCCGCGCACAGAGTTGTACGAGCTCATGACCGAGCTCACGCCTCCCTCGACGACTCGCCTAAAGTGCGGAAGGAAGACTTCATGCAGCACAGCAATATCGATTTTCACATCGACTCTGAAGCGAGCAATCTCCATCGAGTTCAGCGCGTAGTGTTTGACACAAGTCATGAGATGCGGATGCACACCTTTGTGTAGTGCCACCCCAAACTCTCCCAACAGCAAGGGATCCTCGCTGTACGTTTCTTGAATCCGGCCCCAAGCTGGGTGTCGTGGTAGATTGATGCAGATGCCAGCAAAGTAGTTTGCACCTTGAGCTCTGCCTTCCAGGCCGATTGCGTGACCGATTCGTTGCTCAAGGTCTATGTCCCATGTTGCTCCTCTTGACATGCTGACTGGGAAGCATGTGGACGCGCCCATTACAATACCGCGGGGACCGTCTGTGAAGCGAACACCAGGGATGTTGAGGCGTGGCGCTGAGCCCATGACGAATGGGACACGGTTGTAGCGATCTGTGAGGATGGTGCCGAAGCCTTCCCAGAAAGGTACGTCGCCGTCGAGAAGTGAGAGCTGCTCTTGTTTGGTCAGGTTTGACAGCAATCTGGAGATGGCTTCGTCTTTGGAATTTCCATTCTCGATGTCTTTGACGGCATCGTCGAAGGTGTATTGTTGTGTGCCATTTTGATGGCTTGAAGTACCCAAGTCGGTCATTGTGCTTTGAGACATCTTGTTAACCCTTCAGGAAAAGGCTCGCAAAGTGCGGCCGCTGGAAGATGTATAGCCATGCAATTGTCATCATTGAGGAGCTTTTCGGGCGGCTAATATGGTACCAAGAGCTTTGGATGCATGAGATGTACTTAACCGTCGAGCTCGGAGTCTCTTTATGCCTACCTGCCGAGCCTTCTGATTTTCTATCAGCCTGTTTGTTCACCTCTCACTGTGAACGGTCACGTCTATGCATTGCCGCGCATGAGTTGTAATGCTTAACGTGGCCATCTCAACGGCAGCACAGGAGTCGTGCAAGGCTGTCGTGTTCGTAAGGAAGTCTCGCGAGTCCAATGCCTGTCTTCGGATTCAGCGGGTTCGTGGAGGGAGCCAGCCTTGTTGACGCAGTCAAGACCAAGCTAGCCTCCTCACATGGC
This sequence comes from Cladosporium austrohemisphaericum, assembly GCA_022813715.1. Classification (NCBI taxonomy): domain Eukaryota; kingdom Fungi; phylum Ascomycota; class Dothideomycetes; order Cladosporiales; family Cladosporiaceae; genus Cladosporium; species Cladosporium austrohemisphaericum. The sequence goes on along the minus strand of JAKLLY010000012.1, from coordinate 729,398 downwards.
GACTTGCAACCATCTAATGTTCGAAGGCGTTGTCCTAACATTCCATTTCCTTGACAAAGACTCATCCAGGTTCCCGGATCTCCTATCGTTATCTCGCGTTGTGGGGTTGATGCTGCGATGACGAAGGACCAAGTGCCGAGGGCCGTTGTTTTGGAGCTCGAGCTCTCCACACGGCATCTCGCCCCCAATCGTCGACATGACATCGACATCCGCCCAGCCGTTAGTAGATGCACAACCCTGGTCGCTGGCTACTCCTCCTGCAGCTCTCAAACCCACGACTCCTCTTCTTATCACCTCCCAAGCTTACTGTGTAACTTTGTGCATATAAGTATCTCCTTCACAATGGCTGCGTCTCTAGTCTCTTCCCTGCGAATCGCTTCTCGCACTGCTCCTTCTATTGCCTCACGAGCTGCAGCCAGACCGACCGCCTCGTTCTTGACCCAACAGAGAAACACGTTCGCCACAGCATCAGCAAAGATGTCTCCAGCACAGGGTACCTCTAGCGGTCAGCCGATCGCGACTCTCGACGTACGAGCGCCAGACCTTCTGGAAAGCCACTGTCAATGCTAACGTCTTCACTCCAGCAATCCGTCGCATCCAACCTCGCCTCGCACAGCGGTATCCTCTTCGAAGCCAAGAAGGCCAAGAACCTTTCCTTCGAGACTATTGCCAAAGCCATTGGTCGTGAAGAAGTCTCCACTGCCGCCATGTTCTACGGCCACACCCAAGCCAGCGAAGACGACCTCAAGAACCTGTCTAAGATCCTCGAGATTCCCGAGGCGGAGCTACGCAAGACCGAGTTGATGAACTTCCCTGACCGTGGTCGTTCGCTCGAGATGCCTCCTCGCGAGCCGCTGGTGTACAGACTTTACGAGATCGTGCAGAACTATGGATACGCCTACAAGAGTGTGATCAACGAGAAGTTTGGTGATGGTATCATGAGTGCCATTTCATTCAGCACCAAGGTCGAGAAAGAGACTGATGAGAAGGGTGAATGGGTTAAGATCACCCTGAGGGGCAAGTGGTACGAATGTTTCCAATGCGTGATACTGCTTATTCGTCGAACTAACAATTGTCACAGGTTGCCATTCTCTCGCTTCTAGAGAAATCAGTGATTGCATGTATATACATATAGGCAAGTATGAATCGTTGCCACGAGTTTGCTGCATTCTGTTCCCGCCGCGTGATACATGTTGCGTTGACATTGACGCTGTATCTTCGTCAGCAAGCGTGTTATTGTCCGCAGCTACCAGCAGCGCCAGTCTCATGATCACATGCCTGCCACCGAGCCAGCAAGAGGCTCCCCAAGTTGTTGTCACATGTTTCTCCAACATGAAGGAGTTTCTTGTGCCGCTACAGACTGTCTAAGCACCGGCGTCCCAGCAGAAACGATCAGAAAAGGTAGGTCCAGAGTGTTTGATATTACCACCGGCAGGCAGGCACAGCAAGCCATGGCAAAGCAGAGGCAAGGCATCGAACTGACAACATAGATGCCATATCCGGTGAAGAAGAGAGCAGCCGGAGCACCTCCCAACGTGCTCAGGAAAAAGTCCAGCATCACCGCTGGCGAAGCGACCAACTACGACGAGCAACCTTGGGCAACTGCCCACCTTCATCAAAAGATTCCCGGCGCAGTGGCCAGAGAGAGGACTGCTGCACAAGCAAGTCGCTCGAGCGACAAGATCTCCGCGGCACCAACGAGTGACCGCACCAATACCATCAACAACAGCAACAACAACGACACAATGGCCTCCGAAGACACCGACGCCATCACTCCTCTGTCAACCCGGCAGGTCTATATCGACCCTATCGCTGGCCACTCCAACGTCACCATCCCCGCCCGTCCAGCACGCAAACACACAATCAGCGAATGCTTCGACCTCGACGACATCGCCCCCGGCAGCTCAGTGCGCTCGCCGAGCGGCAACCTGCTATCTGCGGAGCAAGCGGCAGTGAGACCAGATCGGCCCATTGGGATCAAGGAACGCCAGGAAGCTATCAGGAAGAAAGTGGCTGAGCATCGCGAGCTGGGGCTCGGGAACGAGGTTTCCGTTGAGGGAAATGTCGAGGGGAAGGCGAAGGAGAGAGAGGCGAAGGAGAAGCGGGAGAGGGAGAAGAAGGAGAAGCAGGAGAGGTTGAAGAAGAAGGCGAAGAAGATGGTGCAGTGTGGGTGTGTGCATGCTGGGTCGGAGAGTGAGGCTTGATGAGAAGTCGAAGGATCGAAGACGTCGAGTAAGCAGACATGTTAATCGCGAGTCAGAGATGCTGAGAGCACCTCATGAAGGTTGCACGACGCCTGAGTTGGAGTGAACATCGCAACGGCACATTATCATTATGAAAACGTGGGTACTATTGATCATCGAAATGAGGCATTGGAAGCTGACGAAGGTATTCCTATACCAGCACCACGAAACTTTGAAAAAGGTTCTTGAGGACGACATGGTACGAGCACGAGCTCAGCACCATATGCTCGACAACTTGTGACTCAATGCCTAATCATTCAGTACAAACGAAGTTGAGGCTTTGCGGCTAGACGTGGGTGACGTTGAAGCGATGGGGCGCTCCTTCCTCAAAACCGTGCCTTCCTATTGTCAGCATATGCAAACGCCCACCGCACTTGATCGTCACCTCAGCCGCTCAACAGTCTCTAGGCAACAGCGTTCATTTCATTGAGGCGCCGACAATACCAATCTCATTTCATGACAATAGCACGTGCTACTGAGCAGGTGCTCGGTCGCCTGGGAAGCATAAAACTCGCCTTCGAGGTCCGCTCCACTCCTTGCCATCAACAACAACCTTTTTCCCTTACACACACCCAGCAAACGACCACATCACTGCACTCGCGCGATGAACGTACCCCTCGAGCCACTCAAGGCGGTGCGTTGCACTATACCCGGCTGCTACAACTCCTTTGACACGGTCAAAGAGATGCAAATGCACAAACATTACGAGCCCACTCACTTCTACTGCAGGAAGTGCGACGTCGACTGCGAGGATTGGGAGGACCTGCTTGAACACAAGGTCGAAGCCATGGCGCCATATATCGAAAAGCAAGCCGATCAACGCCCTCCTGGCAATCCACCACACCTTGTGTGCGAGTTTTGCGGCGAAGACTTCAAGTCACTGGGCGGGAGGGTTTTGCACAGGCAAAGGGTAAGTCTGATGCTCCCAAAACATCTTGACCGTTCCATGCGCTAATCGTCCCGGAGTACCACCAAGCAGATCAAAGCATCAAATGCCCCGGATACCCTGGCTCCAGAGACGGATCTCCATGCAATCAGATCTTCACACGCGCAGGGGACATGATCGCGCATCTTGAAGATGACGAGTGCGAAGCCGTCAGAAGCTGGGAGTTCCTCGCCCAGATTCAGCACAAATACGTCAAGAAGGAGATCATGAAGGACCTGGAGTCTTTCACAGAAGCTCTCACTATCAACAGTGCTTTTGCTCCTTGCGATAAGCCAGGCCTGATCGACGATGACAAAACACCGGTTCCTACGGATACCGAGACAGACGGCGGTGTGTTACTTGACTACGAAGACGAGGAGCAGAAAAGAGGGACGAAGCCACTTGAAGCAAAGATGGCCTCGATCCAACTCGGCGGCAAAAGCGTGCCATTGACACGCAGTAACCTTGAGGCGTGGCCACGCTTGCCTGGCCAAGCCAAATCCATCGTTCCGGAAGATGTTCTGAACAAGTCCATTGGGTCACCTCCACCATCCATCATCAGTACCGACATGTCTGCGAGCCAGTTCGCGAGCGAAATCACGAGTCGTCGCGGCGGTGTCAAAGTCCATACCGAGTATTCGCCCTCTCCACACGACAGCCACCAACCTTCTCACTCCGGAACGTCGACCAATGACGACGATGAAGATGATGCTGCCTCTGTCTCAACTGCAAAGCCAGAGAAGATGTTAAGTCGCCAGGCTGCATGGATCGAGATCAACACGTCTCGCGCACTCTTCGGCGATGTGAAAGCCCCACCTCAAACCGACAAGATCAAGTCCATCCTCAAGAAGCGCAGAGACAGCAACGAGAAGGCTCCTAATCTGCTACTCAACGCTCGCTGGTGGGACCCGACTAGCGATGACTACAACCCTGATCGATTCTGGCACAGCGTTCTCGAAAAATACTGCTGCCCCTTCAAAGCTACCTGCGATGTCGACTCAATGGATAACCCCTACGACATCTCGCGCCACTTGATGGAAGCCCACGCTAAACTCAAATTCCGTTGCCCTGGCTGTTTGAGGATTTTCAAAAAAGTTTCGCACATGGTTTCGCACATGGAGAGGACTGAGAAGTGCGGAATTAGACAGTCGAAGAGCTTCAAATCGGTATGTTCAACCAGTACTTTATGTAATCTGAAAGAGGTGCTGACAAGAATGTGCAGGTACTCGACGACATCACTGGCGGCTTCGTCAAGGCCCAGCGCCTGCCACAGCCGAAGATCTACAGGACGACCGACGTTATCAAGTACAGTGAGACCGCTGGCGCTGGCGTGATGGGGATCAAGTATGAGCGCCCTGAGCAAAACAACGAAAAGCCGAAGGATCTCGGCAAGGCTCGTGGGAGCCTTCGGGCTGCGAACTACTGGTAATCAATGAAGGGTCAAGGTAGCAGTGAAGTGGAGCGCCGCTGAAGCGAACTTAAGTCGATGGCAAACGCCGTTCGATCAGCTGTGAAATCAGACCAGCATAGAACAATCCAAAATGATAGTTGCATGTTCTTTTCCATTTCATCAATTTTCGTGATATCAACATGGCCATTTCAAGCCGCGCTCTGCGGCATCGTCCGAATACACCCATAGCACAGCCTACTCCTCTCCGGCGCTTGTCCCTCAAGCGGCATATCGCACAACTCACAGCTCGCCTCCACCTCACTCAACGTCCTCGCATCCAGCTTCCCCGTCGTCCGCACCACATTCGCCACAATAGAAGGATAATCCACTTCCACACCCGAAAAGTACTGTCGCGTCAAATCGTCAATAGTCGTATTCTTCATCGCAGCCGCAGGTTTGCTATCATCTTTCACCACCACGCTCTCAAGACTAGGCTCCTGCGCGAACTCAACGAAGGACGCGATTTCTTTGCTCAGCAGTTCCCGCAGAGGGTAGTAGAGGGGTATCCCGAAAGGTGAGTCACCGTCTGCTACTACCCAAGGCAGCGAAAAGCCGCGGCCCTTGGCTGTTTCGGCGAGAACGCGCTCGGAGAGACGGGTTGTGCTGTCGGAGAAGAGGATTGCGCCGCAGTCCAGGGTTTTTGCTTGGTGGATGATGAGTTTGCGGAGGAGGATGTTAGTGGCGTCGGCGCGTGAGGTTGCTGTGGGTAATGCGGAGAGAATCGTGGTGAGGTTTTCTCCTGGCGATTGAGTTTCGGTTGTGAGGTTTTGGAGGTCTGTTGGGAGGAGGGAGGCGTGGTTTGTGATGGATGAGAGAGGGATGGTGGAGTAGGTGTGCTCTGGGTAAAGTTGCTTTACTTGCTCCAGGAGGTCGTCCCGAGGTGGTTCGTTTGGTAGTTGGACGTGTAGGACGTGGAGTTTGTAGCCTGATCGGCCGGTCTTTTCGATTTGGCCTTTGGAGTGGCGGCTGAGGACGCGGAGGAGAGCTGTGCTACATGGCCCGAAGGAGTACGGTACCAATAGTGTTCTTTCTTTTCCAGGCTCCGAGTTCTTCACCCGGAAGGTTTCAAGGCGCTTGACGACTTTTGTTTGGACATATTTGCTGAAGCAGGCTTTGCACACTGGCTCTGTGCGGATTGTGGCGGCGACTTCGTATTCCTGACACCGGCGGCACAGAGAGGTGTCTACTGCTGTGTCTTGTGTTTTGCCGGGCATTTTCGCGGTTGATTAACTGTGATTTGACGATCTACGCTATCATTTGATGTTACTCGTCTCAAGTTCTGATGCACTTGGCTTAGTCACGTCTCGGCATACAGATTTTGGGCGGCAGACTCGGCTCGGATAAGCAGAAGCAGAAAACGTGGGGAGAAGTTAAAGTCGAACCTGGGACTCTGGAGTACAGCAGTGTGGCAAGGCTGATCTACCTCCTAGGGTAGGGCAGTATTGACGGTGGGAGTGGTAGATGTTTCAGCCGCACGCGTGCAGTACCTTTGCTTTTGTGAGAGCATACATGTTCTTCTCTTGTGGAGGCCAGTCCTGATTAGTCGTCAACTCACCAGCACATGCCCTGCCAGATGCTGCCGTCGGAGATGGATCACAAAAGAGAGCAGCGCCAAGGAGAGCCAAGAGCATGCTCTTCCGAAGAGTACCTTGGCATGGGATGGGAGATCGAGAGGCAACCTCGATACTGCGCTTTTCCCGATGACGAGGAGGCATGCTGCCCACCAAGGACGACGACGAAAAGGTTTCAGTATTATCCTCAACGACTTGACCTTGCTGCACTCTCATCGCCGGGAATTGATCACATACCAGGCCGTCGCATTATCTGCGGGCCGGTCAACAGGACGCGGGTGAGATCCCGACAAGCGACGAAGCAGAAGTGACTTATCGTCATTCTCGCCGCTAATCATAAGCTTTCGAGGGCGCCCGTCTGGACTTGTTTGCAGCGATTAGCAAAGCCTTTTACCATTCGTCTTGTCGTCGTCTTGTCTTCCACTCTTTCATACCAAGCCTCCATGCTTAGCGACTCAGTCAAGACACCACGCTCCACGTGCGCCCGAGACACAACGACGCGACTGGGCACTGGCAATCTTGACCACTCCACCTCCCAAGAAACTAGTGCAACAGGCAAAATCACGCTTCTCTTGGCCGCTCTTGTCTCTCCGCCACCCTTTCGATCCCTGCCTGTCTCTTCTCGTCCTTACATCACATTCGAAGACTACCTACCTGTCCACCTCAAGTTTGGAGCGGCGACTGGGCGCACCAACGGCCTGCATGCATCCGCGCCCATTCACCTATTCTAGCCTGGATTGCAGCACCGCCGCAGCTAACTACGACGTGCGGCTGCGACTGTATACGACTTAAGCAAGAGGAGGGACCCACTCTGTACATATAATACTCCTCGGATCTTAAAGAGAGGTCTCAACCACAATGGCCTGGGAACATCTGTCGGTCAATCGACCGCACTTGGTCTACATTATCCTCGGAGGCTTTACAACTCTGTTCATGTTGTGTTCCTCGATTATTAAGGAGCGTCTCTACATCGGAGAAGCTACTGTCGCAACCATCTGCGGTATCATCTTTGGCCCTCATGCGGCGAATTTGATTGATCCTTCCACTTGGGGCAATGAAGATCAGATCACCCTGGAATTCTCCCGGATCGTCCTCGTGGTACAATGTTTCGCCATTGGTGTCGAGCTGCCCAAGTCCTACATGGAGCGCCACTGGAAATCCGTCGCATTTCTGCTCTTACCGGTCATGACTTTCGGCTGGCTGATCACAAGCTTGTTCATTTGGGCGCTTTTCGGGGCGCACCTCAATTGGCTCGACAGTCTATGCATTGCAGCTTGCGTCACAGCAACAGATCCTGTCCTTGCATCTTCGGTTGTCGGCAAAGGCAAATTTGCGAAGCGTGTGCCCAAACATCTCCGTGACTTGCTGTCCGCTGAATCTGGCTGCAACGACGGCATGGCTTTCCCGTTCATATACCTGGCGGTTTACATCATTCGCTACAAATCAGAGCCGAGCGACGTTGCTCTCCACTGGTTCTGCTATACCATCCTGTATGAGTGTATCGCCGGAACTATTTTCGGAGTTACTGTTGGTTATCTCGCACGTCGCATGGTTCGCTATGCCCATGATCACGATCTGATTGACAGAGAGTCTTTCTTGGTCTTCTACTTTGTCCTCGCACTGTTCTGTGCTGGTGCTGGCTCCTTACTTGGCATGGACGATCTACTTATCGGATTTGCGGCTGGAGTGGGATTCAGCAACGACGGGTGGTTCACGGAGAAGACGGAAGAATCGCACGTTTCCAACGTTATCGACTTGCTGATCAACTTGGCATTTTTTGTATACTTCGGCACGATTGTTCCCTGGGAGCAGTTCAACTCTGGTCTGCTCGGCCTTGACGTCTGGAGACTGGTCGTTATTGCCCTTTTGGTGCTGTTCTTCCGTCGAATTCCGATTATGCTTGCGATGAAGCCATTTATACCCGACCTCAAAACTTGGCGTGAGGCACTGTTTGCCGGACATTTCGGACCCATCGGTGTGGGCGCCATCTTCATTGCCATCCTGGCCAGAGCAGAGCTGGAATCCGAACACGGTTCTACAACGCCACTTGCGGTGTTGCCTGAGGAGCCTTTCCCCCACGAAAACATCATCGAGCTTATTTGGCCAATTACCACGTTCCTGGTCATTACATCCATCGTGGTCCACGGCTCTTCCATTGCAGTATTCACGCTTGGCAAGCACATCAACACTCTCACACTCACCATGTCTTATACCCAGGCGAATGATCAAGGACCTTCATGGATGGAGCGCCTGCCTCGCATCCAATCTCGTTCTCGGTCTATGAATTCCGCGTCTTTTGCAAGATCCGACACTGATCTGGATGAAAAGGAGAAGGTTCTGTCTCCTCATAATTTGCAGCCAGGCACTTTCCTACGTCGCCAAAAAGAGGAGGATATGCCACACGGCAAATCCGCGAGCAGGCATCGCAGTCGCCGTAGCCGAAACTTCGGCGCTGGTGGCCCGATCAGTCAGTCTGCCATCCGACCCGAACGCAGGGACGAATCGAACCTTCCCTCCAGCCGCAGCGATTCTGATACTCTGGCTGCCAAGGGCGATTCGCCGCCTTCGAGTGAGAGGGAGAAGGCTGCTGAGATCTACGAGGAAGGAGACCAGACCGTATACGAAGATGCAGAGGGTAATGTCCTCGCCGTCGAGAAGACACGCGAAGGTGAAACGCCTCGGGAGCGTGCTGAGTCCGAGGTCGAGGAGAGCAGGCGCCTCATGCACAAGGAGGGCGCCGACCGCAACCATGGCGTCGCTCCTACCCATGATGACCCGAATCACGATACTGCTGATCGGGTGAAGGGAGAGGCGGAGAAGATTGGCGAGGAAGCGAAGGGAGCATCTCAGACACCTTACAAGCCTCAGCGCCGTGGTCTCAACACAATGGGAACTCTTAACAAGATCGGCACGCTTGCAGGAATGAAGAAGAAGACCGAGGGCGAGGAGAAGCCCAACGCTGAGTCGAAGAGAGCTACAGGCCCAGCTCACGCCTACCAGTACGGTAACACCATCATCGTGGAAGATGCAGATGGTGAGGTCATCAAGAAATACGACATTGGCCCAACAGCCGGAAAACAAGATACCGCTGGCGGCGAAGCTACGGAGCGATCGAAGCAGAGCATTGGCCGCATGGGCAAGATGCTCGGCATGAACCGCGGTGAGAGCAAGGCCGACGCGGTTGCAGGTCAATCAACAGGCGACGACGGCTCGAAACGACCACAGCCTGAGCGGAGGCGCACCTTCAAAAACGATGCTAAAGACGATGCCGATGATGAGCTTGTGCGCTTCACAATGTCGAGCGGTGGCAGACGCATGAGCAAGGCGGAGTTCATCGATTCCATTAAGAACATGGATCCCAAGACGCGTGTGGCGGCAGTTGAGAACAGCAACGCGCCCGAAGCCGTTAAGCGTGAGGCCCGCAAAGAAGTTCGCGACCACGCAGCCGCTCACCACAGCAGCTCCTACAATGCTGGTGTGCCCGTTGTCGCCGAGCAGCCCGAAGCAGAAGCTCGCGGCGACTATTTCGGCAAGACCGACCGGTCGGCATCAGGAGGCGGTCTTCTCAAGAAGACAACGCACGATGATGACCACGACACCGAGTTGAAACTCGTCGACTCGAACGACCGAGAGGTGCCCGTTCACAACGTCTCCGCCTCCGTGCGCCAACACGCCTCAAGTGGTGGCAAGAAGGTTGAGACCGCCGCAGAGCGTCGTCGCAGAGAAGCATCGGAAGCCGCCAAACAGCAGCAGGACGAAGATTCTGAAGACGACGGCACCGAGCGTGTACCTCCCAGACCCACAGGGAAGGCTTCCACAAGCAATGAGAACGACGCCGACGAGACCGCCGCTGAGAAGAGGAGACGTCAAGGCGCGCTCGGAGTGCAAGATGAGAGCGACAGCGAGGAAGAAGAGGGTCCTATCTCGCCGGCTACACGGCAGAGCACTTTGAGATGGGGCAAGAACGTCAAGGGCTAAGATGTTGGCCTGCTTTGTCCTTCTCTTGCATTGTTATGCTCTGTCATCCTCAAATCTCTGATTCGGATCCATGTCAGCGTTTGTTTCTTCGATTGTCTTCACATTTATCATGTCAGAATACAGGGCCGGCGCGTCCTGGCGGTGCTGGTGATTTCCCGTAATAATACACGGCGGCATTCTGTTTGACTGTGTTGCTTCAGCGCACATACATACATGTACTTCCTTGGCTTTGTTAGCGCCGATTGTGATTGAGCATTTGCCGGGCTTAGGTCTCTTGTCTTTTCTGATCGAATGGCGGAATATGTGCATTAGCGACATCGCAATTTTAACCAACGTTCTTCTCTGTGAAAATGATCCCTTCGTGTCATTAATTCACTCGTGCGAGTTCATCAAGGTACATGTCCTCGAGAAATGCAAGATGATGATAACAAGTCTTTATTCAATCTACTAAAACATGTGACAGGGTAAAAATTTCAAGCTGGTATCTCGTTTTGATTGAGGTATTCTATATGTCGCTATGGAACTGCTGAGCTATGCTATGATATATCAATGCCATCGTGGTAGAGTGTGTAGGAGAGGCCGTTTTGATTTGTATGTCATGAGTGCACATAATGCGCTGGAGCAAATAGCTCCGTAAGTGGCAAGGTCCCGTCTGTTATCTGACTTCTAATCAGAGCAGACGATTTCTCGAAGCGCGGATTCTCAGTGCTTTGCACCCACGATCTTGTTCTCGCGGCTCATCGCGTCAGCTTTCGGACGCTCCAGCTTTGGTCCGGACCTGGCGGGCACCCTGGGACGGCACACGCCTGAGATCTTGATCTGGTTCTTGTCCTTATCAGACTTCGATGTGGCGGGCTGGGATTTGTCGTCGTCTCCTGTGACTCCAGAGGAAGGTCCAGCAGGCTTGGAGCGAGTCTGGCGACGGGTTGACTGTGCGGCAGAGGAACTGGGAGCGGTAGTCGACTGGATTTTCGAAGATTCCAGGCTCGAAGAGCCGGTCGACGGTGTTGCGTGCATGGAAGCCATGAGGCCAGAGTCATTCTGCGGGCGCTTGAGGATTGTCTTATTGATTGACTCCGTTGGCTGACCGTGCTTGAGCGTAGCATTCTGTTGGAAGGCGAGCGTGTTGGAGTCGATTGCATCTTCTTTGGAGCTAGGAGCGCTGGGCTTTGTGTCCTGCTCCTCTTCCTGGGCATGTTTACGGGCGGCCGCGATGTGGATTTCTTTGGACTCTCCGGCGGGAACGAAGACTCTGCGATGGCCGATGATCGTGTCGTTAGGAGCAGAGCGTCTTTGAGGCCGGTGGGCGATGATCGTGTCGTTGAGACCAGAGGGATTGTCAGGACGGAAGCCTTCGGTCGTTCCGTCAGGACCGACAGCCAGAACGGGGAGCTCGCGAGACGGGTTCGGTGTTTGCTCAAACTGCTGCTTCGTTGACGAGGAGGTGTTTTGTGATGGCGAGGCCGGGCTTGTGGCACTGTCCAAAACGCACGTAGACTGGTTTGCGGCGGACAGGACTGCTGATTCCGGGTTGACAGAACTGAAGTCGATGAGGTCTCCGGTCATCAAGAGCTTCAGGGAGCTGTCGGCTGAAATGTCAGATGGAGATGGGGAAGCCTCTGAGACATCTCTGGCCTTCTTCTGGAAGTAGTTGTCAGCGACCTGGTCAAGATTGCTCTCCTGGGCCTCGGTCGGTGCTTTCCCGGCGTCCTCTTGGTCAGATACCACATCCTGCGCATCTTCGCCAACATCGCTTTCCGACTCAGAGCTGCTGCCGCTGGCAGTGCTCGACCTTCTCTGCAGTGCCTTCGGGATAGAGCTCAGCTGAACTGCAGTCTTCTCCTGCCACCAACGCGGAACAGTTCTGAACCCGATAGCGTTCAAGGTGGCCCTGTCCGGCATCTCGTGCTTGTAGCGACATCCTTGCTGAGTGTAGTCGCACTCGCCGTGGCGGATCCAGTGCGTGCAGTAAATCTTGTCACCAGCCGGCTCCGGAGAGCTTCTGGAAGATGTGCCTGCAGACTGAGAGGCTGTGTTGAGGGCGCGACTTGGAGGGCGCGAGGTTGATGCTATGATGGCATCAATCTTAGCTTGGGCCTTGGCTGAGGCAGGGTCTTCCTGTCTGCGCCATGTGGTCGCAGCAGTGGAGGCTGGAAGCTGGCGGGCAGCGGCGGGTCGTGCCATCTGCACAGATGCAGCGGGCGAGCTGGTCTCGGTACTCTGGCGAACAAGAGCATCTGGAGCGAGGAAGTGTTGAAGTCCGTAACTGTTGGCAGTAGAACGGATTGCCGAAACGTTCATGATGGGCTGAGCAGGATCGGTGTTCAACCTGAAGTGCTGGCCAGTGAATGGCAGCTTGCCAACGTTCTGCATGCCACAAGTATCCTCTATCTTCATGAACCCTGGAACTCCTTCGAAGCGAATGCCGCTTGGAAACTCGTCGGCTGGGATGAGGGGAACAAGATTGCCGTTGCCACGATCGATAACCAGGCGTATCAGAGGTGAAGGGCCAAGTTTGGTGTTTGGCGGCGGCACAGGCGGGTCGTTTGCTCTGGATGAAAGCATGTTGTGGACGGAGGTGGGAAAGGTATATTGATCAGGGGTTGGGAAATAGCAGGAGTCGCTGGCGGAGTGGCTGTAACGTGCAGTCAACAAAATCGTGCAAAGCGTTGGAGCCTTGATATAGTATATTGCTGTGAAAGAGAAAAGTATGGCAGGCAGTGTCCGCAGGGCCTTCGTTTGTCAAACCGCCTTTGACGCAGACAGGATTGGAATCATGCAGTCTAGGCAAGCGACCTGCTGCAGTATAAAGCCTGACAAGCAGCATAGACCCACTTCGGAAGCCTTGTTTCGCACTCCTGCCCCGCCCCAAAGGCGCATGAACAGGAGGGTGTGGGTTGCAAACACGCATGTCGCACAGAATCGCAAACGCGCATGTCGTATATGCCTCTAGCCGTAGCGCACGAATGGCCAGCCTTGCCAAAACCTCAGTCAGACCGGATACAAGGATGGAAATTCCTTAGTACGTCGGTATCTTTCATAGAGTATTATAATTTGTAGATATTGGCCCTGTCAATGTCGGCAGACCTTAGCCCTCCATTGTACACAGCTGCCCTTCGGGAAGCTGCAGCTGCACTTGTGGATCTCTCTTTTCGGGCGTCCAACCAGAGGTGAAGCTGCTCAAGTATGTTGCCACCCTGGAAAGCGAGGAAGATCGAGACTCCAAGCACACCGACTGTCACACAGATAGCAACGATCCAGAACAGTGACTGTGTTGCCGTCATATCCCTGATATCGACAGTATTCATGCCGAAGAAGGAGGTGACGAAGTTGAGAGGTAGGAAGATGATAGTCACCACGGTGAAGACAAGAATAGCTTTTCCGTGATCTTCTAAACGTATATTGACGAGCTGGATCGTCCTTGAGACGAGTGTATTCGCATTGTCGCGCAAGTCTTGCAGATCTGCGAGCTCCCGTTGCAGATTGTCCTCGAGCTTCGCAAGCGGGTCATGGATGTTGGAAGCGGTGAGGGCTCGAGAGGCCATTCTTCGTTGTGGCCCTGTCGTTACCAATGGATCACCGGGAAGAGTGGTGTCTGGACTGACGCGACCCGGATTCGCAGAGGCAAGACCCTTGTGGTGTTGACCGCCTTGAAGCGACTGTATCTGCGCGATGACATCTAGTTGCTGCTGTAAAATCTGGATGACAACGTTGAGCTCTTCCTGGCAAGCTATGAGATCCATGACCAGCTTTGTGCTCGGTGCGCGATGTAATCGGTATTGGAGGTGCTCAAGATGCCCAGCATAGCGGTCAGCAACGCATAGCGGAAAATCCTGCCAGAAGCTCCGGTGCATCATGCCCATCGCGCCGAATAGCGATATAATGATCTGATCCATGGCGCTATGGTCCTGCATGTTCTGCTGATGCGAGCGATGATAAAGTCTCCTGACGTCGCGGAACGCAACATCGCTGATTCGAGAAGTCAACTGCAAAGGCGGCCAGCGAGCTTTCCAAGTCTGGTTAGAAGAGAAGGTGACGATATGTTCAGCGTCGACAGCAAGTATCCACATTTCGTCCACGTTCAACGCCGTAGGGTAGTGGCCATACCACTGTCGTATCTTTAGGTCGATCTCGCGATCTGTGGTCCACGGGGTATGTTTGTTAAAGACTTGGGATCGCTCCCGCTCCCGAGTGTCTTCAAGCCGAAAATAGTACGCTAAAATTGATCGCAACGGGTGACATGCAGAACGCGATGAGTGATACCCTTCCTTACGATCAACTTGGAACCGCAAAGGAGGAGTTCGTCCGTTCACTGACCAGTCCAAGAAAGGTGTAGAGATTAGGATTGGGTACGATGGATCACCGTTCCCATTGGTTTGAGGTGCCAAAGATGCCACGAATGGCATGAAAAATTTGCCATGTTTTCCAAAGCGCTCGTTCTGTTGAACGGCGATCTCCAGTAGTTGCAGACATTCAGACACAGTCTTAGTGCTCTCGGTCAGAGCGTACAGAAAGCCATTGAGGTAGTCAGGGTACTTCGACGAGCAATGGATCCATCGACATTTCGCCGAACTCCCAGGGCAGTCTACAGTCTTCTGTATTTGTGGCAAGCGTAGGTGTCTAATCCAGCCAAAGTCGTCTTCAAGTCGTTTAAACCTGCGTTCCTCGATAGGGTTGGCAGCCGCGTCTGTGGCTCTTGAGATGCCAGCAGCGGTCGCTTTTGCCGCGGTATCGGGTACAAGAAGAGAAGGAGACTTCTCATTCACTTCCACCATAGGTCCGCGGTCTGCTCGCAAGGACTCAAGTCTGATATCGTAGCATAGGATTTGTGCTGGAGTGAGCGGTTTCGCCCTCCATGCGGCGTCGACATCATAATCGAGCGGTGGAGTATTGATGGGAGGCTGCACCCATTTGTACGGAGCCATCTCTGCGGGACATTGTCGAGATGGTATTCATATTTGACATCTTTGATCAGGAGTTCACGCGCGTGAAGACGATCGACAGTTAGCCTGCGGCTGAGATCAGCTCAGACAGCATGCTGATCGAAGCGCGCGATGTGGCGTCTCGTCCTAGAAGTCAAAACTGGTGTGTGTCGCGCGTAGTATCGCTATGTTCTTTCCAATGACGATAGGTTGGAAGTTTACGTACACATCTTGATGGAGCACCTCTCTAAAAGAGAAAAAGGAAATGTTGTTGCCTCGAGAGATGGGCGATCAGGTGAAGTGGAAGGATTCACTTTGACGTTTCACGCTTGCACCAACAAGATCACCACACCTCAGAGGCGGCTAAAGCGACCAGCGCTCTATCTCCGTCTCCGTCTCGCTGCCCTAGGCCACGACCCTCACCTCTCGATGAACTTCCAAGCCCTTCGACCAGCGAGATAGCCTGATAACCTCTCAATCATGTCCAACCCGACAACACCTCAGCCCATTCCCAACACCCATTAAACCATTCTTATGTCAGACGCCAAAGCCATAGTACAAGAAGCCTACGACCACCTCGCATCATGGTACCTATCCTGGATCAGCGACCAACCGTCGCCCCGTGAACGATATGCGCAAAAGGTCCTAGACAGTGCACACCAAAGATCATCACCGAAAACGACTCCACCTACCATCCTCGAACTCGGCTGCGGTCCCGGCGTCCCAATAACGCGCATGCTCCTCGACCAGGGCGCCCGCGTAGTGGCAAACGACATCTCAACGCAACAAATCGCCATAGCAAAGTCGCGGTGTCGCAGCCCACTGGTCACATTTGTAGCAGGCGATATGGCAGCCTTGACGATCCAGGCTGCGAGTTTGGACGGGGTGGTGTGTTTCTTCACCTTGTTCCATCTGCCGAGGGAGGAGCAGGGAGCCATGCTGCTGAAGATTCACGAGTGGCTTAGGCCCGGTGGGATGTTAGTGTTGAACTACGCGACTGTAGATGAGCAAGAAATCTATGGGGAGATGATGGGTCACGGGATTTTCTGGAGTGGCTATGGGGAGGAAAGGAATAGGGCTATGTTGGTGGAGATCGGGTTTGAGGTGGAGGACGAAGAAGTGATAGAGAGTGATGCAGATGGCGGGATGGATTTTCAGTGGATAGCGGCGAGGAAGAAGAACGCGGACGAGACGCATTGTAGACGGAAGCTTTGAGATCGGTGGCATCGAATGTACACATCAGCCAGCCGATACCCACTCATCAATGAACCAGAAAACCCAGGCAATCTATACATCTATAGAATACGCTGTAAAATGCACATCATATAATCGCTAAAGGCAGTAGCCAACAATGGCTCGCGTTTCGCCACTCCTCTCCATGAAATCGAAATCCACGCAATGGTCAGAAGGAAAGACGAGCGGCAAGTCCTACTTCCTCCTGCCATCCTCCTTGCCCTCGCGCAGCTCCTTCTCGCGAGCCAACTGCTCGTCGCTCAGGCATCCAATCCTGTTCAAGATGTCTTTGTGCTCGCCCAGGTTCAGTCCGGAGGAAATGCCGCCCTTGCCCTTTCGCTTGCTGCTGGCTTTTGCGCTGGATGGGCGTGAGGAAGTGAATTTGAGATCCTCGGAGCTGGCGGTGACTTCGATGAATTTGCGCTCGGCGCCGGCGGTGGCTTGCGCTTCGGTGCGGAGCTTGAAGGGAACGCCAGCATCTTGTTTGGTTGAAGATACATGCTTCTCCTCCATTTCGTCTTCCTCCTCATCACCTTCGTCGTCAGATCTCGAGTCGTCGGCTGGGTGTCCTTGAAGGACCTTTGCGACAACGCGGCAGATCATGACGAACCATGCAACTGTGATGACCTGCAGTCCGCCGAGAAGTCCCAGGAAGAGAGTGCGGATCTCGGCATTGAAGGCGACAGTCTTCGCAGCTGGGTTCAGAAGTGGCTGGAGCAGATTGTCGAGGACTCCATTGCCGCCATCAGCGTTCAGGCGGGTAGAGTCGAGTGTGCTGTAGGTACCGTAAGGCATCGTCACTTTTGAAACGTGTGCATAAATGCTCCAGCAGATAGACAGGTATCCGATATGTCTTGCGCCGAACCAGACGATAACGAACAAGGCAAAGGCAGCATCGCAGGCTTTTTGGCATTTGGCGTACTTGAGCATTTTCGCAAGCTGCGCTTCAAGTTAGCATACGTCGATTTTCTTCAATGTAAAGATGGACTTACTGGGAAGATGAGATCCACGACATCCATGAGCACAAGCACGGCGTTACCTGCGCGCATTTGGCGGTAGCCGTAAGAAAAGGCAAGGAGGAAGACCGTGACAATGTGGTGCGTGAACATCTGCCAGTGGTCTTTGCGGCGCTCCTCGATGTTGATAACATAGATCTGCTGGACCCAGAACGCCGTCTGGGAAAGATAGTATAGCTTCAATGATGTTCCAAGCATTAGTCGTGGGTAATCGCGCCAAAGAGAGATCAGAAGATCGTTTGCCTGCCCGATGAAAGTAGTCGCGCTGGATTTCGGAGTGTCTTGGATGAAGACCGTGAGACCCCAACTCCAGTACACAATGTAGTAGAGCAGAAGGTACGCTTGCTCCGCAAATCTAATACCGAGTCAGTATGGATCCTCTCCGACAGCGCCAAAGCGCTAGGTTGCTTTTGTACCCACCTGAGCTTCGTCTTGCTCTGCTTGATGCCGCACATGCCGGCCATTGGCAAGAGCAGGTAGTCCATGCAAGCGGCTCTCAACCCAGTGAACAGTACCACGTATCCCGCTACAAGATACAGATCTTTGGGTCCGATTGTGAACTCGCCAGCTTTCTCAGAGGAATACTGCAAAGTGAAGAATGCGCCGACGCGCTCCCTCAATGTTGGGAAAACGAGGTATGTCAAGGTCACCAGCAAGATCAAGTTGAGAGAGATTCCAAGCTGGTGATCCACCATAGCCCTCCGTAGCATGCCGCCAATGCTCTCCTGCTCGCTTGTGTTCGCCTTGTTCTTCATGGTCAAGAAGCCCGCGGGACTTGCGCAGAGGGCCACGTCCTCGACTCCCTTTCCTGCTCTTGATCTCCTCGGCCTCTTGCTAGACCCACTTTCTTTGGGGGGAGAGTATGCGGTCCTGTTCTCCGGCACTGCGCCATTGGCGAGATTTGCGTTGTTGTGGACGTAAGTGTGAGCCTCTGGGAGCTCTTGCAGGCCGGAGCCTGCTTGCGCTTGTTCCATGTTTGGCTGTCGAAATCTGGTTTGTACTGTTTCGGCCGTAGAGGTAGAATTAGAGAGTTTGCAGTGGTCGCAAAGTCGAGCTATACCGCGAAAGCGCGGTGATGTTTCGGCTCAATTGCAGTATTAGGAGGTGCTCGTTGGGGGTTTCGTGATCAAGCAGAAATGCCAAAGGTCGTTCGCCGTGTACACCGCTCCAGTCGCTCGTGTTCGAGAACTTCCCAGCCGATATCGCGCCAAGCGAAGTGAATGGATGGATTCGCGAGGAAATGCAGTCGCATGTGAACAAGGCAAAAGCAGCACAAGGGCAGCAATTCACGCAAAGAGCGAGCGAGGGGTGGTTGTAGTGCTGGTCCTCAATACCATTTTCCCTATTGGAGGCCACTTGGCGGGCTAGCAGGACCCTTGTTTCAACACCGCAGCAGGGGCAGCGTCCCACGTAAAAGTGGTGTAGCCGGCCGCGAGCTCAGAGCATCTCAGAGTCATGTGATTGGCCGTTGAGCCCTCCAAACGCTCGATTCGGACAGGCACTTTAAACGTGCTTCTAGATCGTCCCTCCTCCCTGCCGCGCCATTCATTCGTTACGCGACGTTGACTGTTTGGCCTCCTTCACAACACACTTCACGTTTCATCGCTTGCTGCTCGTCATCGTCTGCCGCACATAATTGAAACCTCACTTACGCTTGCAGCGTCCGTCCTCAGACTCGTGAAGATCATGTGACTCGCTTTCGGGTCTAATATCCACTAATCTGTGCCAATGTGGCACATCCGTCCCCTCGACCTCCCCTTGTCCGTAAGTTTGTCTGCTCCCCAGTAGAGGTAGCTACTTCATGGAGGGCTGTCTTTAACAAGAGGAACGCGGGCCACTGGGATACCTGACTTAGCTAGTCGTTATCTCACGAGCACATGAGTAGTTACACAAAGCCGTGTGACCATGATAGAGATCGAGGCCACTGAGATACAAGGCGCCGACAAACTTACGGACGAGGAGAGGAAGCCTCATTCATGCACACGCACACGCCAACACAATTGCGCAAGCGCTAGGCACCACTCCCAATCCACAGTGCTCGAGACACAGACAGAGACATCTGCCCAAGGACTGCAATAATAGCATCAGCATCGGAGTCTTGAGCTGCATGCCATCCCACGCTGCACGCCCATAGGTAAGTATTAAGCCGCAACGATAATCTCCCACTTCTAGATCATCAACAGCCTTGCGCCACATCCAGCCCTCGCTTCAGCAGTCCACGCGGTTGGTGAACCGCATCTTTCCCACACAATCTGTGCATGTCCGGCGACCGCAGCTGGTCGGTCTTCGGGTGAAACCCCTCAGCCGGCTAGTGAACGGTCGTCATCCTACCACCTGTCTGCAGCTACCCGTGTGTTCTGTGCTCCCGATTGCAGGTGTGCATCTGCTTTTAGGGGCCAGTTCTGCGGCCTTCCACCTGCCTCGTCATCTAGCCTGGTCACTCGAATCCATGTCCGGAAAGCCTCGATACTTGCTGCGGCGCTCCTTCGTCATCGCATAAGAAGACCTGCTCCCGACTTTGAGATGTCCAACAACTTCAACGCGATCGTACCGATGGACGAACGTCAGCAAACAGTGGCGCGCGATCACGCCGTTCCCCTCACAGACATGGCGGGACTAGGTATTGACATCAGCTGTGCTAACCGGCCATCTCTTGACATTGGATACGCCGAGACCACATCTGATCCGCTGCATAAGGCGACGCCAGCAGTTAACACTGAAGAGCAGCGCACGCCAAACTCAGCAAAACCTCTGATGTCGCCACCTTCAACGGGCGGTCTCTCTGGATCCACCCAGTTTGCACAGTCGCCCGCGAGCGCCTTCAGCCCTTACAACTACAAGTCATATTCGAGGCCATCCACTACCTACACAGCCTCGACAGCCAATTACCCCTTACCAGGAGAATCAGAAGCCAGCCTCCTTCATAAGCACAACAGCGCATCTCTCTACTCAGCCTACGGCGACTTTGCGGCAAAGCACAAGTGTGAAAGTGTAAAAGGTGTGAAGGGCAGCCGCAAGTCTTGGTTTTCAATCTTTACAATTGTCCTCGCGGCATATTCGACGATAATGTCTGGCCTTTTCTTCTTCGTCGCAATAGTAGGGCCGGATTACAAAACGATTCGCTCTCATGGTGGCGGCCTCACCCCCTCCTCGGCGACTCTGATTACAGCCGTTCTTGCGAAGACTATCGAGCTTTCGTTTGTCACTGTCATTATCGCGATGCTTGGCCAGGAGTTGTCGCGAAAGGCATCCAGTCTCCGTCGCCGTTCAGGAGTCACACTGGCTGAGTTGAGTATGAGGACATGGGTAATGCAGCCCGGCACGCTGCTTTCGCAATGGCCGACTGTTCGCTACGCTGGTACCACAGCTCTCGGATTGATCTCAATTGCGGCTGCAGTATTTGCGATGCTCTATACGCCTGCATCTGCTGCTTTGGTGCAACCGCAGCTGAAAGCTGGGAAACTGATTGAGCGCCAGCTGGAAGGTCGTGTACGCGCATCTTTTGCAAACGTAGCTCATATCGCTGCAGATTGCTATACGCCCGTGCCATCAGCTGTCGATCCGGTGGAGCACGCCAATACCTGTCTGTCGATCGAACACGCCGCTATGGCATACAAGAACTACTACACTTATCTTGGGCAGTGGTCTGGGTTAGCATCCCGCGATATGGATCAGGCCGAAAGGCCAAACGGCACTGCATTGTTCAAGAATGACACAACGGTCGTGGCCCCGTGGGTTGGCAATAAGCTCAACCACACCGCGGCTTTCAAGGATCCCGGCACTGGCATCATCATCAACAATGTCAGCATTGCTTTCCCGCATACGGGCGTTGCCGCTGCTGCCAAAGATCCTGCGAATAAGATTTCGCAGCCCGAAGAGCTGGATGGAGTGGGCAGATACACCATTAACGCGTCTGTTCCTTCGCCCATGCTTCACTCGTTGTGCGCTACGGTATCAGAAGAGCATCTGGCTCCCCTCGTATTCGAAAAGTGGAATCTGACGCAGGAGCCATTGAACTACACCACTTGGCCTGCGCAACTCCAGTTTTCAGAGGCTCACCCTTCCCCTTACCTGAATGGCACGGCTCTTGATGACATCTTTGAATGGGGAGAGCAATATGGCGTTGCTCACTGGCCTCCTGTTTTCATGAAGCTTCCTCAAGACTACAACACCCTGGTCAACGGCACAGGTGACCATGGAGGGCAGTACGGGCGCAGCTCGGTCTACATTCTCGGCAAGGCTCACACTACCGATTTGGAGAATGCACTGCGTGGCAACCTCGACTATTTTCTCTGTCAACTGCAAGTCAGTCAGACCCCGTATTGCTACACCTCTTACCAAGCCAGTGGCCAAGGAGCAGTTTTGGAAGCCGTATGCAACGAATCGGCGCCAACAGGGACCTCCATGCGATACATCGAAACCGAGCACGATGCTCCCAATAGCCGCAAGTTCGCTAGCACGGAATGGCCCATGGTTGCTACTGAAATGGCGCGTGCTCTTGCCCTCAATGACGGCGTTTTCGATGGCAAGTCGGCCAATGCACGCTTGCTCTCTCAGCTTCTCTTGCGCGAGCCGCAACTTGATCCCACCAAACCTTCTCTGGCAGAAGCCCTTGCCGTGCTCGCTGGCTGTACCCTTTTGCAATCCACATTAGACGCTCCGTTCATCCACTACTGGAATTACACGAATGACACGGAGACTGGCGGAGTATTGCATGACACTCGCGGTGTCGTCGAAAAGTTCCGCGCGTCAATCAGCGCTCAACAGTACGCTTCTGGCGGCACCGAATGTTACCAAAAAGCCTTCCACATTGTTCTTTTCGGTGTCTTTGCGCTCAACTTCGTAGCGCTTGCCTACTTTGTTACGCATAAGACATGGTATGTCGACTTCTCCGAGCCGCCCAACCTTTTCTCGCTCGCTGTCAATTCGCCGCCCAGCGAAGCTTTCGCCGGTTGCTGCGGGACTGGGCCACAAGGAAAGGACTATGGAGTCGCTTGGACGCTTGAAAAAGATGGTGGCCATGTCTTTGTGCACAGTGGAGTGAGGCATGAAGCTGAGGGAGATGGAAGCACGAGTCCGGCTATTAGGAGGCGCAAGGCGTGGAGGTCTCTGTCGGGGAGCCCGGTTGTGAAGGGCTTTGGGAAATTGAGGCGATGGAGTCGGGAGGGATAAGGTGAGTCGATTAGTTGGTCAACACAGTGGTGGACTTGATTTCGCGATCGCCTTGCCAGCACTTTGACGTGAAAGACTTAGTCCTTCTTTACCTGACACTCTTCGTGTATAAAGCAAATTCGCAGTGGAAACGATAGCCCTCGTAAGTGGCTCTTTATCCAGCGATATCATGTTGTTTGCCATCATGAATAAGCACATACGACCATAGGTCAGTGAGAACTGGGCATCCCGTCCGCTCTGCCATACATAAGCACTGAACCGGGTGACTAGTACTAGAGTGGGTGACCATCTGGGAATCCCGCCTGTTGTATGTTTTTGTTTTGTCCTCGTTTTGTCCTTTGCTTAAGGGATATCTTTTGGTTTTACCCTTTGGCCTCAAGCAAGGGATGGCATACGCACATATTGATCTGCCATCATTCAGTCTGTCATGCTGTTGTTCTTGGGTGTGTGGGACTTCACTCTGGAAAACTAGGAACACGACCGTTATGAACAATTAAGATGTTCGAATGCACACCACTGCTACAACACTCTATATGAATTGAGAGTAGCCTGTACATGCTTCCTTCTCAGAATCGTAACCCTGACGCCAAAGACTCGATATAGAAACGGCATTCTTTCCTCCTACACGCGCCTCATAGAGTGTACTTGAACAATGGACTCCTGTCCCCCATTGCAACAAGCTGATCCTGAGAGTACCTCGCCCGGGTGTCATCTTCGGGAATCTTTGCCCTCCTGACGTTCTCCCATTTGTAGGCCAGCTCAGCTGCAATGGCAGCCATCAAGCCCGTCAAACCAAACGCCAGGCTCAAACCGAACCCTGTAGCGTAAGTAGGCGCATCAGAATCGAAAAACATGTAGCTGCCCATTACACCTCCCGCATTTCCAATACAGATGTTCAAACCAAGACCGATGGCTCGTCGGGATGAAGGTGCGAGGTTGTTTCCCGCCCAAGCTATGAGAGCGGGTGCTGACGGGTAGATTCCCATGCAAGCCAGGACTACGCTGAAATAGGCACCGCCGATTTGGTTCTCGAAGTTACCGCGCAGGCCGAGCATGACGCTGAAGGAAATGCAGCACAGTGCGAAAGGCCCCACGACAAAAGGCATGCGCCAGTAAAAGCGATCCGAAAGCTTGGCTAGGACGATTGTGGCTATCGCTCCGGCAACGTATGGAGGAGCGGACATGAGCTGAGCCCGGAAGCTGGTGAAGCCCATAGCCCTGGTCAAAGTTGGGAGGTTGAACTTGGTACCGTATGCCATGGCTGACTGAGCAAATTGGACCCAGGTCAACAGCCATAGTCTCCAGTCCAACAGAGAAGCCTTGAGGTCCCTCCAGATGAAGTTTTGCTCCTTAGCTTCGTCCTGGAAGCGACCGCCTTGCTTGATGAAGTGTTGGATTTCGAGGAACCTGATCTCCTGGGGTTCCAGCCATTTGAAGGCACGGGCAGGGCTGTCGACGAGTACGAAAAATGTTGCGGCGCCGAGGCAGACGGTCACCATGCCTTCGATCAGAAAGATCCAGCGCCAGCCTTCGTACCCGCCCACGCCGTCCATTTGAGCAATGCCTGCAGCCGCCATGCCGGAGAAGGCGCCTGACAGCGCGCTGAAGCAGTAGAACCATGAGATGCGAGCTGCCATGTCGCGCGGCATGTACCAGAAGGAGATGAGGTAGACTGCGAAGGAAGAAAGGAATATGTTAGCATCGCTTCATCGACACAATGGCATTGCACGCTTCGCTCTTACCTGCTCCCGGGAAAAATCCCGCCTCAAAGACTCCGAGCATAATGCGCAGAGCCAGCAGCCCGGCGTAGTTGGTCACGACACCATGCATTGTCATGATGACGCCCCAAGTGGTCACGAGTATGCCCATATATATCGAAGGACGATTGAACCGTTTGAGCAGGATGTTGCTGGGAACTTCTAGGAGGATGTAAGGAACGAAGAAGAGGGAGAGGACGATGTTCCATTGGATGCCGTTGATGCCGAGATCCTTGTCGATGCCTTCGATCTTGGAGACTGTCAGTGTTGACTCTCATTGAACGTCGATGGTGTGACGTGGCTTACCTTGGTATTTCCGATGTTTGATCTATCAAGATGGGCGATCAGGTATACTGCAGGTCCGTCAGTGTGGTTCACTCAAGCGGTGGGAATATCCTTCGATACTGACAGGCAGCGAGCATGGGAATGAGACGAATGTCGACCTGTCGAGTGCTCCGTTAGCTGGTTGCCTCGTGCCTTCGATTTGTCCGAGTGCTCGGAGCGACGAACCTTGTGCATTGTCTTTTTCCTGTCCTTATCCGAGTAGTTGTTGTAAAACTCCGCATCTTCGTTAGACAGACCAAGGACGTTAAATCCATCGACATGCAGGACCTGGGGCGCCTGTTCGGCATTCTCTTCGAGGTCATCTTTGATGGCATGCTCTACCATCATAACATCTGGCTTCTCGTCTGAGATGTTGGGTGCGGCCATAGTGGCTGAAAGTAGAAAATGAAGTGTATTCTAGACAGGCCTTGAATGCATACCAGTCTGGTGGAGGAAGAACTCCCTTCGAGGTCGCGAGAAGCGAGTGATATATACATGCACCATCGCTGCTGGGACCGACTTAGAGTAGGGTTGATCGAGCAATGGTGCCCCATGGGGTCGTGTAGGGGTGTGGGGCCCCTCACGAGGCTAGTTAGCGATGCCACATGACTAGAGGACCTTGTTTCGGGGATTGAGGTGCTTTCTCCAAGGCCAATAGATCCTTGGATCTTGGAGGGCGGGGTTGAGTGGCGCTGGCCGTATCCGACGGAAAAGATGCGGGACAAGACACGGATATGTGTATGCGTCCTTCCGATCCGCCAGCCCAAGCCTTGGTAACGGATAGAAGAGTTGCAAGTCTGTAGACCAAGGCTTCGGGCTTTCCACAGCCTCATCTTAAATCAGTAAATTGCAGAGTGTAAGCGCTACAGGTCTGAGCCGCGAACCTCTCCTCAATCCGAATTGTCCTTGTTCAGCATCATGGCCGCTATCGCAGCAAATGTGCTACAGGGCAATGAGCCCAGTCTTGTCGGCAGCAGTCAAGAGCAGACTTTTCAAAAGAAAACTCTAGCCTCCAATGTCGCCAACGGCATCAGCACAACAAATGGCGTTACCGTTAAGGATTCATCGAACCATGCGAACTCGGGTCTATCAGCAAAATTCAAGGCACCACCACCCGGCGTCTGGGCTCCTGCCATCACCTTCTTCGACCATAGCACGGACAATTTGAGCATTGAACCTCAAGCGCAATACTTCGCCTACCTCTCGAAGAGTGGTCTCGCAGGTCTTGTTGTTCTCGGAACGAACGCAGAGACGTTCCTGCTCACACAAAGCGAACGCAAACGACTCGTACAAACTGCTCGCGAATCATGTGGGCCGTCGTATCCCATCATGGCCGGTGTAGGCGGTCACTCTACCAAGCAGGTGTTGGAATATATCGCCGACGCAGCCGATGCAGGAGCGGACTATGCTCTGTTGCTTCCGCCCGCGTACTTCGGGAAGCAGACCACACCAGAAGTCATCGATAGCTTCTTTCATGATGTGGCCAAAGAAAGCAGTCTCCCAATCGTCATCTACAACTTTCCTGCAGTTGTGAATGGTATCGACTTGGACTCGGCCACCCTCGTCCGTCTGGCGAAGGCGCACGAGAACATCGTTGGTGTCAAGTTGACTTGCGGCGCTGTAGCAAAGATCACTCGACTCTCAGCCGAGCTCCTAGCTGACCGGTTTACCATCTATGGCGGGCAGTCGGACTTTTTGATTGGTGGCTTGGCTTCCGGGGCAGGTGGTACCATTGCTGGGTTCGCAAATGTGTTTCCGAAGACCATTGTCAAGATCTATGACCTGTATCAGGAAGGTCGGATGAAGGAGGCACTGGAGCTGCATCAGAAGGCAGCGCTGGCCGAGCAAGGATGCAAGGCTGGCATTGCAACGGTCAAATACGCCGTTTCGCAGGTTACGGTCAAAGCCGCTGGCATTGACTCGACGCTCGCGCAGGAACAACTCAAGCCGAGGCGGCCATATAAGGAGCCTTCTGACAAGGAGAAGAAGATTATTGAGTCGTTGATCGAACCTCTTCTGGCAATCGAGTCTGCCCTCTAGATAGAAGATAGAATCACATCCCTAATGATCTGACCTAATTGAAATAATCAGTTCGCATCGTCTCGTACAGTAGGTTCATACAATGAATGCGTTGCGAAATGTTGCCGTGCGCACATCAAGTATCGGAGAGTTATATGAGTCCTCAGATGATGCTTGATGCCTCCCGCGACGTCGGAACTTGGTGGCGTTCGGGGAAACCGTGGCCAGCTCCTTGTCGGTCACACATTGTCCGACGTTACACGATCAGACACCTTTCCTCACCTTGGCGATCCTATACTATATATCTTCCCCTCCTGCGGAAAAGCGAATTGTGGGGACGGATATGTACAGCCTCCACCCGGGGCCGTCGGCCTTGGCCTGCTCACTTCTGCGCAGCACCCGGGAACGGCTGGACTCAAGGCAGGAATGAGGAAGATCACGAGAAATGTTAGGTCCGAGTATCTCTCTATAAGTGGGCGAGATCATTTCATAATATTTCACATCGGGCGTATATGTACACTTGCTCACTACAAACACCAAAATGGCTCAACCAGCACCCAAGATCCGAGACATCATCATCACACCAGTCGCGTTTCATGACCCGCCTCTCCTAAACGCGGTTGGCGTACACGAGCCTTTTGCTTTACGCAGTATCATTGAGGTCATCACCGATAAGGACTGTTATGGCCTCGGTGAATCGTACGGCGACTCGACGCACATCGCTCGCCTCCAGGCGGCGGCTGACGGAATTAAAGGCCTTAGCGTGTACGACACCAATGGCATCTATCGAGCATGTGCGACATCACTAGGAAAGGACAGATCTACTGGAGGTGATGGAATGGCTGGAATGGTCACAACGGCATCTGTCACCGACAAGGTCTTCTCACCTTTCGAGGTCGCATGTTTAGACATCCAGGGAAAGCTGTTAGGGACCCCGGTCAGTGATCTGCTTGGAGGCCGCGTGAGGGACAATGTCCAGTACTCGGCTTACCTATTCTATAAATGGGCTGGACATCCCGGACGTGCCGACGACGAATACGGCGAGGCTCTGGATCCAGAAGGAGTCGTACGACAGGCCAAGAAGATCATCGATGAATATGGCTTCAAGGCAATCAAGCTGAAGGCCGGAGTATTTCCACCTCAGCAGGAGGTCGATGCTATCAAAGCACTCCGCAAGGCATTCCCAGATGTCCCATTACGGATAGACCCGAATGCTGCGTGGAGTGTAGAGACATCCAAATGGGTCGCCAAAGAACTCGAAGGCATGCTCGAGTATCTGGAAGATCCGGCTCCTGAGATCGAAGGCATGTCTGCGGTGGCCAAAGAGGTTTCGATGCCACTCGCAACAAATATGGCCGTGGTAGCGTTCAACCAACTTCCTTCAAGCATTTCGCAGCACGCAGTTCAGGTCGTGCTATCTGACCACCACTTCTGGGGAGGACTCCGCAAGTGTCAAACATTGGCTTCCATCTGCGCAATTTGGAACATGCGATTATCCATGCACTCAAATAGTCACTTGGGCATATCGCTAGCAGCTATGACTCATCTTGCTTCCGCGACTGAGAACCTGGACTACGCCTGCGACACGCACTGGCCTTGGAAGCGTCGTGACGAGGACGTTGTTGTCGATGGTGCCCTCAAGTGGGAGGACGGTGGCGTTGTGGTTCCGAAGACACCAGGCTTAGGCGTGGAGCTGGACCGGGAACGTCTTGTTGTTCTCCATCAACAGTACATCGATTGCGGTCTGAAGAAGAGGGACGACACGGCGTATATTCGACAGTTCCAGCCAGACTTCTCACCAGAGGTCCCTAGATGGCGATAGGCATTACCAGATACTGTCTTAGCATGCACATGCTTCCTTGTCAAGCTCTTCTTTGTAGTAGCCACACCAATTCATCAACAGGAAAGTCAGCGTCTGAATCTGCCATAGTGCTATAGTTCGTGCCATCATCTCCGTCGTGCCTGCAAGCTCGACTTACTATATCCGCTCCAAGACTGTCCAGAACCGAAAACACCAATGCTCCGGTTGACACAGCTCCCCATTTTAAACCACTTCCAGCTCGGCCTTTGCATTCAACGTTAGCACAATAGTTCATAGATACGCACCCATGGAAGCCACGATGCCTGTTTCCGCAATCTATCTCCACTGTGCCCCAAGCTGGTCTCCATGTTTCCGGCGTTTTCCAGCTCTTGTGAGCCTGCCATCCGAGACACCCGTTTGGTCCGGAGGCATGACCAAGCTCAATAGACTGATGCCGAGCACTTGGCCACGGTGGCTTGGACGAGCATCTCGAATTGGCGAGTGTCTGCGTCAACCACGAGCAGCGCATTGCTACACTGAACACCAGAGCTGGTCTATCATCAAGCTGAATGATCTGTGGATCGGCTTTCGCTTATAGTCTCAGGCCTGTCACACTGACGGCAATCGATGGCAGCAGAGGTTCGGTTGCTGCGAGTTGCAAGGTTCAAGCCTACCTTGCAGGAGAATTACTGTATAGATGAAAAGTAACCGGATTTGAGCCCAGTCTTTACTGCAGAGATAGTCGCATGTCTTCGTTACATAAGGATCAGGTCCTCTTGTGCATAGTCGTAGCGCCCGCCTGATGATTAGGAAAGAGCAAGCTATCAGCCACGACGACGTTCTCCCTCCTGCCTGCAGAAAACACCACAACTTCCGCCACATCCTGCGGTGTAAGAGGCTCACAACCCGCATACACAGCATCAGCCTTGCTCTTATCGCCGTAGAACCTGACCACACTGAACTCGGTCTCCACTTGGCCAGGATCGACGCAAATCACTCGCACTCTTGTAGCAATAAGCTCTTTACGCAGACTCTCGGTGAATGTCCTCACGGCTGCTTTGGTAGCGCAGTAGATGCTTCCACCAGGGTACGGCTCACGTCCAGCGATGGATCCGATGTTGATGATGTCGCCAGCACCGGCGCCGTCGTTTCGCTTGAGCATTCCTCGGAGGACTTCTTGTGTCATGTTGACTAGTCCAGTGACGTTGGTTGCGAACATGATGTTCATGTCTTCTTCGGCGATCTCGGGAGCTTTCGCTACGCCTTTTACTAGACCTCTGTAGAGAACGTCAGTCAATATCGGGAAGAATGTGGCATATCGAACGATTTGTCACGTAAATGAGAACGTACGCATTGTTGACCAGCACATCGATCTGCTGAAATTCTGTTGGGAGCCGGCTCACAAAGCCGTGGACTTCGCTGGGTTTGCTGATATCGAACTGCACTGGCAGAACCTTGACACCGCTGCCGAATTCTTTCTTGATGTCGTTAGCGAGCTCGTGAAGGCTGTCGACCCGACGAGCTGTGACGATGAGCTTGAGGTCGTCGGGACTTGTCCGTGCGAATTCGAGTGCCGTGGATCTTCCAATGCCTGATGAAGCACCAGTGATGAGAACGGTTTTGCCATTGAGGCGCTGTGACATTGCGGATGGCATTTTAGGTTGCAAGCGATATCTGGAGGATGTTTTGTCGATGTTTGGGTCGGTATTAACGAGGTGAAGGTCGCAAATCTGGAACGAATCGCTGAAGAGCAGCGACTGCAAGTGCAGATAAATCACCCTTTCGGTCAATCATCTCGGCGAGAGCATTGTCGGCAACCACCTCTTTCGCGAACAGTGTCAGTGGGAATCAAGTTTCAGTCTCCACTTGGATCCGACTCGGAGGACCATCCGCTGCTTGGCAGGCTTATCCGACGGAAATGTCGCGGATGAGTAATCGGGGTATCTGACCACCGCGCGACAGGGCTAGGCAGAGTAACAGGGGAGTTCACAGTCTGACCTCGGTCCTCTGGCTCGCATGTATAGACATAAGCCCAGATCACAAGAGAGCTCAAGACAGTCATGTGCTCGAGCAACTGTGGGCTTTGTTGACCACAGCATCTCATCGATTCATTGCGGTGCGTATCCGAAGTCACCTAGCTGGCCAAATGGATCATCGTTCAAGAAAGCGTCTAAATTTCCTAGCCCAGAGGACACCATCGAAGCGAATTGATCCCAGCCGGAGTAGTCTGACATCTGGTCCGGTATTGCCGCGCTAAAGTCGATATTCCCATCCATTGTCGGGTCGTTCGTGGCCAGGTACTCAGATTGCTCTGCAAAACCACCGAGTGTCGCAGAGGTCGGCGGCGGCCGAGTCTCTTGAGTGACAGCGTTTGTAGAACCAATTGGAGCTCGGCTTCGATCAGTCTGACGCACTGCCTCAAGACGTAGCTCCTCGAGCAGTAACCTATAACGATCCAGCAGTGATCCTTTCTCCGCGATGCTGGATATCTGATATTGGCACTGGATGGCTGCTGCGAGATGCTGGCTGTAGACATCCGGACAGCAAGCTCGCTTCTGGATCACGTAGATATAAAGTACGATGCTGGCTGTGAAAGCGAAATAGGCCGCAATCTGTCCACCGTTAGTACCTCCCGCAATTTCGCTCTGCTATGCCGCAAGACATACCCAAAATGCTCGATACATCTGACGTCTTTGCGTCATTTGATTTATGATTTCGACAGTGTGCATTGCCGATTCCAAACATTGCTGGACACTGTCTTCCACTTGGCACGCTTCAGTATTCAAACCTTCATCCGTTGGATCTCGAGCCTGCCGACTCTCCGAAAAGTTGCTCAACAGGAACGGGCGGTGAGTGAGTATGACGGCATGCCAATACGTGAGATTAAGAACATTGCGTTGACGTTGGACAATTGGCAGGAACAGTGATGCACTGAAACTTTCGGTGTCCAAGAACGATATGAGGTCGGATCGCCACTGTGTAAGGTCTCTGGATATCTCTGTGGTCAGAGCCGTCCGGCGACTGGCTGTTATGTGCTTCAGAGGGTACAATTTGCGGATGATTCTCTTAACAATGCGAGCAAGACTATATGGTCAGCTTGAACGGCGTATTTCCCGTGACAGAATACTTACTTTACGTGTGCCAGTGGAGCGAGCATAGTTGACAGACCGGTTGAGGCTTTTGTTTGACAATGTTGGTCCTCCCCGATGTTCTCATCTTCGACGTCATTTGGAAGCTCGATATCAATATCATCGTCGTGAAACAGCTGCGGCCTTCCGAGTACGACGCTCAGATGCACGTCCAAAGTGTATGCGCACCAGAAAGTCCGACGGCGACACTCATCTTCTGCGTCGCTGATCCCATTGCGAGAGCTTCGGTTGAGGCCTGTTGCCAATGCGAGCTGAGAAGCTGTGCCGAAAGTGCGCCAGCAATGGTTGACACGAGACTGAGTAAGAAGGTAATAGCACTGCGTGAGGCGCGCTTGTACACTGGTCAAGCGAATTGGTCCACTTTCTTTCGTAAGTTGCTGCTCAGCCAGTAGATATAGGCGATGGCTGCTTACAGGTTAGTGCTGTAGTTTAAGCTAAGGTGCTGATTACTCACCTGAGGTCTGCAGAGCCTGGCTTGTTATCGTCGGGCATGTACACCCATCCATGCGCAAGCACCATCAATAGTAATGCGATTCGTACAGGAGCTCTTTGAGTTTCTCGCATGGACCCAAACGTATCGTAGAACTCAACAAACCAGGCCTGAATCGTCGGCCTGTGTAAGAAGCGATAAGTCGGCATGGCAAAGTCAAAGTACCTGTCAACAAGTTGCTGGGCAGACTCTCGCGGTATCATCATGCAAAGCGACATGTCCGCTTCAGCTTGCATGAAAGGTGCATCGCCAAAGGTGAAGATGCTGTCGGGATGAGAGAACGAAGTCGCTTGGCCCAGACGCCTCTGTACCCTTTGCAAGAACGAAACGCCTGATGCAGGACCAATGTATTCCCCATGAAGGCCTGGCTGTGTCGACTTGTGCGATAAGGGTGTCGATACCGCGACTGAAGGCGAGGTCAGCGGCGGATGGCCTGGCTGTTCTTCTCGAACATGGACAGGAACATGTGTGACCTCTGCACCTTCAAATTGATTCGAAAAGATATCGTTGTCGACTGAATGTGCTTCAGTGTCAGGGCCATTGGCGGGCATAACAATAGGTGCTTTTCCTCGAGCGTATGCACTATCGAAAGTGCACCTCGCTTCTGCACGACAGCAGAACTCACAAGGCTGGAGGCCATTGCACTTGATCTTTCTCCTGCCTATCGTCAATTACCTGGACCTTGGAAGATACTGCCACAATGGGTGGCCCACCTCTTGCAACGATCGCACGCACGTGTCACCCTGGCTCTTTCCGCATTGCGTTTCCGTTTCTTAGTGGCATGGTGGAGGTCAATCATATAGGTAGCCAAGCTTCGGTTGCGGGACGGTCTTCAAAGAGGGAAGATCGGAACATGGCAGATGAGTGGAACATTACCTTCTACTAGGTGGGATGCATACTTAGTGATTCTGTCACGGGCAAGCGCCTGGTGAGAGGAGTGGAGCTTGGCTCGCCGCCCATCCTCGGTCAAAGTCGAGGACGCGGAAACCCTTTTCCACCAGCGAACCGTGCCTCCAATCATCTTTCATTCCTATGGTATCGCCTTAACCCTAATATACGTATTCGAGCTGCAATATTTCAGCATCTGCAAGAACACGAATCTCACTTGTCCCCAACTATACCAAGCACATCGCACACGGTGCTGTTCTCAGTATACTATCGAGCTGCTCTTCTGACTCCTCACTCTTCTGCCCGCGGTACAGTCCGTTCACCTTGGTCCGACAAACTAATCATGGGAGCTATATTCAAAAGTTCATTAGCTTGTATGTCGCAATGCCCATGATCGCGGCGGTAATTGGGTTTTGAGGTGCAAGCACTTGAACGACACTTTCAAGCGACGGAAAGGGATGAGCCAGCCGGAAGGTCGCCCTAATCGTAAATGATCATAGTCTTCAGGAGTATAATCTCGTAGAAGCATCAGGTCAAAAGCAATTTGACGGTGTACATGACATCTTGAACGTTGTGCTCGCGATTGTGGCTTTTAATGATAGTCTCGTAGCTTGGTATCGTACTCCCCTGGGCGATCCTCTTTATAGCCGACTCAGTGGTCTTCTCATAGGCAGGCAGATCAACAATGTATCATTTCAGACTTTCAAGCCAGATTTGATAGAAGGGTGAACAATGGATCTGTTTTGCCAAAGGCCTGTACCACACTTCACTTGTCTCCAATACACGTCAAACCTCACTCTACACTTCCTTCGTCCCGGTGGTAAAAGTTCCGCGAAGCATGTGGCCGATTTTCCTGTATCCATTATATCTCACGCAAATAATGAGTTGTTGCAAATCCAACCATATGACCATGTAGGCAATTGCTATAGGATCCTGCCATATCAATATAAAGGCAAACGACGGCCAGTAGCGGACACAATCGACCGGAACGTTTTGAGAAGCATACCCGTAATGGTATTGATCACATCTCACTCGAACCATGTCCAAACTGTCCGCCGATTAGACTAAAAGATAACCCTTATATAAGAGCATTGGAAACGATGTCCAAAAACGTCAAAAGATCAATGTGAACAGGGTGGGACTCGAACCCACGCTTCTTTCGAAACTAGCAGATTTCTCTTCTCTGATCGGTACTATTGATGCGAGAGTTACACCTGAAGCTAGCGCCATAACCACTCGGCCACCTGTCCGAACGATCTAACCGTAAATTGATAGGGTGTGATGGAACTAAATTATTCAAGTACATCATTTAATTTGATTTCGCGCGCAAAGTTCGACCGACGACGGCGGTGACCTGCTTCCTGCCTTGTCCCAGTGCATTCAACAACATGACTTGACGCAGGTATGGGTCGCTGGGATCTCAACTCGCACGAGAAGTGACCCGGGAGCCGAAAATGGACGTATGTTAAAAGAAGTGCAAAGCAGGCGTCTATATCGTTGGAAAGCCATGTCCGCGGCGAGATACGAACTCTTTGCCCAATGGCGGAGACTATAGAGGTCAGGGAAACTATTTCGGCGGATATTCTATGTCTATATGGCTGGAAAAAATGCCTTCGAATGTTGGAATCCTTACACCAGAATTTGGCGTTCGCGGCCAAGTCATTCGAGGTGTGAAACTGGCGTGAAAGTGAAGTGTGAAGGACGTGTTGAGGACTCACAGTTGCCTCCTACCCCGTGATTACCCCACGATAGGCGCTCGTTGGGTGGATTCCTCCCTCCCTCTTATCTTTACCTCCACCATCTCACCGAGCTCACCTCCCAAGCCGCCTATCTGGCGCCGGCGCGATCAAATCGGCGCTCTAACGGGCTTTGTCTCGTGCTTCCGCCTATCGTGTCTTCGCCTGTGTACTCCTCCTCCACCATCAACGGCACCTGACTACTGCGATGATCATGTGCCTCCCCACACGCGCGGATCTCCAGCCTCGCGAGCTACGGCCCTTGGGTGACTCGTTGTCGCTATCTCGGCCGTCTGGAGATACGGATGACTGTTGTGGTCTCACGCATATCATGTGGGTGTGACATCCGCAGGTAGGTGATGATTACCTTTGTATTTGCCGCTACATGCGCCTGCCTCTTCTCTTCACCTGCATTTCATCTTTTCCATCCTGCTTTAGAGTTGCTTCCTCTGTCTCTACCTTCATATCCAGGCTGCTGCTCCTGCTCATCGGGCAGCATCGCCATCGCACCGCCTAGCATCCTACACCATACGTCACGGCTATACCTACACCGCGCTATTGCAGCTTGCTCTGGTGCGAATATCAGACCTACTTGATCTGAACGACTCCTTCATCGCCTGGGCATTTCTTTCCGCGGCAGCGACAGAGGATCCTAGGAAGGCACGTGCCGGGTATTCACGCGATCTGGATAGAACTTTCGGCACACCTACAACCTTTCCTTGGTGAATATAGCATCTTTCCGAAGCAATTCCGGTATCGATATCAATATCAGCATCAGAATACATTATTCTGCAAGCCCGGGCAACGAACATGCCATGGCTCGACGCATCCGCTTTCTCGCCCGCGCTACCTGATCACTGCACGCCTACAAACGACTTCCTCCTCAGGTTCAGCAGCACATTCCACGTGTGCATACCAACACCTTTAGCCTTCGTCTCCAACCTCCTCGGTGCCTTGAGCATTTGCTCCTGGCTATTCGCTCAGCTGCCGCAAATCTACAAGAACTACAACATCAAGAGCACATCCGGACTGTCCATATTCTTCCTTGTGGAATGGTGCTTGGGCGACTTGGGCAATCTTCTTGGAGCGCTCTTCACACATCAGGCACACTGGCAGGTCATAATCGGTGGCTACTATGTCTTCGTCGACCTGTGTCTGGTCATGCAGTGGGTGTGGTATGAGAGACTAAAGCATGGCAGACACTTTTTCCGCGTTTGGCCGAGAAGTGAGAGCGATAACGACAGCGACCGGAACTCAAGTCTGGATGGTGTGGTGATCGAAGGTGTCAGCCCGCCCTCTTCCAGCGGTGCAAGCGATAACAGTAGCCTGCACAAGGCTGGTCAACCCAAACCGATCTTCAAGACGCCGACCTTTCGAAGAGATCCAGCCCACGACGAGAAAGCCTCCCCAAGCCTATCCTCAACACCTCGAATTCAACGTCAAGGTCCATCGTCCCCGTTCCCGTCGCCATCTCCTAGGACCATGATGATGCTCGCTTGCCTTATCGCCATGGCACAAGCCTCTCCTGTTCATCCCCCGTCGTCCACCCTCACAGCCTCGTCACACGGCCCGACGGGACTAGAGACCGCTGGCACCGTACTTTCATGGGGCTCTACCTTCCTCTACCTTGGTTCTCGCCTACCACAGCTCTACAAAAATTACAAGCTTCAATCTACTGCCGGCCTCTCGCCCTCACTCTTTGCTGCCGCCTTCTGTGGCAACCTCTTTTACTCACTCGCGTTGGCTACCAATCCTCTTGCCTGGTCTGACATGGGTCCTCACGGCGGGCACGGCTGGGCCGGACCCGCAGGGTCAGACCGCAGCGTATGGGTAGCAGCAGCAATGCCATTCTTCCTCGGCGCTGCTGGCGTGCTGGGCCTGGATGCCAGTGTTGGTGTCCAATTTTTAATGTATGGCGAGAGGAAGGCGAAGGTGATCGTCGTCGAAGAAGGCCAAGGACAGAAGTGGAGGTGGCGCAGAGTTTCTGGCTGGATGAGAGGTTGGGTCCCCAGCTTTGGCGAGGGTGACAGGAAGGAAAGGCAGGGTCTGTTAGAGAACGGCATGAGGGAGACGGGACTTGGGTATGGATCGCTGCCTTGAGCGGCTGATGATTAATGATTATGATACGATATGCATAGACGGACGGCGCATAATAGAATGGCGTACGGTGTGTGTAATGGATGGACTTTGTTCTCTCGTTCATACGTAGTTCCATGCACTAATCACAGAAGAAGCATGCTCAAGTTTCAATTGGAAGTGCAAAGATGACGATTTTGATTTACTATCCAAGCATGGCGTGCTGACTAATAAGCTTTGAGAAAGTCCAAGTCGTGAAGTCGAGATGACATCGTTCCAACCTCCAATCTTCTTGACATCAACAATGTACACTACACGCGTGCCCAGCAGGCTGGGCGACACTTGCATATCATGCCTGAAACAGCAGCGATCGCGCCTATACTCCTCCCAATCTTCTAGCTCGCCTCCTCCACCGCCTTCATCCGGCGCCGTCAAACTCACGAATCGCCGCTTGATCTCTCTCTGCGGACCAGAAGCTCCCAAGTTCCTGCAAGGAATCATTACAAACAACCTTCGGCCCGACGCTCGCTCTGGCTTCTATGCTGCCTTCCTGACAGCTCCGGGCAAAGTGCTCAACGACGTCTTCGTATACCCGACTTTGGGCTCGCAATGGCACGCGGAAACGAACAAAAGCGAGGACAATGGATACTTGGTTGAAGTAGATGGGGACGATGTGTCTTTCCTGTTCAAGCACATCAAGAGACATAAGCTACGCGCCAAACTTGCGCTGCGGCTGCTCGATGAAGGCGAGCTGAACGTGTGGAATGCTTGGAAAGACGACGACCGGTGGACTGCGCATTCTCAGGGCGCGAATGAGGATGGCACACTTGGTATGACCGACTGCCGTGCGCCTGGAATGGGTCAGCGGATATTGCTTCCTTCAGGCTCGGGCAGTGGTGCGGCAGGCAACACGCCCGCTTTGGAAGGCCTGGAAGAAGCGCCGCTGAGCGCGTACACAATCCGCCGGTACTTGCGAGGCGTGGCGGAGGGTCAGAAGGAAATTCCGAGAGAAGAAACTTTGCCTATGAATGCGAATATCGATCTGATGAACGGAATCGATTTCAAGAAGGGCTGCTACATTGGACAAGAGCTCACTATCCGCACTCACCACACTGGCGTTGTCCGAAGGCGCATACTGCCCATATCGCTGTACGATCCGGCTGCTGGCCCACCGGAGACACTGCAATATGATAGCTCCTTCGGTCTTGCAGTACCTGATCGGGACACCGACATTAGGAAGGACGATAAGAGAAAACGCGCTACAGGCAAGTTCATTGCCAGCGTCGGCAATATCGGGTTAGGCATGTGCAGGCTTGAGCAGATGACAGATCTAGTCGTTTCGGGCGAAGCCAGTCCTTTCACACCACAGGACAAGTTCACAGTGCAAGCTGCAGAAGAGACTCTGGGAGCTAAGGCATTCGTACCAGATTGGATCCGCGGCCAGATCAGAGGCCCAAAGGTTCAAAAACGCGTCGAGTAGAGCCGCTTATTGCCCTGCTATCCATCCCTCGCCACCACTGAGCACCCGTGTACCTTCATCCAGATCTCGTGTCTGCCTCTCGCCAAGCCACTGCGGTCTCAGGTCGATCTTCGTTTGCTCAATCTTCCAGCCACGTCCACCTTCCACGTATACAGCCTCTCCGTTCAAGCTCGGGTCGCATATCACACCCATCAGCATTCTTGCAATGTCTTCTGGGTCGTTTCCGGGAAGCCCGGCCGCGTCCCATCCTTGCTCGACGCCTTGTGTCAGGCGAGTGCGCGTCATCCATGGACAGACCGTGTTCGTCCTGATCGCGTACGGCTTTGAGTTTACGAGAGTACTGTCGTTCCATGTCAGTAATGCATGGCTGAAATCAGTCGGGAGCTTCGAAACATACCTTCGCAAAGCTCTCATCAGTCCCATGATGCCATGTTTACTCGCCACGTAAACATAGAGGCCTGGGTCCTCTCGGAAAGCCGCCACACTCGAAGTGAAGGTCAAACTCTTGTCAACAATCTCATCGCCAGATTTCTCTCCCTTTGCTGGTTGTCGGAGATATACGCTCGCTAGCCGTGCAAAATACAGAGGCCCTTTGAGATTCACGTCAACGGGGCGAATACTTCTTCCTGGGTCCTCTCTGACGCTCTCGAGCGTCAAGTCCGGGCTGACGAGATTGCCTTGTTCGCCAAGACCAGCGTTCGAAATGGCGTGGTCAATTCGACCGCGGGAATTGTATGCTGCATCGAAAAGGGCCAGGTTGTCCGCATAAGATGTCACATCGCAATATACGAATTTGACGATAGCTAAGGGCGAATCTAATTCCTTCTCGAGTGCCTGGGCTGGTTCGTTGAGTACATCGCCAAAGAAGACGTGAGCTCCCACATCGTGAAGCAGACGGACAAGGACTGCGCCGATGCCAATGGCTCCCTGGATGGCGTTAGGGCTGGGATACATTTGTACGTATACACTTAATCTGTACCAACATACACCTGTAAGAACGACGACTTTGCCCTTCAGTCCAGCGGTAGAAGGAGGATGGAATTGGTTCGACATTTGGATGAAGTATGACTGTCAAGCTAACAGAGCAACAAACTGTACAACAATGTGCTTGCGGTCGTAGCTCAAATGGAGATGGAAGGATATGTCTTCTCGCCCAAACACCTTTGGAGCTCGGCATTCAATACCACGACTCGGCAAATGGAATGTCTCCACATTTCCGCTTCTGCCCCTCTTCTTCGATTTCTCCCCAGAGCCAGCGGGTTTCCACGCACCTGAAAGTCAGTGCCAGCAACCCGCCTACAACAGCCGGACATGCAGACCTGTACCAGATTGACCGGAACTCTCGAGCCGGGTTGTGCTACTCAGCTGTGCTAGACATTGGAGTTATTTGCGGAGTGTGTCAGGCTCGTAAAAGCACATGTCGGCGCGGATGGTGTAAGCCAACCTGTGACAGCGTTCGAGAGCAAGCACCCCGTACACACAGGTCGAGCTGGATCATGAAGACGCTGAGTCCAGGCGACACGAGGTTTCTCACCCCATTTACTTGGACGATTGAAATGCAATGTCTTCGTGAACCTCGCGTCTCTGGCTACTGATGCTTGAACTTCTGATTCCGGCGTGACAGCTGTATCCATATTCATATAATGAGACTTCAATATTGCGAACGCCATCCCTCACCCACGCACGTGATGCGGGAGAGAGGCTTAGCGAACACATGCTTGTCAAAGCGAACAAGGGAAGAGCCTCGGAGATTAAGAATTCGGGCATACCCTTGTCAAATTTGGCGAGCATGGGTATTGTAGGATATCAAGACAGGCCCTGTATGGTCAAAGAGGGAACCACGCCGTACCACTTGCAATTGATTATTCGACTTGATCTGCGACTAGCAATTCTCGTATGTACGCAGAGATGTTCATGTGGAGCCTGGACCATCAAAAGGGGAACTTGAGCAAGTATAAGTCCACCGTCCTGCAAGCCTACTCCCATGATGAGTTTCTCAAGCAGGCCTCGATAGCCTCTGTCCATTCGTTTAGAATCATTCCCAGTAAGCTATCCATCACGCACGCCATCCTTTCGCCTGAATACTAATCGATTAAGTCAGGACTCTTCTATCACAATGCGTTTCCAACAAGTGATCAGCTCGCTTGCAGCATTCGCCTCGCTCGCCTTTGCTGTTGACCTTGATGGCTACGAATATGTCGTTGTCGGTTCTGGTGCTGGCGGAGGGTACGTCAAACACATGGATTTTCTCTTGCCATGTCATGTCATGTCTAACCATCTCACAGTCCCCTTGCCGCTCGTCTTGCCCTCGCTGGTCACAAGACTCTGCTAATCGAAGCTGGAGACGACCAGGGAGCTAACGTCAACTATACTGTTCCTGCATACAACGCCAAGGTCTCAGAAGATCCGAACCTGGCTTGGAACTTCTTTGTCAAGCACTATGCTGATGAGGAGCGTCAAGCTCGTGACTTCAAGACTTCTTACGAGACCCCGGATGGCAGTGTTTACACTGGTCTGAACCCTCCTGCCGGGTCCGAGATGAAGGGTACTCTGTATCCTCGTACCGGTACTCTGGGAGGTTGTACCGCCCACAATGCTCTGATCGCGGTTTACCCCCATCGCTCGGGTGCGTGACCTATCAAAGGCTTCAATCGAATGAGGAATTTTGCTGACGCATTCTAGACTTCGACAACATCGCTGCCCTTACCGGTGACGAATCATGGTCCGCCGATAACATGCGCAAGTACTTCACAAGACTCGAGGACAACCACTACTTGCTCCCTGGCAAGAAGGGCCACGGCTATGAGGGCTGGCTTGGAACAGATTACGCGCCCATCGATATCGTCCTCACTGACCCTAAGCTTCTCAGCTTGGTGACCGGCGCCACCTTTGCACTTGGCAACCAGACCAACGCTGTCGTCAACCTCGCCTCCCTTGTCGCTGGCGACGCGAACTCGGCCTCTGCCAAGCGTGATAGCCAGCCCTCTGTCTTCCAGATTCCCTTGTCAACCGCTGATGGCAAGCGTGGTGGCTCCAGAGAATTTGTTGTTGCCGTTCGTGATGCTAAGACCGCCGATGGCTCAAAGGCCTTCCCTCTTGGTGAGTTCACACCTTCATCTGTCTTTCCAGCGGACATTCAATCTAACGCTCGAGGCTAGATGTCAGGACCAACTGCCACGTTACCAAGATCAACTTCGACCAATCTACGCCTCCCCGCGCCACTGGCGTCGAGTTTCTTGATGGCCAGTACCTCTACAAGGCTAGCCCTAAGAACAGCGGTAATGCTGGTGTCGCTGGGTCTGCAACTGCTTCCCGCGAGGTCATCATTTCCGGTGGAACATACAACTCTCCTCAGCTCTTGAAGCTCAGCGGTGTCGGTCCTGCCGACGAGCTTGAGCAGTTTGACATTCCCGTCATTGTTGACCTTCCTGGTGTTGGTACCAACCTCCAAGATCACTATGAGATCAACGTTCAGGGCAAGGCTCCTTCTGACTTCATCGCACTCAACGGCTGTACTTTCGACGGCAGTGCCCAGGACAAGTGCCTGAAGCGCTGGAACAAGCCTGTCCTCGGCAACCGTGGCATCTATGCCTCTCCTGGTGTCGGGGCCGCCATGTTCTACAAATCCAGCGTTGCCGAGCGCGACGAGTTTGACGTCTTCGTTTTCGGTGGCCCTGTCAACTTCCGCGGATACTTCCCTGGCTACAGTGTCAACGCCACCGCTGACCACGACTGGTTCACGTGGGCCATCCTCAAGGCTCACCCACGCAACAACGCAGGAACCATCAAGCTCCGCTCTGCGGACCCTCTTGACGTCCCGGAAATCACCTACAACTACTTTGACACTGGTGTCGGTGACTATGAGAAGGACCTCACTGCCCTCAACGAAGCCGTCGACCTCGCCCGCGACTCCTTCAAGCGCCAGCTCGTCAAGATCGATGAGGTCCTCCCTGGAAAGGATGTTACCACCAAGGAAGGCATCTCGCAATACGCAAAGGACACCGCTTGGGGCCACCACGCCTCTTCGACATGCCCCATTGGCACTGACGATGACAAGATGGCTGTCCTTGATTCAAGCTTCAGGGTCCGCGGCACTGCTGGTCTGCGTGTCGTTGATGCTTCCGTTTTCCCCAAGATCCCAGGTACTTTCACGGCTGTTTCAACTTACATGGTCGCCGAGAAGGCGGCTGATGTCATCTTGGAACAACTGAGCGAGCAGTAGGAGAAGGGTGGTTGAAGAGCTAGATGGTGAAGACTGAAGTACTTAGTGATCACTCATCGACCTCTGACAGATCTGACGTATGGTCAATATAATGTAATGTGAAATATCTTCTCTTGTTATCTGCCGTGAAGCGATCGATGCATTGCATCTCAGCAACAAATGCGAGCATTCCATGACAAATTTCGGCGGCAACCATTAGTACGCACACATTCACCGACATAAGCGGGTGACACTGAGCTGAAGTCAAATGACATGTCGCTCCTCAAGCCCATACAGATCCAGCCTCTCGACTATCGCTCTGCAAGACCTCTCAAACAAAGCACCGTGATGAGGCTTCGTGAGTCCGGCCCAGTTGCTCGTCAAGTCCAAGTAAGCATGCAGCATCTCATGCACCATGGTGCCCCAAATCTCTTCCTTCTCGTCAATGCCGAACATCGCTGTATTCAGGCGTATCCGCACCTTCGAAATTCCGGAGCGACTAAAGTCATATGGCAAGCTTATGCCGCGCAACATGCTGCGTCGGGAAACGGTCATCTTCGCCCACTCTATCCAGATCCGGTCGCCGAGTACGTTGTTGAATAAAACGATGTCGAGGTCAGTGAATACGGGTGCGAGGACATCCGGAGAAAGTTGCTCTTTATCGATGAGGAATGCTGCTCGAAGCCTGGCTTGTGCTGCCGCTTGGTCTGTTGTCGCTTGTTTGGCAAGGCTGGAAACGAGTTTTTGATGGACTTGTTTGACCGGAAGCCGTGGTGCCGTGATGTCTTTGACAGAACCAAAGGCACACTTTTTCTGCTTCGGCTTCCCTCTTAAATCCGATGTAAGCTTTGCTGGTCGAGGTGCTTGCATTTCCACCGAGGCGCGTGTGGTGTGAATCTCGCCTCCACGCTTAGCAAAGCATGGAACGCAAGACATCACGGCGCAGTAGGCGCAAGTTCCGCATATGTCTCCGCGCATGTCGGAACAGGTATCTTGGTTCGGCGTAGTAGACCAAGTCGATGACAACGAATGT
Organism: Cladosporium austrohemisphaericum; assembly: GCA_022813715.1. Classification (NCBI taxonomy): domain Eukaryota; kingdom Fungi; phylum Ascomycota; class Dothideomycetes; order Cladosporiales; family Cladosporiaceae; genus Cladosporium; species Cladosporium austrohemisphaericum. Next base: position 685,934 of record JAKLLY010000012.1, on the reverse strand, counting down.
CAGGGATGGTGATTCCGAGATGGTGAAATAGCAATCGAGGTAATCGAACACGACAGGAGTTGATCGAACCTCTGAACCTTTATATAGGCCGCAACTAGGCTTCAATCGTTCAGTGAAGGTGTGCTCTAGATATCATCATAGACCGATTGCGGGTCTCAGGCTTGCGAGACTACATGCAATGGTAATGAGAGTTGAGAGCATTGAGGACTCGTATTCGCGGTGAAAATCATCGCTGCTCGTTGTTCGTAGCTAATGACCAGCATAATGTCGGTTTCAACAAATGACAACAGCAGTCAACATGCTTAAAGTTGTTCTGTCAAACATCGCGAAATTGACGCGGTAGCGTTAAGTCGACCATACGGTTGGGAGCCAGTCCACCGATTGGCATCAATGACAGGATGCCACCTTGAATATTAAGAAACTCAGCTACCCTTCCTTATATCGCGACACCAAGATAAAAGCTCGAGGAACGAGTTGCACGGCGGCAAACCCAAAACAGCATCGACTGCAGGCTGAACATGGATCTCGGCGGGGACCTCGACGAATCTCAAGAAATCGCCCTCACCAGTCTCCATCCCTATCAAAGATGCCAAAGCCCGTATGTCGTCCCTGAGCACCTCGAAACCTCCAACAGTGATCAGCATGCGTTCGGCTGGTACATCTGCCCAGAACCTAGACGGCGCGCGTGAAGAATCGGCCCATAGCTCCGACTCGGGCGCCCACTGTTTCGTAAAATCGTCAAAGGCGCGGCGTGAGAGGTAGTCCTTGGTCGCGTTCTCGTCGTAGCTCCTGGCGTTGTAGGTGGTTGAGACCCACGGGCTGATCAAAAAGGCACCCTTCAGTTTGCCCTCCAATCCGGAGGTCCTTATAGCGGGAATGAGCGGGTGCGGTTGTTTCATGTGCGCGAGGAGAGCTAGAACCAAATTTCCTCCAGCAGAGTCGCCACCAACAACAATCTGTTCAGGCTGACAGTCAAGGTCAACTAGCATTTTGTTCATAGCGCAGGCGGCCTGGTACAACTGGCCAGGGTATTGAAGCCCCGGCGCCAGTCCGTACTCGAGCACAAACACCCTGCCAGCACCTAGCGCTTTGGCACACTCCAAGATGACGGGCATGTGGCCTTTATCGTTGATTGGTTTATTGTACCCGCCTCCGTGAAAATAAAGGAGAACGCACTCGCGCTGTGTATCCTCTGGGGTGATCTCATGCAGCATAATGGAAGGGTATTGCTCGCAGGAGACATGATGGGAGGTCAGTCTCAATTTGCGCTCTGCGCAAGTCTTGCGGAGCGTATCACCGGTACTCGTTTGCGTCTGCAAAGATCGGAAAGCGTGGAACGAGTTCAGTGTACGCAGAGTTCGTAGAAGCAGGACTGCAATCATGCGACGCGCGGGCCATTGTGCAGCTCGGTATACTTTTAGCGATGCGAATGGTTCGATGATCGTGCGCCATGCTGAAGTTATGGTCAACATTGGTCCGCGGACGATTAGTTAGATAGGTATACATACCCTGTGACAAAAACCCCATTGTGCATCACAATTTTGTCGATTGCCTTTGCGAGTTTCCCGATATCAATTAACGGAGGACGTTGATGGTCCCGAGAATCAGAAGTTAACATCTCAAAGGCCTAGATATCAAGGCGCGAGAGAGGGAAAGCGGGTCTCCTAGGAAAGTATATTCAGGACGTGTACGCATCTGGCTCGATGGCACCGAGGTGCTATCATGCTGTGCCGAGGCTCTTTCAATCTAGGTATGTGAGCAAACAGCACAGGATTGTGGCGGACGAGGCTACGTGAGGTCGAAAGAAGCGCTCGGGCGTCCCGCGCCTTCCTTGCCTTACCATTGATCAGACCTCACCTCCTCCAAATCATTGAAAATCACCATACCATACGTTGGGTTGACTTGCATATTTCAACAGAAAATTGGTCTTAGGTATGTATTCATTTGTAATTTCGTAATATCTTCATTAATAATCTAGTCTTCATAATCGTGCGCTCTCCTGGGCGCTTTCGTCGTTTCGTTGTTCTTGCTGCTGGTATTGATAATTGGTCTTGCTGGTGTTGTAGTTCGTGTTTCTTCTGTTTCTTCTTCGTCCATCTCTTCATGCAAAAGCCTCCCACTTAGGCGCTCTCGCCAATCCATCGCCTGGGTACTTTGCCCTGTACAACTGCATCGCTTTCAGCGGTCTGGCGAGGCGGCAACCAGATTTTGGCTCTGCCCATCTCCAGCTTCCCCTCACGGCGCATGTTCATCTCGAGGACAACGACGCGCAGGAAGTCGCTGTTCTCTCTGGGCTCGCGCTGTCTCATTGCAGCTGCAGCTGCCGCGTTGATGACGACGCCATCTGCGTCGGTGTCTGCGACTGTCTTGCTTGAGGTCTTTCCTTTGCTTCCACGACCACCTGAGCGTGAGTAAGTCTGCATCTGGATTGTCGGTGCAGACTCGGCGTCCGGCCATTGCTGCTCCGCCAAGTAGGGCGCGTGCAGTGCTTGCTGGAACGGCGCTTCTTGCTCTTCAAAGGAGAGCGGGATGGGGTTCAGGTAGCGACGCTGAGCAGATGTAGGAGTGCCCTTGTAGTCAGGACGCACCTCGGGGCTGAAGCGCGGGAAAAGAAATGGGTGGGACCAGAGGACATCGTCCGATAGCTGGGAGGCGATCTCGGTCCTGTCGGCTTTGCTTGCAGCACGGCGAGTGCGCAAGTTTGGGGAGGATACTGCCTTTCGTGGCGAAAAGGGCGAGAACGCTGCGAGTTTGAGTGCTTGCAGCGATGTTGTGAGATTGGACTTGAACGATGACTTGGGCTTTGAGGGTGTGGCGAGGCTGTGGGTGGAGGCGAAGTCGAAAGCATCTTCTTCCATATCAGGAACGGAGATCAATGGATGATCTTCCACACAGCTCTCGCGCATGGGGTGAGATCTCGGGGACTCTTTGCGGAAGTTCATGCTGGACTTGCGGCTACGCATGGAGCCTGGTGTGGCTGGGCTTCCTCCCATGGAGAACAGCGAGTGTGCATCGGCCTCTAATGAAGGAACGGAATCGCTGGAGTCTGATCGCTCGTAAGAAGGGCGGCGATATTGGTCAGACCGAGGCGAGCATGATCTGGCCTCTTCCGACTCGTCCGCATTCTCCAACAGGATGCTCAAGGGACTGCTGTCGTAGCTCTTTGCGAGACTGTCCTCGCTCTTCCACTCGTTGACAAGCTCGTCGATCGAAACCTGACGCTTGCTACTTGACCGTCTCTGATTCTGTCTCGGACGGCGAGGAATGGTTGTCATGGCCAAGAGGGCGGCGACGGAGGGCGAGAGCGCTTCCGGACGATGTTGTTCGGGCATGCTTTGCTTCCTTCGTTCTGTGTTGAAGCCCCTTCCCTTTCCATGACCGACTGTCTTTGATGCTGATGCCCTCTTCCTCTCTGGTGAGGGCACGTCGACCGGCTGGCTAGGTGGGCGCATTATGTCGTCTGTTGCTTGCGGAGGCGTTCGCGGTCTGCTAGCAGCGTGCGACGTCCGCCTTGAGTCAGGTGCTGCGCAGAGTTGGTCGTGTGATGTCTTGCGCGGTGTTGTTGGTTTGTGATCGATTAACGAAGTGGCAGGCGGCGAGGAGTACTTGAACGACCGAGGGACCAGCATGTTGCCGCTGACAATGGCATCAATGCGGATGGTCGTGTGAGTCGACCGTGCGGAGGCCGGTGGAGGTCAGGTTAGTCAAGAACACGCTCAGGGCGGTCCCTTGCGACGGTTTACCGGTGCCGGTAGCGTGCTTCCAGAGGTGCCAGATCAATTCTTCTCCGTCTCAGAGTCCAACACAAGCCTTCTAGAATGATGCACAGGCCGGTTCCTGCAGCGCTTGCGAAGCGGTTTGCGCAAGCCGAAGGAAAGCCGCTGTATGTGCGGTGCTCGCTGGGTGTCTAGTCGCTGACGTCGCGATGCTAGCAACGGGCCGAGTGTTTCTATCTCGTAATACAGCCTTTTAGTTTCGTAAGGTTGAGGCCAGGCACGCCAGGGTCTGTCTGGTGTCACGTGCGATGATGTCTGTCCGCAGGAAGCGAGAGGAAGTCGATATTGCGCAAATAAATGCGGTTGATGTCGAAGAGACCACGGTAGGATGTCGCGGAGAGGTATACTACGTAGGATGCGATAACAGCAGCAGCACTGACGCACTCCGGACGGCAGAGACTCACATCGCGTGCGGCTCCATGGGCACACGGACGTTGCGACGAGGGCGTGGGATGGGCAGGGAGAGAGTCATCCGCCTGTGCGCGCTGGGATTGGCTCGATAAGACAAGTCAGTTCGAAGGCTAGCAGTCGCCCTCGTGTCCTACGGCTTCTCACCCGACCGTCGGGCGACAACAACGCGCTGGGCGCAGTCGACACGCGCATCTCTTGCTTGTTCTCGTACCGAATTCGCTATCTCCCAGCCCTCCCCAGCTTTCTCTATCGCTGCCCCAGACCACTTTGCCATCTCGATGAGATACCGCTGGCTCGGCCAACCACGATCGCCTTCTTATTTAAGCACAAGTGTGCAGCTGGCCCGTACCGTCCGCCTTCTAGCCGAACCCTAGAAGCATTTCGGCGAAGGCAAAACGTTGATCCGACCAATATACCGGGTTCCGATTCTGAAAGTGGCTGGCTCCTGTCCACGGACGCTCTCTTTTGCAGAAATCACCGGGCAACGCCGCCCAGGCATCCAGTTGTGCATGGTTTAAGCCTGCAACAGAGGCTGAGCCTGGCGAGCGGCTACGACCGGGGCTTTCTTAGAGGACCAATTCCGAGCCTTGTGCGAGCGTGTGGTGTGACGGGGGCTGTCTGCGCCTAGGCAGATCATACTATATCTCCGGTCGCTTCCAGAAGTGTGCTCCGGAGGTTGACAGAAGGTAGCAGGAGGCATAAGGATTCCAGCGATATTACTGTTCGGACCAGCGCTACTATCATAGACGGTCGGCGCCACCAGCTGCACCCCAGTGGCAATTCTGTCGTAAAGACTACCTTTCCCAACCGTAGTGACGGAATCTCCAGGCGAAGGAGAAACAACCTTTGTGAGGGCAAGCTTACCGTACGTCCCGGACCTCGGTGCGAAGACATTGCAGGTCGCGAGCGACTCGTGAGTGGTCAGAGATAACTTACGCACGCTTAATGGGGTTATGGTTTGGGCATCCTGCCGTCTTTGAAGGCCGAGTGACTGCGAGACTCGGCACGCCGGCTGGGCAACTTCACTACTTCATCTGGTGACAAACAGTAGCGATATAGCTGACAACACTCAAATGTGTCTCCGGTCTATTGGTGTAGCGCGCGAGTCGTGATCTTCGAATGACTACGATGGAGAAGTCATCGAAATCTCAGCTTGATACTCTCGAAAATCACCACTGCCCAATATCCCGAAACGGGTAAACTGTCACGAGCGGTAAAGCAACGAAGAAGCATACAAACCTACTCCCATGACTCTCCACCTACACGCTTCACGTTCGAACCGCACTATGCGCAAGGCCAGCTCAGACCCCAAATGCTACCCAACAACGTCCACGAAACGACCGCAATTTCAACAATCCCATCACACCGCCGCTCCCCACATCCCTCTCTGCGCTCCGCCCATTTACCCTGTGGAGATGAAAAGACCCTTCATCCTCTCATCTCCATCCCAGACGCTGACAACCATCAGTGCACACTGCAGCGCATTTGGAAACGCGTACGCTGGCCTGGAACAACCTGCTCGCCTTGGTAACACGTGCGAATATCATTTACCTTCCAATTCCGGCTTCGGGGTTTCCTTGGCGCAACTTCCTCAGCGCAGCGCTAGAGCGGTGTCGTGCGACTCGCCTACGGAACTCTTGTTGCTAGAAGCGCTGAGGGAAGGTGGGTGTGAAGATCTCTGAATTCCGAGTGCTCATGCCAGACCATTCACTGTGACTATGGCGGCTCCCTGCCGTTGAGATGGCGTTCCTCGTTTCAATTGTTTCTCGCATACCGATGACCAAGCATTTGAACAACCAGTTACCTCACTTCTGAGCGTTAGCCAGAGCCGAATATGTGAACATGATATTTTCACGAATGTTATCACTTCTATTGCAGGATGCGTCGCTAAACAATCGCAGACATGCCTCGGTACGTCGTCAGAGCTACTGCAAGCACAATATAACTATGCATCCAACGTTACAACACTTCATCGCCACCTACCGCCGACGGCCTAGGCTCTGTTTTTAAGCGCACCGAGCTGCATCTTCGGCTTAAGAGGGTTGCAATGATCCATGCGAGATCACAAAGAGAAAATTACAGCAGCAGGCAAAGAGATGCTGCCTGAGTCCTGACTCGTGTCTTGCCATCTTGAGATATCATACAGAGCGAAAAGCTAGGATTTGCAGGAAACGCATTCTCAAGCTCGTTTACATGAAAGTAAGAGACTGCTCCTGTGCGTATTGCCAACTGTACATGTACGCAGGAGTGAATGAACGCACATGAATGACACGGTAGGGTAAGGGTTGGGGTCCAATACCCTCCACCCTCCACTGAGCTGGTAGGAGGAACAACTGTCTCCTTGTCTTCTATGTTGGCTCATTCGTGCATTAGAATACACATACAACTATATAACCCGAATCTCAGTACGACATGACAGATTATCGAGCAAAACGATGGCGCCATCGATGCTAATTCACAGTCACCACCCACAATCGAAACACAGACCTCAGAAAGAAGCACACATCATTAAATCAATATGTATGCCACGGATTGCACGATCGCGAGAGAGATGAAGAAAGAGAGAGAGAGGAGAAGAATCGTGATGAATCGTTTGTCATTTGCAATCCCATAAAACCCGTACCGTGCACCGTACCCGTTTCCCGTCGTTAATGCTGTAGTAGTGGCTAATGTATACAAAGCGCGAGCCACAAAAGCTTTGCAAGTAAAAGCCAAGCAAAGCAAGAGCAAGCCGAATTGAATAAGAGAGACGGGAAAAAAAGAAAGAAAGAAGAAACTCCCGTGCTTTTTGCGGGCTGATTTGCGCGGAAACGGAAAAAGAAAAGGTAAGAGATTGCCGCCATCTTTGGGAGGCTGGCTCCCGGCGATGTTGTTTCGCCCACGAAGTTTCCAACAGCGACTGAAATCGCCTGACCCAGATCTTGCGCCTGGCGAGATTTTCCATCTCAAGCACCTGAGACCCAATTGCGTGAACCGTGAAAACAAAGAGACGGCAGCGATAGTGAAGCGTCCCCATCAGTACACTTCTCCAATGTCGCCATCGTCAGTCCAACCGGCCTCACTGCCCTCAACGTCGTCAAACACCTCTCGTGCCTTCTTGCCCATACCGCCCTTAGGGTGTGGGCTCTGCATCGCGCGCTTGACGGGACCACCTCCTCCGCCAACGAGGATCGGTGCACCGCCGCGAACCGATTGTTGCTGCTGTTGCTGTAGGCGCTTCCTAGCGTAGTAGGCTTCAGTGGCATCCGTTTCTTCTGTGTCCGAAGCATCGGTGTAGGTTTCCCAGTTCTCGCTGCCAGAGCCGTTCATGATGGAGGAGTTGTTGCTTGTTTGGCGAGAGGGCGGTGCAAGTGGGTAGTCTAGGCGACTGCTTGCGGGACGCGAGTATGAGCTGTTCGATGAGGCGTAGGAGTCGTGGGAAGGCGTGGCGCGAGGGTAGTTGGGCCGGGGAGGAGGGCCCATGACTGAGTTCGACATGTAGGAGCGGTATGAGGCGGTGTCGTCATATGGGTCTTCTGGGGCGACGTGGCGGACGACACTTGCACTGCGTTCGTGTTCGTAGGGATCGGAGTTTTGGTTCCTGGATTCCGGAGTTGGAGGGACGAAGAGATCCTTCATTTTCGGCGGAGGGGCGCGAGGTGGACCGCCGTGACCGCGGATAGTGGCATTGAGATCTTCGCTCTTAGACGCGGCATGCCTGACCTTTCTCTCCGGCGAATTGTTACCGTCGCGGAGGTTGCTCATTGGCAGACGAGATCCACCGGGGATTTTGGTGGGAGATGGGGGCTTTGAAATAGCGCTGTTGCTGCGAGCATGACCTGACGTTGATGATCCCATGACCGAAGAACCGAATGTGGATGCAGACATCGGGTTGCCGCGCACACTGCTACCGGCTGTAGGAGTCTTGCTGCGAGTCGGAGGCGGACCACGCATAGTGCCAGCTCTGCTTTGCGAAGGAGGTGCCCTGCCTGCGCTCTTGGGAGCCTCGCGAGGAGGCGGCAATGCGTTCGGTGTCTTGCTCCTGGGAGGTGCGGGCTTGGAAGCTCTGGCCTCCAGCTCATCCAGATATCTCTGTCCGTGAACGCAGAACGGCCGTCCGTATTCATCTTCCCAGTTCTCGAGTGTCTTGCGTAGATCGGCTTCAACCTTGGGTAGCTCCTTGGTAATACGCTTGCGTTGCTTCTCTTCGCGCAGCAATTTGCCCGGGTCGCGCCTCTCTCCCTTTGCGCCTTTGGCCATCAAACGCGAAGCATCTTGACTGCTCTTCTCGAGATCTTCACGATCCTTGATAAGGCTTCTGTGCCTGTCGACAACAGCAAGAATTGGTGCACGTTGCTCCTTCAGCACCTCCAGACGAGCGATCTCTTGCTCATGCGCTGACAAGAGTGCATCAGAGTAGACGTCGGAGAAGGCAGGCGCGAACTCCAGCATCTCCTCTTCCGCGAAGTAAAGGCTATCCCAGAGCTCCTGAAGTTTGAAACGTGCATCTTCAACAAAGAGGTGCAGATTCTGGTGTTTGAGCTCGTTCAATCGTGACAGTTCATCTTCGAATTCGTTGATCTGACGGAGCCCACAACCTCTGTTTGCAGCCAGGAATTGCTTGCGCTCCGGCTCCTCGACACCAAGGCGGTCCCAAAGCCCTTCGACGGTGGTCTTGAGCTCCTTGAGCTTCCGCTCTCTCGTGGACTTCTCAGACAACAGCTTGTCCCTGCGGGAAGTCAAGCGCTTGAGATCTTCTTGATGCAATCCGAGTTGTTCTGGTGACTCGCGGGCAAACTGCACAATGCGGCTGTCGACCTGAGCTTGCGGTGTTCCAAGTTCTGACCAGAGGTTGATGATGTCGTCTGCTGTCTGCTGTACAGTGGCGACGCGCTTGTTGTATTCTTCGTACACGCGGGTAAACTCGGTGTCCAGCGAAGCAACGTATGTTGGACCAAGATCGAATGTGGGAGGGATCTTCGAGTTGGGATCTGTGGGCGGGAGCTTTACTGAGAGGAGCGAAGGCTCCAGATGTGATGCGTATGATTCGAGGGCCTCGACCAGTTTTCTGACCTGTTCGAAGCGTTCGCGGTGTAGCTTGGCTACAGTGTGATGTTTCTCTTTCAAGTTCTGTATGCATGCGAGCAGAGGGTATGTGACGTCTTGTTCCGCTTCGTACTCGTCCTCGGGTCTGGTGTCGTCAATGGAGCGCTCCATTTGGCGGATGGTGGTGATGAGGCGCCTGGCCTCCTCTGTGAGGTCATGTTTCTCTTTTGCGACATGGTTGAGCTGGTTGTGCAAGGTCTCTGAAAGGGCCGCGAAGAGCTGTTGTGCTGTTAGCGTGTATTTCGTCCGATAAAAAACATGAGGTACTGACCTCAGATTCGCGAGAGTCGCGCTCGTGTGTAGGCACGCCGATCTCATCGAAGAAGCTGTGAAGGCGTTCGATGATGGTCGTGACCTGCTGGGACAGATAGCTGGTGTCCATGGTGAGTGCAGAGCTGCCAGCAGCAAATCGGTCGTCTCAATGGACCATCAAGCGAGGAAGTGCCGGCGAGGAATGTAGCGAGACGGCGCCGGCTGGGAAGTGCGAACGTGGGTGTTGATGTTTGTGTTTGCCGCGGTGTTTGAGGGGTGTTGTTGCTCTCGTGTTGATGCAAGGGTGCGCGGTGTAACGAATGTGTGAGGTGAACGCCTGGGGCGAAGGGTTCGAGAGGATGGTGAGTGGTGCGTGGTGTTTGCGATGCGAGGCTGGTCTGTATGTATGGGCTGTTGACGGCCGAAGCTGAGACCTTCTCATCAGGTCTCGCTGTTGTTGCGTGGAGAGTCCCATGGCAACCCGCGCAGCCGCTGTTTCACACGGCGCGGGCCTCGGTGGGCCACGAGGCGCTAGAAGAAAGCTTGTTTCCCGTCTCGTCGATCGCATACATCATCGGCCCATGGCAAACATGTGCAAGTGCATGTGCATGAGTCCAGGTCGCGTGTTCATGTTCATGCCGCAGGACATGTGATGCATACCATACAGCATATACCATAAAACCTCGCCGAGCATCCATGTCTGCGCACTCTACCGGCATATCCCTATCCCCAAGCCATGGCCGCCACCACTGCGACCGACCTCCTCCCGACGCCATCAGTCACACCACCTCCGCAAGCCGCCAAACATGAGCTCCCGGTCCAAATCAATACCGTTACACGCAAACAGCACACAGAGCTGAATCGCCTGATCATCGACCGTCTGCCTCTGGCGCTTCCTCCAAATACCAACAGTCCCAGCACATATGCTCTCGGCCTCGCTGCTTTCGCGCAGATTTATCTAGCCTTCGAACAAGCGTTTGACGACCTCGCTCAGACTGAAAACAACGATGAAGAGTCAACGTCCTCAGAAGCCACCCACAAGCGCGAGATAAAAGTATGGCTCTCAAACCTCCGACCGCAAGGTCTAAAGCGCTCCCCACGCCTAAAACGCGATCTGCAATACCTCCCCGAACTCGACCGCTCCCGCTTCTCCCACCTTGACGACGAAACTCAAGCCCACATCTTATCCCTTGCAGCCTCAAAACCACATGTCCTTGTCGCCTACACCTGGGTGATGTACATGGCCATCTTCTCCGGCGGCCGCTGGATACGATCACAGCTTGCAAGCCCAGAGCCCGAGTTCTGGACCTCACACACAAACGCCGGCCCTGCGCTTGCTGAGAAAACACCTCTGGGCATGCCTGGGTTCTCGTTCTTGTCGTTTGATAGCGATGAGGATGGAGAGGATATCAAGACTGAATATAAAAGGAGACTGGCGGAGGGCGAGGGCTTGCTTTCTACGCAGGAGCGGGAAGATATCATGCACGCTTCGCAAGACCTGTTCGAGCGGTGTATTGCTATTGTGAAGAAGTTGGATGCTGAGGTGCGAAGGAAGCAGATTGTGAAGCGGGCGTTGCCGTTCATGATCTTGTCCGCGGTGACGTTTTTCGCTCTTACATATTATCAATTGAGGCGGTAGTCTTGGGACACGCATGGACGGCTGGATTCGCGTACTAAACGGTCGACGGTATTTTTCTCCTGGATATTGGTTCGTGTATGGCTTGGATGACACGGTGGCAAGGCTCATTTGGTTACGATACCCATCATCACACGACATAGCACAGTACGCAACGGCATAGAGCAGATAACGCAGAGGTCATTTCAACGAGGCGTTGGGGGCTACGAATAGATAACCGCATCTGAACGCTTCTCTCTCCTTATTTCCTTGCAAAGAAACATGGAACAACGCAAATTGTTGATGCCATACAAACGTTGATTTTTAGAGTGTTTTCTTTTCGTCAATAAGCTGTACATGGCTAATTTGACATCTGTGTCTAGCCTAGGCATGGACTCTGATCCCTCCCATAGATATCATACAGCCCGCCAGAACAATATAATATACAAGCGTCCTCCGGACAAGCCAGTCGGATCATTCAGCCTCCCCTCACACATTGCAATCTGTCCTGACTACGCCGCAGAGTACCACCATGCCTGACCTCCCTCGCCTATTTCTTGAGGAGCTTTCGCCGGCCGCATATATCCGGATGATGTGGCAAGCAGGCACACGTCATACGAATACCAAGTTTGCTGGCATCTTAGCGAGCTAGTACACTTTCAAGGCGTGGAGCAGATAGTCATTGCTACCGGGTGTTGGTCCAGGAAACGGCATTCCAGCGAGTCCATTCGGCCATCGAGGTAGCCTCTGCGTGCTCCAGGGAGCGGCGATTTCGATCTCGAAAACCGATAAAATGTTGTCACCGAGTATCGCCAGCCCTTGAAAATAGAGTCGCCTTAACAGCTTGAACTGCAGTTCGAGACAGCCAACCAGGGAAACCTGATCAGTTCTCAGGCTCCTGCTTTTCGATGGGTTCCATCTGGGATGCCTGGTCCTTCTTCAATGCAGCGATCTTGTCGTCCAGAACAGCAATTTCGACATTGACTTTCAACAGCCTTTCCCGCAGCATGTCGGCATATTGCTCATTGGTAAGATGCTTCACAACGCCAAGACTGGTCATTGATTCCCAGAAGCCCCGTCTCGGTTTCTCCGTTGCAGGCGCCGAGGGTGTTGCCGTCCATCGGTTGTGAATTGCTTGGCCAGCGAATCCGGCGAGGGCCATTACCACAGCTCCAGGAATGGCATTTGAACGACCGCGGAAAACAAGACCAGTGGCGCCACCACTGATGCCACCGGCTATGGCGCTGGCTTTGGTGCGATCACTAGGCGACTGAACGCCATTGTCCCATGTGTGGAGGATGAGACCTCTAGTCGCCCAGAAAGAAGAGCCGAGAGCACCGCATTGGATGGCGGAAGCAAGTGCAAATAACGTCGGAGTGGTGCTTTTCAGAATGCCGGCTGTGCCACCGACGAGGAAACCAGCTCCGCCTGATCAACACGTTAGAAGTTAGTCTGGGATTGAGTGAGGGTAATTTCCATCGCCTGCATTCTGGCTTCACTTTTGTGCCGAGTCGTTGGCTCCGTTGGCTCAATTGAGCAACGGAAGTGAAGGTTAGGCAGGCTTCAGGAGATGGAAAATGGCTTACCAGAGAATGCACCGACCTTCACGGCAGGCTCGATGAGAGCGATGAGAGGATCATCAGTAGGCTTCCTCGGATTCCTGGTGGGCGCCGACATATCAAACGCTTATAGTAATTGACGGGCCCATGAGCGATGTTGGTAAAAGTTAAGTTGCTTTGCACATCATCGCGTTTGGCCCTCTGGGGAAATCGATGTTCACGTCGGCTCCTCCCGCACCGTCCCGCCAAATCGAGGGCTCCACGGCCTCTCAAAAAATGTCGGCTCCAACGTCTCAAGGCGCACGACACCTCTTGCACCGCACACACACGAGCGCATACACCAGCGCTCCCTCTAACAACCACACAACCGACAGGAAGAACTCTTCCTGTTCCCTCAGCCAAGCGCGCACCGCTCGGCTGCCCTCAAACCGCAAACATGGGTAGGTACATACTCCGCGCGAATATACATCATGGGCGTCTGTGGGTAGTGGCAGTGGACAAGGATTGCAGCGCAGCGCTCGCGCGCCCGGCGCATACGTATCGCAGGCTGACTCGTGTCTTGTAGCTCCCAAGAAGAAGATGGAGAAGATGGCGCTGGGTGACTTCCTGGCTGACCAGTGTACGCATTGCCCAAACACCCCGATATACCGCCGGACGGAAACTCACAATTCGCAGCTCTCGGATCATGGGCCGACGAGATGGACGCGCAGCCGCTGCCCGCAGCCGGCTCTGGATACAGCGCTAGGAATGCTCAGAGAGGAGCTGGCGACAGGGAGGAGGGCAGGGCTCTGAATACCTCTGCCTGGGAGCGCACTGCTGGCGGCGTTGGTGGTGGCAGCAGCGGTCAGCGCGTTGCTGGCTTCGGTAAGATATCAATGTGCTGTGTATTTGTTGTCGCATAACAGCGCTGACGAACAACAGACCGTCCTTTCGCTACCCGCGAGGAGCTTCCCATGCCCGACAAGCCTCCGTACACTGCTCACCTCGGAAACCTCGCCTTCGATGTGACCCAGGCCGACATCGAATCCTTCCTCAGTGGATGTGAGGTCACCAACATCCGCATCGTTGAGGACAAGCTCGATCGCAAGCCCAAGGGCTTCGGTTACGTCGAGTTCGCCACCGTTGACGGCCTGAAGAAGGCCCTCACCCTTACAGAGTCCAACTTCATGGGCCGCAACATCAGAGTTAGCATTGCTGAGCCTCGTAAGGATTGTCGCTACCCTGAATCCTTTAACACTATACTGACACGTCTCACAGCCAAAGAGCGCCAGGAGCCTAGTCGTGACTTCTCCGACTGGTCTCGCAAGGGACCTCTTCCAGACATGGGCCGCCAGCCCTCAAGGGGCTTCGAGCGCCGCGGCAACTTCGATGAGAGATCTGAAGCTGGCAGTGAGGCCGGTGGCAAGAGGCCAGGCTACTTCCAGGATGATGGCAAGGTCCGCGACTTCGGCGACTGGTCTCGCAAGGGTCCCCTTTCCCCGACCGCAACTGCAGCTGTTCCTGCACGCGAGGGAAGAGCGAACCCTACCTGGGGTGAAGGCCGTGGATCCGACGCTGGTTCTCGCCCTCCTCGCAAGGAATTCCAGGAGCGTGCCCCCACCGCTGCCGAGCAGGACGACAAATGGCGCGAGAAGATGCGTGCTGACCCCGTCCCCGCCGCCAGCCCCGAAGCCTCTGCTCCCACTTCACCCCAAGTCGCACAAGCACCCAAGGAACGCCCGAGACTGAACCTGGCGAAGCGTACCGTGTCTGAGGCTAAGCCAGACGCCGCCCCGGCGCCCGCTCCTCAGTCGAAAGCATCGCCTTTCGGTGCTGCGCGCCCTACTGACACTGCCCAGCGTGATCGTGAGATGGCCGAGAAGCGTGAGCTTGCCATCCGGGAGAAGCGCGAGGCTGACGAGAAGGCCAAGGAGGAGAAGGCCGCCAAGGACGCTGCCGCAAAGAAGGAGCGTGCTGAAAAGGGCCAGGATGCCCCCTCGAACGAATCCGGTGCCAGGCGCAGCTCGCGCCAGCAAAATGGTCCTCCCAAGAACAACCCCTGGAGACAAAACGGCGAGCAAAGTGGCAAGGGTGACTTCAGCATCTTGAAGCGCGACGCCGAGAATGTCGACCAGGAGGCCCAGCGCGACATGCCCGACGGTGACGCTAACGGTGACATTGTTGCTGACAAGGAGACCAAGCCCCAGGAGGTTGTCAGAGAGGTCAACCGTGATGCTGGCGAGGGTGCCAAGCAGACCGAGTCCACCGCTGAGTCTCTCGAGGACGAAGGCTGGTCGACTGTCTCTGCTAAGCCCAAGAACTCCCGCCGTGGCGGCACACGCGCTATGGCATCTTAGGCGGATGCGCATCTCGTGCTTACAAAAGGCTGACTGTTCCCGGGTTCGCCACCAAAACTTTTCACTCTTCACAACTTTCGACGACCTACTTATGTATGCATGGTAACCATCGGCAACATCGATCAGGACTCAATCTCGCCAGTCACGCACGACGCCTCTCCCCTCGCAACCCTCCCACATCGCAACAACGGCCTCTCATCCTGGTCTCACGCCATTCGACACAACAGTCCACGCAAACACCGATGTATAGATACACGACTTCTTTCCTTTTGCGAGAACCAAAAATCCCGACTCGGCGGCGTTGTTAGTGGCGCTGGTGCAGAACGAAGAAAGCCTTACTTACTATTTCCCTTTTGGCATTGCGGATGTTCATGCGCGAGTGCTTTCCGTTGCGGGTGGATTGGGCTTTTTTGCATATTCTAGTGAGTTTGCGAGTCCTTGTTTATTGTTGCAGAATGATCAAAAGAATACGTTGTTTCACTCTTATCTTACTTTGTTCGTGTCTTCACTGCCCACTTCTCATTGTTGCATACGCAGTATCCCTAAGTCATGCTGGGCACTTTAGCACAGTATGGAGGTCGAGGAAACGTTGAGATGGCATTGATGACGATCTGCTTTCAAGCCATATTGCAGGCCTTGCTAATAACAATAGGTAAACTGCGGAAGTAGAGCCGACGATGGACTAGCCTAGCACGCCGGTTCCATGGACCGGAACAGAGAGAGGACAGAGTTGGCGATAAAGTTGTCTTCCAACCAACTGCCACAAGTCTGCCAACCTTGACACCGAATTTTGTCAGTGTCAACCTCACATCACTGGCGACCCTTTCTCGCCTTTCTGCCCGCCGAAGTCTGTCCCCTGTTGCCAGCCGGACTGCGAATGCCGTGCCCTTCGATTTCCTTTTCCTCTTGGACAATGTACCTGACGAGTAGGCCTGCCACGCTGCGGCACATGGCTACATCGCTCGACAACACAAAGTGGCAGTGAGGCGTGAGCCTTCCCTCGTCGAACATCGCCTGAACGCCTGCGGAGCGGCTCCGAAAGAGCTTTTCAATCTTGGCGAGGGCCTGCTTGCGCTTGTTCGGAACCTGAATCGAGCCCAGCGCGGTGGACGGCTGGACCTGGACTTTGAAGAGGAGGGTGCACTGCGTGGCTACCTGGTCTGGAAACGCGATGGTTGAGGTAGCGTAGTCGTCGATCGACTGCAGCAAGTGGGTTACAGATTTGGTGTTTCCTTCCATCAGTCTCAGCACAATGTGCGGGTTCACATCGGCGTGCATGCGCGGGTCCCACATTCCCAGGTCGAGTTCGATGGGGCGCAGGAAGCGGGCGAAGTTCGCAATGCCGCTGTGCTGGAGCCATTCTTCGAGAGTTTCAAGGCGTTCCTGGTTGATATGGTTGGCTCGATTGAGCGGTACGACTCCTTCAATGTCGTTGAGTTTAACAGAGAAGGCTGTGAGCGTGTCGGCGACGACGCGGAAGGAGGCAGTCGACCAGAAGATGGCGAGGGTTTCGTGGCGGATTTGACGGCAGGTCGCGGCCAGGGCCAGGGCGCTGCGGGTTTTGTTCTGGTGGCGTTTCAAGATTGGGCGCTCGCCGCGTATGTCGATGTGGACTTGCCTGGTGAGCTGGGAGTGGAAGAAGTACTCATACTGCACATGATTAGTACATCGACGCTGAGCTGACCGGATAGGAGCGGGAACTCACGATGCGGTTGCGAAGCTCTGGAGGAAGAGTACCGAAAGGTGAGACGTCCATTGTTGCTGGTATTGTCGTTCCCGCTTGACAATAATACTGATTCGGGGTTGGATTGGAGTGGTGAAGGACAGGGTTTTATTGTGCCAGGAAGACATTTCCAATGCGATCACATGCTGACACTTCTGCTCGGGCTGTTTCAGGACAATAGAGCCTTCACGTGCATGCTGGCACGGAGTCATGGTGGTGGTGGTGAAGCGAAGCATGTGAAATGCGTTTGCAGGCTCGTGCCAGACTGTACCAGAGTGCTGAAGAAGTGTGGTGCTCCAAGGTCGTTCGAACATTCGTAGAGCACCCTGGAGTGTATGCGTTCGTATTGCCAGGACTGAAGTTGTGCCCGTCGCCCTCGAATTCATATATCGTTGCGAAGAAACACATCGTAGCTGCAAGACCGCGAGCCAGCTCGGTCATAAGAGAGTGCAGCATCAGTAGTGTGATAGACTGTAGACGGTGGAGGGATCGCCGCAGTAAGCTCCATGGTCTATAATGAAGCGTTGAGGAGCAAGAAGCGTGGTATAGAGCAAGATCTGTCGCAGAGTTACCGTAAGAGCTCAATGTTGTGATTTTGCAAGACCAGAATGCGTCAAAGAAGCGATGGTGAAGCTGTGAAGGGCCATATCTCGGAGCAGCGCAGACTCGATATGCAGCTTGACAGTTTAGACGATGAGGTGAAGTCGAAAAGTCGAAGAAATGCAGATGACGTTGGTAAATACTAACCGTCGACATGAGTCAACGTGATTGAAAGAGTTTTCTGTCCTTACTTGGTGACAAGCATGTCGCTTGCTCAGGTAGACGTTTCGGTCGAACATCTTCATCTCATCAGACTGAGGATTTGCTGCGCTACAATGTCGACTGAACGACAACCCCACGCAGAAACAGCTCAAGACCATGCCGATACATCCCGGTTCAAAGATCTGATCCAACATCTCGATGCAGCCCAGGGAATCTGTGCAGGATTAGTCTCCCTCATTATTGCTCCCAACGACAATCTTCCAGAGCATCTCGAACGAGTGCAAGCAGACCTACTCAACGCCTCTGAAATCCACCCAAGACTCAACCGGCTCGCCACCATGTCAGCCCTCACAACCACGCAGATGATTCTCAAAAGACTTGACCGACCGCCACCGAACGGATTGGCCGTATACTGTGGCGAGATCGCTAGTCCGGAAGGCCAAGAGGAAAAAATCAGCATTCACTTCGAGCCATTTGCTCCGTTTGCCATATCGCAGTACGTAGTTGACGACAAGTTTCACACGAAGGCGTTAAGCGGAATACTGCCCCATGCGAGTAGAGGAGAAACGTAGGAGGCTTGTTCTGTATATCTGCGTTGGGAGCGTTGCTAAGAGCGTTCTTGAGCGCATGACACGTTCTTAAGGTCAGCACGATATTTTTACAGTTAGTGAAATCAAGTTTCCGATACCCGATGGACTGTTTTCGGTCTAGAAAGGAAAATGACTCAAATGTCACTGTTATATACCCACCATGCGCCGGGCGTAGATTTATATGCATAACTAGCCTAAAGCTCGGAAAGCCTCTCGTTGTTTCCCACCTTAAATGCCTTAATCGACCTAAAAGTAAACACCTGCTCCTCATCTCGAATGTACATCCCAATGTACAGCTCGCAACTTTCGAAAGAGATATCATGCTAAAGAAAATAAAATGCTGCCCAACCAACTCATCTTGGTCTCTCTCCTCCACTTCTGTTGGCCAGGATGGAACAATCAACGCCCTCAAACATCCCTCCATCGGCATCCATCTATTGTCCGCTTGCGGAAACGCATTCAATCGCTTTTCTTTCTTTTGTTCGTAATCAGATCGTTCACATCGTAAGCCATGCATATGCACCCTCTCATCGCCCAACAGGCATCCATCCGCGTCCCAGGTCCATACTCCTATGTACGCGACCACCGGGAGTAAGAGGGATGTTGACGCGACCGCCGCGGTGACTCTCGTCGCCGCTGTCCTCTTCCTCGTCGTAAGTATCGCTCAGTCGCGCGAAGTAGTCCGACAGACCGCTGGTAGGCGAGGCGATACTATCATATTGCGGAGGTGGCGTAATCAGTGCAGGCGGTGGCGCCTCGTCCTCGAAAGCGGGTGGGTTGAATGAGGGTGCGCGGAGAATGTGCATCGGGCGAGGATTGCGAGCGTTCGTATTGGGTCCTGCGCCGTTGAGATGCGCGGTGGGCGGGCGCGGTAATGTAGGTCGCTGCAATGGCGGAGCCTGGGCTTCGTTCAAATTGCTGTTTGCGGCGTTGAGGGCGTTCATGGCAGGGTAGACGACGGGAGAGTTGCGGCGGCGAGCGGCGCCTGGGCAGCCGCAGTCATACAGATGCGTGCCGTTGACTCCAGATTCTGGCGATGTATATGCTGGAAGAGAGATGTTCGCCTGCGTGGCACGACATGAAAGAATGTGGAATGGTGAATCGATAGAGATCTCAAAGTGGCGGCGTTTTGTGGGATCGTTCTGATCGGGCTTGGAGAGACGCATGACGATCTGATAAATTGTTAGTAACACTCCCGATGATGCAATAGTCCATCAAGCACGTACCTTGATCCAATGGTGTACTTGGATGTTTGTGTAAGTCGTGTCGCAATGCAAACGTTGGTGGCGGTCCTTATCCTTCATGGTATGGCAACTTGGGAGCTGAACATTGAATTCCATCTCAGTTGGTCCAATGTTGCTGTCGCCTTGAAGGTTTCCGAGTAGATTGGTCGTGTCTGTGGGCGTTACGTGTTCGCCGCGCGCAGCACGTACTCGAGCGTCGTAGGGAATGCCACCACCGGCCGTGATTCGCATTGTACTTCCTGGGAAAGTGCTGGTAGGTTCGCTATCTGACCGCTTTTCGAAGAGCTGTACTTTTCTTGTTGGTTCCATGCGGTGAACGTGCTTGTTGGAGCAGAAATACTCGATATTTTCCGTAACCAGAACCTTGATCCTGTGGCATTGCACCTTCGCTAGTGGTGTCAATTTGAAAGCTATAGGGACTTGTGATCCCAGTGGGAAGCTCTTTCCGGAAATGACGATATCGTAGTGTAACTGGTCTTCCCAGTTTCGGCTGATGGCAATGGGCTCGACTTGCTCTAATGATCCCTCACTAGGAGCACGGATGAGCGTGACTTCTTTTGATCCAGCGAGGTTTGCACGGAAGGCTCCAGATCTCTCCACAGTGGCCTCTAGTTCGTACTTTACGCTTCCAAGCTCGACGTCGATTGTCTCCGGTAGTCGACTGTCGATAGGTAGCTCGAAGTTGTACATGTAATCTCCGGGCAGAAATGTGCGATAGCCTTTAGCAGCTACTGATGGCCCATTGCTGGGAGCCTCGCCTTTACCGAAACTCCTTGATTGGTTGACCGACAATGACAATTTCTTTGCGTCCTTGGAGGTAAGGTTGACTGTTGATCGATTCGGCGATGATGTCCCCAAGGGATCCAGCCTTGTTACACTCGTGGAGGCACCATCGGGTCCTTTGGCGAGCTGAACATGATCCGCACCGGTTGACTTCTCTGCGCTGTCGAACTGGGCGTTGAAGAATGGCCACGTGTGGCTCATAATGGTGTTTGTTTCTTCGAATTCGGACTTTCTCGGCGGTATGCCTTCAGGCCACTTGGTGATAGCCTTGCCTCTGAACCTCAACGTGATAGCCTTGATTTTTGCGCTCTTTTGCACCCGGACGTGCAAGCTACCTCGCAGCATAGCGGTGTTTCCAGGCACTGCCTCCGCATTCTCGAAACCTTGCAAGAAAAGTACCGGCTCAGCGAGGTGGACACCGACTGATACACCATTGCCGGCCGCAAGTGGCTTCTCCTCTTCAATGTTCACCGGTATCACGCCATTGCCAAGTGTACCGTTGGCATTTATCTGGGGAGACACTGCCATGCTCACGGCGCTGTTCTCACTTCCCGTTGATCGGTCTGTTGCATGCCTCACATCGCTGTTGAGTCTTGGCCTGCTGACCATGCCGCTCACCGGGCCACTGATCGACCCTCTAATTGCTCCTCTCATGGTTTCAGGCTGTGTGTCTGTCTCTATCTCCGTCGGTCTCGGTGTGGTGCTTCCCGGAGACCACGATTGTCGGTTTTTCTTGTTCTGCAACTTGGTCTGCGTCGTGTCGTTTTGCGACTGTATAACGGATCGAAGGAACCGTTTTGCTGATTCTCGCGAGACCGCCAGTTTGAACTTGGGTGCACGCTTCTTCCCGGAAGCGTCTGTATATGGGGGAGGCTCCGGACTGCAAGAGCTGAGGGCCTTTACGCGAATGCGGCCACTTGGGTTTCGACGTGGGCTGAAGAAGTCCAAGACCGGTAGACTGAGGGAACGTCGGTGCGATTGAGGTGGTTGTGTTGATTGTGTTTCTGGGATGTAGTAGATGCGGGCTCGGTTCCGACTACGATACTCGACTGCTGCCATTGCGAAGTCTGGGTCAGCCTGCATTCTCTCGGCAATGCTTGGTGTGAATCATTGTGAATCCGCAAAGAACAAAAATTCGAGAAAAGAATGTCTTGAAACAGCTATCAAAATGCAGGAGCGCCCAAGCGTGCGTGTCATGTTCGCTGGCAGGAACCATGGTGATACAGGGCGTCATTGCCTGCCAGCACAGGACGCACGAGCGCGTAAGTCGAGCAATGGCGGTGACACTTACAGATGATTGTGTCCGAGTCCACGGGCGGCCGTGTAGCGGCAGCGGTGCCGGGGTGCGTGTTGTGGTTTCAGCGTGTGATTGCGGCGGTCAAAGCACCCGTCCGCGGCTGCGATATTCCTGGTTCCAAAGGCGAAACGGGTTGTACAGATACAGCAGAAGGTGTCCAAGAAGGGCTGTGTCGCCAGCAACGATCCAAGAACAGCAAACAGGCAGGCTTGGGCTGAGCTAATCCAGAATCCCTGCTCAGCAGTTGGCAATGGAAAAAAGAGCTGGGGTTTGAGATCCTGACGTGGAGTGGAGATTTCAAGGACGAAACGCTACGCAATGCTCCCAAGTAGGCTGAGCGATCGACGAGGACGGCGCCGAGTAAGGTTCCCACGGCGCTACTGGCTAACTCTGAACCCGCGCGGAGATGGCGGGTTTACGATGGGACGAGATGCGGGACAGTGGGCGGCAGCGGATGCTGTCGCGTGCAAGTGGGATGAGTGGTGATATATGACTACAAAGACAACGAGAGCGGTGGCCAGATGTGGACGATGGGCGACGGCGCCGCAGTCGCTCGACTACGTCGCTGATGTACACAGGTGGAGGAGCAACGCCTTTCGGCCTTTGGTGCGGAGCGTAGATGATGGGTAGCGCTGCCAGAAGCGCGCTAAAACATGATTTCAGGACTTGAGCGTCGTCGAAACAGCGCTGCCAAGCTCGTCATAGCCCAAAGCAACGACGGGGTTTGCAGCGAATCGGCTTCTGCGGCAGTCATCACAACTCGACCGACTCATCCGCCACGTCCGCTGCCTGCCAGAACTCTGAAGCCACAGGAACATGGACATGTTCTCGAACAACGACAGCGGAAGCGCGGAAGTACCGCGAGACGCCCTTGTGTCATGCCGCGAGCGGCACATCTGAGGGAAGCGCAAGCCTCCCATGTCGGATAGTTATTAATAATGATGAGACGCGAGTGCATGAGTGACTACCACTGCCGGCTTCCGATCATACAGGTCTTGCTCACTCAAATAGCGATCGAATTGGGCTGTTGCAGCTTCTCAAATCAAGGTCTCATCAGAGACTGCGAACGGATGTCCACGCATCCTTGCAGGGCCGGCTACACAGGCGAGCCTCGGCACTCGACCGCAGTGGTATCACACGACTCCCAAGTCCTTGTCCGCATTGGGTGGCGGTGCTGGGTATCTTGGGCCAGTTCTGCCCCTCGTCCGCAGTGTTGTGACCTGTCACAGCAGCAGCCGGCCAAACAACACCGTACAGTAGTAACACAGCTGCAGACCGCAGTGCGTGGCTCGATGCTTAGGCACATATTCTGTCAGACATGCGCCAAATAGACTTTTCAGTCATGCTGGTATCAAATCCTGCGCTCCAGCGTGGCCCAGCAGATACCTGGAGTAGGAGGTACCTCCGTGGGGATGTGTACCTCAGAGATGAGGTGATACGGAACGATCGGCAGTACCACTGCGGCATCGGCGTTCGTCCACGGTCGCCCTGATGATCATGGATGTTCGCCAATCTGCATGACAGATCCTTCGTACCCGTTCAGCCTCCGAATGACCGGCCCGAGGTGTGAAGTATTTGCAGAGTGATATAGGTATTGCGTATACGCGTACGCCGATTACAACGGGGACGAGAGTAAAGTCACATGGCACATATGGGCATTTCTTCGTTGTATGGAGATACATCCACTGATCCTATGATGGCGGGGTCAATTTTGATTTGATCACCGAAGGATAGGGTTAGGGTTTGACGTGGACCTCACGCGACTGAATTGATGACGAAACGCGAGACTCTCAGATGTTTGCGCTTTAACTTTAATGGACTGACACGCGACGAGCACCACCAACCACGCATAGCATGGCTGACACAGGTGAGACGCACGCGCTATACGCCTTGAAGTACTGATACTGACAGTGAGAAGGCAGGGATCACCTCCCTCTGAAGGACGTCGTGCTGTGCAGCACGTCGCTTCCTCAGGATGTTCGCGTGGGTCACACTCCTCCAAAGAGATCCGATGTATACTTACTGGTAGAGCAGATTCGACTCGCCGACGTTGCCCAGCAAATGGGCGCGACACACTTACTGGACCTTACTGGAGAAGTTACCCACCTCATAGTCGGCGAGAGTGATACAGCCAAGTACAAGTATGTCGCTAAAGAGCGGCCGGACATCACTGTTCTAGACCCAGCTTGGATTGATGCTGTACGCGATGTATGGATGGATGGCGGTGATGTTGATGTCGCAGGCTTGGAGAAAATGCACCGCTATCCCACCTTTGCTGGCCTCAGGATCTGCATCTCAGGATATCCAAACCAGACCGAGCGGAACCAAATTTCTTCAACGATCGAGCACGAGGGCGCGGAGTATCACGGGGACCTCACCAAAAAAGTCTCTCACCTGCTGGTGGCTGCGCCTGAGGGCGCGAAATACAGAGCCGCAAGAGAATGGGGTGTACACGCAGTCTCCATCAAGTGGTTGCACGACAGCATTCAGCGAGGCATGGCATTAGACCCACGATATTACGATCCCACGATGGCGGAAGAAGAGCAAGGCAAAGGCGCATACAGAAAGGAACCTCGGACAAGCCTGGGAAAACGCCCTAGAAACGACGAGACTCAAGCCGCGGCGAATGAGATCGGAAAGAGAAAGCTCAGGCGAGTTGCCAGCAGACGGCTTGAAGACCACAGCCAGGACATGTGGCAGGATATTTCCGCGGCGGATGTGTCGACGGTCGCCCCCGATGAAACGGATCAATGGACGGCAGGCGACGAAGACTCGCAGCCCACTCTTGGTAGATCAAAGCCACAACCCCAGGGTCGGAAGTCTTTCGATGCTCAAGAGGAGAAGGTTGCCGAAGTTCCCACGAAGCCTGACGGTTTGTTCTCGGGCTGGCGTGTCGCCATACAAGGCTTCGAAAAGGACAAGGCGAAACGACTCGCGCATTATTTGGAACCAAATGGCGCGCAGGTCGTAAGGAGCGCCGATGATCTTAACCCGTCCGAAGACAGGCAAGATGTACGATGCTGTCTCCTCGTCCCTCATGCTCAGCCTCAAAACAGCACACACATAGCACAGGCGCCACCTGGAGCCGTCACAGCAACGGAGTGGTGGGTTGAGCGATGCATTCATTATAAACAGATCCTGAATCCCCAAGAGGATGCGCTTAGTCAACCACTCTGGAATATGAGCATCTTGGGTTTCACCAAACTGACATTATCGACGACTGGCTTCTCCGGCGTCGACTATCGACAGGTCGCAGAAGCCATCAAGCTTGCCGGAGCAACCTACCAAGACCAGCTAGCACCGACGACATCTATCCTGGTCAGTGGATCATCAAGTGTAAAGAAAGAAAAGGCATTCTATGCGAGTAAACACAACGTGCCAATCGTCACTGCGGAGTGGCTATGGTCATGTCTCAAGTCTAAACGGAAGGCTTCACTAGAGAGGTACAAAGTGGAGCTCCCAGCACACGATCTACACGATGCTTCCGGCCGCTCAGCACGATCCAGTCCCGTGCCAAGCGACACTTTGAAGAGGACTGGCAGTACCGGCACCAAGTAAGTACTACGAGCACTTCCTGGTTGACAGTATTATGTTAATGAAACTCAGGAAAGACACCCAGGCACAGATCCGTCTGTCTAACACGCGAAAACGGCAACACACACCTTCGCTACCACTTCAGC
Organism: Cladosporium austrohemisphaericum; assembly: GCA_022813715.1. Taxonomy (NCBI): domain Eukaryota; kingdom Fungi; phylum Ascomycota; class Dothideomycetes; order Cladosporiales; family Cladosporiaceae; genus Cladosporium; species Cladosporium austrohemisphaericum. The sequence continues at coordinate 660,821 of JAKLLY010000012.1, read as the reverse complement.
AACCTAAAACCGGCGCCAACGCCCCTAAGTCTGCTGGGCCATTCGTGCACGAGGACGACGACGATGACCGAGACGACAATGAACCTGCTCCGCTTGTTGTCGTAGACGATGAAAATGAAACAAATTCTGCGTCAAGTAAGAACGCACCTCTGCAAGTCCTATCACCAAATGCTTCACCGCGCAAACAAGTCTCCGCCGACAACCCCAAAATCACGCCACCAACAGAAAAGGATGCCACCACGGACAAGTCACACGAAACAGGCGCACCTTCACCTGCTGGAGGCGAGCCGCTTGACAAAGCACCCACGCAACCGCCAACTCGCCCACAAGCCGACTGGACTGCCGACCTCGCGTCCCTCGTCGAAAAGCAACAGCGCCGGACAGCCTCATCCGAACACCACACCCCAGCCCAACGTCTCAAAAACCGCAAACTCGGCCGCGCCCCAAGCGGCAGCAGCTTCACAAATCGTACCAACTCCGGCTCCGCAACGGCCAACCAAGACCTTCACCCCGGCGAAGCATCATTCTCGGATTCTGGCGACTCGGCTTCTGCTCCTCCGCAAGAGGAGTTGCCTAGTACGCAGATCGGCTACGAGACTCTGGAAGCTGAGGCCGCGAGGATGCAGATGGCGAAGCGTATGGGGATGAGTTACTCGGATGAGGGGCCTGGGACACGTTTGGCCAGCTTGGGCGTGGTGAGGGATAGTGCTGGGCCTGGGAGTGCGCCGGGTGCGAGGGCAAGGAATAGGACGAGGAAGTAAGAAATGAGACGCGCTGAGACGTGAGAGGAAATAGCATTAGGGTACAACAGCACAAAGTGTCTTGATGATCATCGAGCTTTTTTCCGGGAAAGCTTTACATATGAATGAATCGAAAGCGTCTGTTCTCACCAGGCGTCGAAGTTATTGAACCCACCTCCTTTCCTCTTCTTGCTCGGCGGTTCGGGCTCGTCCCACTCTCCTACGATCTCATCTTGTTGTGCGTCTGCCTGTTGCTCAGCCGCTTTGCGGAGGTATTTGCCAACGCCCCCGCCATCATTTCCCTCCTCCACCTTGCCATCAGCTCTAATCCTCTTGCCCGTCCAAGTAGTTCTTTCATCTTCCGCGCCTCCCTCTCGCCTCAGAGCCTCTTTCCTCGCCTCCTTAGCTTCGTCCTCTGATCTTTCTCTCAAGAACTCTTCGAATGGGTTCACGAATATGATCACTTCCTGAATCGCGCATCGTTCCAAGGGCCTGTCTTTGTCGTCGCCTGGAACGGCTTCGATGCGGTCTAAAGTCTCCATGCCTTCCATCACTCGCCCGAAGATCGTGTGCTTGCGGTTCAGATGAGGCGTTGCACGATATGTAAGGAAGAACTGCGATGTGTTGGTGTCTTTGCCCTTGTTGGCCATGCTGAGAATGCCACGTCCATCATGTGTTAGCGGGCCCTCCAGCTCGTCGGCGAAGGGTTTGCCCCAGCAGCTCTGTCCACCGCGTCCCGTGCCTGTAGGGTCGCCGCCTTGGAGCATGAAGTTGCGGATGTTGCGGTGGAAAGCGACACCGTTGTAAGCGCCTTTCTTTGCCAGCGTGATGAAGTTCCAGACTGCTTTGGGGGCAAATTCGGGGTAGAGAGCTAGATTGATGCTGCCATGTGTTGTGCGGAGGCTCGCGTAGCCAGTGTGCTTGACGCGTTTTGGTTTTAGCATGTATTCTTCATCGCTCAGGATAGCTCGGTCGTTTGATGTGTTGGGTGTAAGACCAGTGGATGTGAAAGAGGCAGCAGCCGCGCCACTGGTGAATTGAGCAGCGTTGTACGGTGTGGGTTTGGTAGTCCGGTGTTTCGAGACGTCAGATGCAGCTTTGCGTGCATTTGCGAGAGCTTGCTTCTCTGTAGAAGTAGAGGCTCCGGAGGCTGATTTCTCGCGTTCCTCTCGTCGTTTCGCAACAGCCTCTTTGGCTTTGAGGATTTTCGCGGCAGATCCGAGATTTTGGTCGTTGATGCCAGAGCCTCGTTCAGCTTCTTGATCCGGAGTGAGTGTACTTGCGCCTTCCTGCAGGTGCTTGTACTGGCTCAGATCTCGCGATTCCACGTTCTGAGGATCTTGCAGAGTGATGATGTCTTTCCGTGTGAAGTCCTCGTCCGTGACCAGATCCTTCCAGTTTTTGCCCTTGATGTTGAGACGTTCCACGGTATCCCAAGCAAACACGTTGCCCGTGTTCTTCAAAGCCACGATATGTGTGTTGTCTGTGAAGACCTTGAATGTGACGGGATCCACGTACTCTCCATCATCGTTCTTCGCAAAGTTCAGCTTGATCAACTCCGAACTCTTGATAGGCTGGCCGTTCACGGGGTTTGTGCCATGCTTTTTGATCCATGGCAAGATGTTGGTGAGGTCGAATATGGTTCCTTCGGCGGTGCAGACCGGGTGCTCGAATGGCTGGAGTGATACGGCGCAGAAGTTGAATGGTAGTCTTTTGAAGTTCGCGCCTACTACGCCGCCTTTACGCGCATTCGCGCCGGCCGATGCGCCAAAGGCATCTGCGCTTGACCACTCGCTGTGGGTAATCTAAAGTCGGTGTTAGTGCTGCTTCGATTCGGTTGCGTTAAGAGTCGGCGACGTACGTACAACTTGTCGGTGCCTGGGGGATTGTCAGCAAGGGAAAGATGATACTTAAGCCGACGATGACATACCTTTGCCCATTTTGACGGTATCAGTGACCAGCACCGAAAATGATTTGATTATATGGGAAGGTCGCCTTGAGCCTCACCTCACATAGATTGACGTTCGCTTTCCCTTTTGGGTGCAATGCGACGGTCGGTCCGAATTTGGCCCGAGCCCCGACCTCACTGACAGCGTACAAGAACAATCTGAAGCGTCCTCCATTTCGAGGTATAAATCATGGAAGCAAATCAAGCAGCCCACAAACGTCAATTCGAGGTCGAAGTGAGCGAGTGAAGGCGTGTTGTATCCTACACAGCCTCTTGTTGCCAGCGAGGCATCTTCCACGGAGCGCAAGGGTACGCGCTTGAGATCTTTGGTGACACAAGGCCACGAATGTACCGTACCACATCCGTTACACGCCAGCAGGGAAATCTCACAGCGCTTCTGTGGTAGTAGTGGTAATCGAGGATTGTTATGCTCGTCGCGACTTCTTGCTACGCGGCCCCAAGGGTAGTCGCTTCAATGGTTGCATTATCTTACAGCATTCACGCATTCCCTAGCAGCATAGAAACAACAAAGTTAACCACAGCCTGCTCACTGTCAACACCACTTCTCAGTGAAACTACCATCGGTCCGCATACCTCAGCCACGACACGTGCAAGGGTGCACTCTCGATCCACTATCTCCACGTTTTGGCAGTAATATTACCCAACGCCACCATTGTCTTTGAACACAATTGTCCAAAGCCGATACGATCATTCCGCAGTCGATCAGAGTACAATGTCCACGTCATTACAGCGACTCGATTGATGCACGGCTGCCCTCAAGTCTCACTCAAGTAACGTTCCCTTTGTGCTGGCCAACAATACTAAGGTACCACACAAAGGTTGCTCAACCGATCGCAGAGCATCAGTACAATACTAAGCTCTACACATTATCCGCCCTCACCTATATCTCAAGCCATCAGCAATTTCCGGCCCTTTCTCCTGTCTACCCCATTCAACAAACCAGACTCAGATCGCAATTACCCGCAACGAATACATAACCAAGCAACTCAACCCGAAGCACCAAACCTTCTTCTCTTCACCGATACCACTTCCATCATCAAGCTAATACACACTCGTTAAGTAAGCTCATCCTTCTGCCATCACATCAGTCAAGACACTTCAGACTAACATCTCACCCAGGTCACCGACTTTCCAACCCACCAACCAACAAAATGGAATTCACCAACGTCGAGCTTGTCCTCTTCGCCCAGGGCCGTCCCCTCGAGGGCTGCACCTTGAGCAAGGGTAACCCCCAGGGCCGCCCTCTCGAGGGGTGCACTCTTAGCAAGAAGCCTCAGGGACGTCCTCTCGAGGGCTGCACCCTGAGCAAGAAGGCGCAGGGACGCCCGCTCGAGGGCTGCACTCTCTCCTTCGCATAAATCCTCTCCGCCCCTAACCGGTAGCATTTCGTGCACACGACGGATACTGCGCCGATATCGACAACTTTTCTGGGGCGTGTTCACACGCGAGGGTGAAGATGGCGGAAATGTGCATTCTTCTTTCTGGCATGCGAGGGTTTCCGAAAGTCCACTTCTCTTTTGCTTTTGTGGCATTTGGTCATGGCATCGCTGGTACATTGCCGGCGTGTCTTTAGTCTGCGAGCTGGATCGGCTGCGCGGCCTTTGGTCGTGGAGCTGAGAACAGTTGCAGTGCTTGGTTAGTTTGATAGCTGCTTTCTTCAATCGGAACGGCTTTATTTGGCTTCACAACGAACTTCCCATGAAAGTTATTCTTGCTTGCACACCAATATAGTGCCTCCCTTGTGCTTCCTACTCGGGTATCTTAGTTTACAATCCCTGTCCTCTTTGCGCCTGCATCATTGCCCTGTACCTCTCAATGACCTCTTTGCGAGCATCACTCAGCTCCTCACGCTTCTTCAAACTGCCCGACGCAACAGGCACGTTCGCCACATCCACCTTCGCACCTCTGATAGGCTTGAACTTCTCTTTCGGCTTCACCAGCTCAGGCGGCGCTTGCACAACATCGCTCAGCTTAGCCTTCTGTCCTCGCTTCGCTTTGAGCGATGCCCAAATATCGCCCTCCTTGTCGTTGCTCTCTCCAATCACCCGTGACCGCTTGCCTCTTGTGAAATTGACCTCCTCTCCGTACTTCGCAGCGTTCTCTTCTTCCAGCTCTTCCTGCTTTTCCCGCGCTTCCTCTTTCTGCTCTTTGATCCGTTCTTCTTCCTCTCGCCAGGTCGCATACAACTTGTGCATCTGCTTCTCCTTCTTCGTCCGCCTCTCTTTTATGCCTTCCACAGCTTTGCCCTTCGTGATCAACCCGCTCACTTTAATCGCCTGATCAACTCGCGCATTGTAATCTGACATGCGCTCACCAGGTTGAATCTTGGGAATATCGACCGCTGGCTTTTCAGGCTCTTTGGCGGGAGTGGTAGTCTTCGCCTTCTTCTTCGCTCTGCGATCTTCGCCGTCGTCTAGACCGGAGATGTGGCGTTTGTTCGATTGCTGGTTCATGAGGCGCGCAAAGGCGCGGGGTGTGTCGTCTAGGCCATAGCCTTCGATGAGTTCTTTGCGGTTCTTTTTGGGTTTAGCGGCTGTGGCTGCCTTGGGTTTGGCAACGCTGGTTCCTCGCTTAGGTGCTCGTTTCGCATTCTCTTCTTTGCTGCCGGATTTTGTGTATGCGGCTAGTGGTTGGGCTCTTGTGTTGGGCGCGAGGTTGAAGCTCGAGGGTTGTTAGATTTGTTGTGCCTACGGAAGTAGCATAGACTTACTCATTCGCATTCTGCGTTCGTCTGGTATGTTTGTGGGGCATTTTGTGGTTGGGAATTACAGGATGTACTGAGTTGAGTTGTCGATTGGAACTTTTTGAAGTCGAGCAGAAGCCGAAGCCGAGTGGAAGTTCAAGATGGTCCGAGCTTGACATGTGAGAAGCATCTTGAGCTTCACTCTAAACATTTGCGACACCTTACGATACGGACACACTACAACAAATACATACCAATCAAGGCTCTCATACCAGTCGCGAAGACTTGTTTCTCAAGATGCCTCCCATGTCGAGTCGTATGACCAAGAATCGGGTCAAGGACTTTCGCTATCGGCCGGGCAAAGCAGAAGCAGAGGACGATGAAGACGAGTTCGAATCTGAATCTGATGAGGAGAACGACGCAACAGATGAAGCTAAACCTTCAGCTCCTGCTCCAAAAGCCTCAACATTCCCTAGCCAAAAGAAGCTTGCGATCGATTTAAGTAAAGCGGACCAACAGAAGTCAACCGTTCCAGAATCGCAGACACAAAGGAAGACGGACGATGCGGATTTGGAAGGATTTGAGACAGCATCTGAGTCCGAGGAAGAGGCCGGTGGCAATGAGGACGGTAGCAGTGAGGAGGAAGAAGAGAGTTCAGAGGAAGAGGACAGCAGCTCGGACGATGAGCCCAAGAAGCCTATGCTGGCACCCAAATTCATATCGAAGGCACAGCGCAACAAACAACAAAGTGCGCAGCCTACAAAATCGGCAGAAGAAATCGCAGCGGAGGAGGAACGGCGGAAGAAAGAGCAAGCAGACGCGATGCTACAAGCGCAAATAGAGCGTGATCAAGCAGCACGCGCTGCGGGCAAGAAGGCCTGGGATGACGAAGACAACATCGAGATTGAAGTGGACGATACAGACGGCTTGGACCCAGAAGCAGAGCTCGCGGCTTGGAAACTACGCGAACTCAAGCGCGTACGCCGCGATCGCCTCGCAATTGAAGAGAAGGAGAAGGAGCGAGAAGAGATTGAGCGCAGACGCAATCTTACTGCAGAAGAACGCGAAGCAGAAGACAAGGCATTCATTGAGTCGCAGAAAGACGACCAAGAAGGCAAGGGCAAGATGGCGTACATGCAGAAATACTTCCACAAGGGTGCCTTCTTCCAAGGCGACGAGGAGCAGGATGAAGAAGTGAAGGCTGCACTCAATCGAGATCTCGCTGGTGCAAGATTCGTCGACGAGACTAGCAGTAAGGAGGTCTTGCCAGAATACATGAGGATCAGAGACATGAGCAAGCTTGGAAAGAAGGGCAGGTCGAAGTACCAGGATTTGAAGACGGAGGATACTGGACGATGGGGCACGTTTGAAGGGAGAAAGAAAGGCTATGATGGATTGGATGATCGCTTCAGGCCGGACGACCCTCGAGACGGTGGCAACGATCGTACAGGCGCGAATGCCGCACCTGTCGGTGAGCGGCGACGGAGGGATACTGACGACGGGCAAGGGGATCGGGAGGGCAAACGTACAAGGTACGACTAGGGTTGCATCTTGCATATATGCCCCGTGAGTTTGATTTGTGTGTGCGTTCAGCGTGGCGTCAAGGAAACTGGATTCCATGTATGTATATTTACAATCTGCAGGTTGTAGTAGGTAACTGAGGCATGCGTATATTCGCCGCCAGATGTGTTGAGCACTATGATCTGACGTGAAGTCTCAAAAGTGTCTTCTGGCGCGTATCTTGCTTTACCGTCCACACAAGGAGACCTGTTCCAACCTTCACTTACATCTGTCACATGCCTGAGTAAAGGCGCGAGTCATGTACCCCAAGCGCCAAGACTGATGTCAAAGTCTAATTGACAGCTCCACTTATTATAGGCGTTCGTTACACCCCGCTTTCTGCCGCAAAACTACTGCACGGCACTCGTTCGACTCCGGTGACAGTCGCGCATCTCTGCATTTCGCCTATTCTACCCATTCTTTCACGACGCCAAATTCTGTACGCTAGGAAGTGGTCAGGTTTCGGAAGATGCGAAAGCATGGCCTCTGGATTTGACGGCCTAGTCGAGCGCTTGCTCTACGATGTCGCGCTCGCCGGAACTGGTGGTAAGTCTAAATCATGCCATTTTGCGACCGAAAGAAAATGCGACTCCCTCACGACTCGAACACACGCTTATTACCTTGCAGGACTAGGAATTAATGATCTGGGAACTGCGATACGCGAATTCTACGCCACTCAATCCACAGCGAAGGAATCGCCACAAGCCGTCCAAGATGCGGACGATCTTCTTTTCTCGGAGACGCCGCCAGATAGCGGCCCAATTATCGACGACAGTTTCATCGAGTTGGTCTGGCAATGGGTCTCTCGCAACCCAGAAGTGACAGTCGAAGGCGAATATCAATCATCTGGGGGTGCATTAGATCCGGCTGCTAATGGCGACCAAGCCAAAACCAATGAAGGCAGTCGACTTGACAAGTACCAAAACCAGCGCCTTTGCACTGGCGAAGATCGAGTCTGGTACGCGATCGCAGGTCACGGCATTGACTACAAACGTATTCCTCCTCTCGAATTCCAGGCTCTCAGCGCAATTGCCGGTCAAGGTTCGAAGGGTGTTCTTCAACCCGATGTGACAAAACTTACTGGACAGGACAAGCGGTCACTACCAAAGCGAACCGACAACCTTGCCAAGAACGGCTACATCGTCAAAAATAACGTTATCGCTCGCGGCACCAAAACGAGCTTACTCAAATTGAAAAAGTTCGCAGGCGACAATGACATGCCAGAGGACGAGAAAGCTGCGCCCGGCTCAGTCATCATCCAGTACAATCTTTGGTTTGATGAAGTCATGCGGTTGCTCAAAGAGAACGATGATATCATGGCGTTCGAGGACATTAGAATTGGTCTCGGGATCGACGGCAAACGATTCGAAACTAGAGCACTGCACAGGTGCGTCCGACGCCTTGCCAATGTGGGCTGTCTCAGGAAGCTCTCCGCTCGTGTCGAAGCACCTGAAAGCGACCCGGATGCCGAGATGAAGTCCATCAGATCTCTTCAGCTTCTCCGTGAACCTACGCAGGTTGACAGGGTTGCTTTCATGAGGAGTGATTGGCAGAGAAGCAAGCTCGTCGACTCAGCTCAAGCCGCTCAATTCGCCGTCGCAACAGGAAACGATGAAGACGATGAAGATGACGAAGACATCGTCGGCCTTGACGAAACAGAGAATCCGAAGCGGATATTGCATCGCTCACCACCAGCCTGGAACCCAGATATCCCCTTCTCAAACTACCTTTACAGCCGCATCCAAGAAGCAGGAATCGCAGGTACATCCTCTAGCGAGCTATATGAAGACGCCGTTGGCCAATTCTGGAAAAGAGCGATGGACGAGATGCTCGCAAAGCTCACGGACCTCTGGCAGTTTTCGCAACCACCTCACCTCCGGCATCTCAGTATCGTGAAAGACACGGGTCATCGAGCAAAGCAACCTACATTCCAGTACCGCACCTACAACAACTTCCAGAAGGCTGTGGAAATTGGCGACACGTTCTGGGAAGCTGCCTTTGGATCAGAGGACAAGATAAAAGGCAAAGCCAGCAAGAAAAAGGCCGAGGTTGCTGCGTCTGCTCTGCCTGACCTGGACGAGTGGGGATTTGCTAAAGTGAACCCGAAACTATTTGTCGCGCAGAACGGTGAGGCGACTTTGCATGAGTGTCGCAGGAGCGCCAAATTCCAGAACGCAAGTCTTCTCGTAACACCAGGTTCTTTGGTCCGCCGTGGCACAAGCACGAACACTCCAGTCAGTGCACCTGGTCGGCTGAGTAAACATCTCATAGCGAACCAGACACCCACAGTCAAGCCTGCGATTGCAAAAGCGAAACGCGGGTCCAACAGCGATGTGCGAGCATTACCCGCCGCCGCTAAGCGTCAGTCTGGGTCCCTATCCGCGCGGAAACGCACAGCTGCTCAAGCCAATCTAGAGGGTGACCCGGAGGATGAGGAGGAGGCAGGTCAGCAAGCGACGACAGCTGGCACCCCCAGCACGGCAAGGCGACCACACAAGACTCTCCGAGTGGACGACTCAGCCCTTGCATCTTCACCGGCTAACCCAGCGACACCGGCTGAGCTCAAGGGATCTCCGCTGTCTAAAAAGAAAGGCCGCCCAACAAAGGATATGCTCGCAGAGAAAGAGCGCCTGCAGAGAGAAGCGGATGCAGCTCGTTCGGTTGCAAAAGTACAGAAACAGGCAGACGCAGACAACGAATCTGTGTTTGACAGCGATGGAACCCCTGAGCCGGCACCAGCAGTGAGCATACAACCCGGAGTTCTGATCAACCCGCCAGGATCACTTGACCTTAAGAAGTGGACTTTGCAGTCTAGAGGTCGACCGAAAAAGGCAAAGATCCTAGTCTTCAGGTCAAGTCGACTTCGTGAGTTTGGATGGTATGTGAGGGAGAAGATGCCTCCGCCTCCCAAACAGAAGCGCAAATACAACAAGGCACAGGATCGGCCCACAACCCCTTCTCAATCTCCAAGTCAGGAAGAGGTCGATCAAGATGCCGGTGCTACACAGGAAAGCCCGCCCAGAGATCCCGAGCGTCAAGCGAGTGTAAGTGCCGGCACTACATTGCGCAAGACTCCAAAGAGAACATCTGCCGCGACATCGCAACGTGTAACACCTCTCACGACCGGTCGTGTCGCGAGACGACTCCCGTGGAATGCCAAAGAACAGACTACTTCCAAGGAACTATCTGATCCACAGCCTCAACAGAAGACGGCAGAGAAAGCCGCAAGTCCTTTAGCGAAATCGCCAAGGACCATCAACGATCAGCCCACTGTTGCTGCTGGCAGCTCGCGTCTTGATGGCGAATCTGTTGAGCCACATGAGCGGGGTTCTCTCCCAGATGCGGCTATTAGCAACGCTGAGAATGATACTGAATCTACGCGGCAGTTTGTGAAGTCCGGCGTGAACAAAAGGGAAGGTGCACTCCCCGCCAATCGCAGGAAGGTCGCAATGGACATCGTCAGAACCTGTGGCGGCGTTTTTCCGGGGAGAGGAGAAATGTGGTTCGCTTTTGCCACGGCGTGGCAGAAAGACTACGGACACACACCGGACAAAGCGACCGTCGACAAAGTAATGAAGAATTTGATCTCAAACGGAGAGCTGAAGAAAATGACGTTCTTCTTCAAGTCTAGAAAAGGCTTGACAGTGGAGCGCTCTATCTACGCGGAGCCTGAGATTGATCCAAACTCTCCAAAGGTCAAGCTGCTCCAGAAGAAGATAATCGACAATTACCCTGCGACGGTTCTGCCTGAAGAAGCCGACATTGCACCAGAGTACCGCGAAAGAGCGGCAAGGAATCCCCAAGTCACTCAAAACGCCAAACTCGCAAAAGCATCAGGCGAAGTAACTACGCCAGCGCAACCCAATGAAGCTGCACCTGAGGTGTTGCCACCACATTACATTCGCGATGAATTCCCTGAAGACAACACAGTGACGGTGAGGCGAACGGCAAACCCAGTTGGCCTGGGAGCCATCGATGCACAATTACAGAGCATTAAGCGAAGCCGAAAACTCGCAAACTTGAAGAGAGGCGGCCGGCAAAAGACTCTCCCTGTTGACCCAGAGTGGGAGAATGCCGAAGACCCAGAGCTCACATACGAACAAGCGTTACTGCAGGGCGAGCAACAACCCTCTTCTTATGCGATTGGTGCTTCCAAGCGTCGCATGCACGGCGCCGGTCCCGGCGGACGCAGACTTCCTGGTCGGATCTTAGGTTCAAAATCCACGCGCAGGATTCCCACAACCACACGCGACGCCACCAGCCAAACAAAGAAAAGTTTGCCGTGGGATGCGCTGGGCTATGTTGCATCGCAAGCGGCTCACTCGCGCGTCGAACCAAATTCTATGCCTACCACGTTCAAGGTCATGTCGCTTAAGAAGCGCGTTGGTCGTATTCAATGGCAGTGGGTGGATCCAAGCAGGGCAGATTGGCAAAGCGAGTCGTGGGACCCAGAGGCACAAAGAATGAACATCCGTGGCAACGAAAGTGATGCTTTTGGCCTGTTGGTGCCCCAGAATGGCAACGTGGTTGATGGAATGGGACTGGGAGACAACATGAACATCCAACTTGCCCCTCAAACTCTGGACGACATCGTTAACAATCAGTCTTTACCGTCAAGCCCGGACACCGAGAACGACCAGAATGAGGCCACGAGATTCTTTGACGAGGTTGACCGCGTGGAAGCTTGGGAAAAACATGTTGTCAAGGCGAACCAGGCCCTTGCTCGTGGCGCGGAGCGTCCTTTCATCAATTACACGACTCCTGCGGACGTCCCGTGGCCTGAAGACGTTGAGATCACCTACGAAGGACAAACGGCGACTCCACGCAACAGGAGGAGTAAGCGCGTGAGGGCGGATGATGACGACGAAGAATCCCCGAAACCGAAGCGCAAGCGCCAGACTAAAGCAAGACAGGCAAAGGTCTATTCGCAGACAGACCCGAAGAGATTCAAGAAACGTGACCGGAGAGCTGCTGCAGCCTTTGGCGAGAAAGACCATGACCGCCTGGCGAAGGCAGTTGCGCTGATTTCTGTCGTGGCTGGTGGTCTTTCGTACAGGAGGAACTGGATGATCGTTGCTCACGCTTTCGGGTACGAGTTCGAATCAGAATTCCTGCGCCATCGCTGGGATAGAGTCCGAGACCAGCGGGACGCATTGATCAAGCAAATGCAAGCGCAGATCTGGGAGCCTTTCTTGGATGCCTACGAAAGAGGCGTGCTCCCGCCAATCGACTACGATGATCTCGAAAGTACCGACTGGCCTGCCCTGATGGAGTGGCTGGACAACGAGGTGCTGATGACGTCTTCGTCGGCGGTGGAGGCAGCTGACGACCCCAAACCTTCTACAACGGTGAGCAAGGTGCCCGATCTGCCTCTCACAAGGGAAGAGCTTCAATCAAACTTTGCCGTTACGGAGACTACTGCCGATCTGAGTGTCAGTCGTGATGAATTCTTCACGTCAGTTGTCGACAAGAGGCGAAAAGATGTGGTCACAACATATCTCAATGGCTTGCCACTCGAAGATTCAGAGAGCGCAGGCGCTGGTGTGAAGGCCAACGAGCTCCTGCGATCATGGGCCCGTGCAATCGTCTTGACTGACGATAGGAACTACAAATCCGACGAAGCTCACATGAAGATCTCGGTATTCGGGGAAAAGGTTCTCGATATCACTATCAGAGATCTAGTTGCGGAGAAGATTTTGCAGGTCAGGAAGAAGGGCCGTCGCTTGCCTGGCAGGAACCTCAAGCTCGATGATACAGCATTCCTTCCAATGTTCAAGAGGTGGTCAGACAAGCAAGGTCCAGAACACCTGTTCCTTACTAGGGTCGCCCTGAAGCGGAACGAAGTGTTGACCGTCTTGCAAGATCAAGACTTCTACGAATTAGACTACAGCGCAGAGGATGAGCTTTATGTGGTCTTGACGAACATGGTCGGCCAAGGCCTCCTCAAAGTCAAGTCGATGATTCCGGAGCGAAACGACGACTTCGATGCGCCGTTCCCCAAGATCACAGCATGGGGCTACTCTGGTTACAACTACAACGTCAGAACGTTCGACAAAAGCCGCCTACGCTTTTCCATCGTGTACGAGAAGACGGACAAATTCACGTTCGATCACGGCCTCAAACTCAACGTCCCGATTCCGATGCAGCCATCTCTCTTCCCTAACGAGCAGGATCATCGCATCCCTCTCTGGGTCGACATCCACGAACAGCTGCTCCCGCGTATGTGGGAGATGGCTTTCCGGTCCGTGCTCAACTTGGTGGTCTTCAGACCTGGCATCAACGCTGCGGACATCGAGGAGGCTCACAAGGGCAAGATCTGGACTTGGGAGATCGAGCTTCTGCTGAAGTGGATGGAGGAGACTGGAGTGGCCGTGAGGATCGGCCCTGGTGAAGAGGTTGACGGAATGTGGAAGGGTGGCTGGAAGGTGGGTGAGTGGTGGTATTGCGTTGCTGTGCCGGAGTTTGCTACGTGGCATGCTTTGAGCGGATAGGACCCTCCATGATTGAAACACGTGGAACAAGAGCCTCGGAGATGAACGACACTGCTTGTGTTCCCTGTATCATATTAGTGACAAAGGCTGTGCATATTTTAGGGGCACATGCCGCTAAGCAACGACGAAGCTTTTGTAATGACTGTAAATCTTATACCTGTGATCGTGTTGATTTGTGATCATCTTTCGACTGGCTCACCATAAGAGAAGCACGTGAGATCCGAATATAGCAAAGACTTTCTCAGCTAAATATCCCGTTTTATCTGCGTTGACAGCTCGTGCCTGCGTCTTGAAGAAGCATTCATTGCGTTGGACCCTGCCGATGACGAAACGTTTCATCTGGCCCTCTTCAACTTTATAAGCACAACCCACCTCTACCTTCTACAACACCACACACGATCCACCCGTAACAACAATTACCATGGTCCGCCTTCCTCAATTCCTCACCGCGGCTCTCGCAGTCACCGGCGCCTCCGCCGCCTCGGCAGTCAAGGATCTCATCCCCTCCAACTTCGACGAAGTCGTCCTCAACTCCGGCAAGCCCGCCCTCGTCGAGTTCTTTGCACCTTGGTGCGGCCACTGCAAGACCCTCGCTCCCATCTACGAGGAGCTCGCCAGTGCTTTCGAGCATGCTGGCGACAAGGTCACCATCGCCAAGGTCGACGCCGATGCCAACAAGGAGCTCGGCAGGAAATGGGGCGTCCAGGGCTTCCCTACGCTGAAGTGGTTTGATGGCAAGAGCGACACACCTGAGGACTACAAGAGCGGTCGTGACTTGGAGAGTCTGAGCGCTTTCGTTACGGGCAAGACGGGTATCAAGAGCAAGGTCAAGAAGGCTGCGCCTAGCGCGGTGGAGATGTTGACCGATTCCACTTTCAACGAGAAGGTTGGCGGCGAGCAGGATGTGCTTGTTGCTTTCACTGCTCCTTGGTGCGGACGTAAGTGCTCGAGATCACCCTTTCAATTGTCGACTCAAACATGGAGAACACAAAGCTAACGGCCCGGCCAGACTGCAAGACCCTCGCTCCTGTCTGGGAGCAGCTCGCCACCGATTTCGCCTCCGAATCCAACGTCCTCGTCGCCAAGGTCGACTGCGAGCACGCCGGATCTAAGGCCACTGCTCAGAAGGCCGGCGTGAAGTCGTACCCGACCATCAAGTACTACCCCGCTGGCTCCTCCGAAGCAGTCGCCTACTCTGGCGGTCGCAGCGAAGCCGACCTCGTCTCCTTCTTGAACGACAAGGCCGCCACCTTCCGCGTCGCAGGCGGTGGCCTTAACGCTCTCGCCGGTACCATCCCTTCCCTCGACCAGATTGTTGGCACGCTGAAGAGCGGTGGTGCTAAGGCGCAGGAAGAGCTGGAGAAGGCTGTCGCTGCTGCGAAGGAGCAGTATGCCGAGTACTACGGCAAGGTTGCCAAGAAGAGCGAGGAGAACTCTGGATACGTGGAGAAGGAGCTTGCGAGGATCCAAAGTCTGCTCAAGAAGGGTGGTCTCACGAGCGAGAAGGCTGATGATCTGGCCAGGAGGAGCAACATCTTGAACGTGTTCAAGGGCCCGTCTGGCAAGGACGAGCTTTAGATAAGATGTTATGAGTGTTAGCATAAGATTACGGTTGCCTGGTTTTGATGGAGCCTGACAGCTACATGGAAACCCGCGCTCTGGAAAGGAAAAGCGTGTTTGCATGAGTGGCGGTTGTAGTATACGATCTGACGAAACAATTGTAAGCTGCAAATGGATAAAGATGAATTGATCGTATCAAGATCACTCGACAGCTTGACCTCTCAGAATTGTGCATGATCAAAGCCCCCCCTTTCGTATCTGCAGCAGTATGCTAGCTCGGTTGTTCCACCTACGAGGTTACAGGGTTCACTCTCACATACATCTTTGGATTGTATGAGCTCACAAGCTAAATCATGCTGCCAATGTCGCGGCGCTGCTGTTCCTTCGCACCAAGACGCTACCTTATGTCTCTGCGCATTGCAACGGTTTTGCTAGCTGAGGTGCTCTCGAGCAGCTGGTGCGCTACAAAGTGGACTCTCTTGTGCGTAGCAATCCGCAAGGAGCTCGATGGGCATGTTGCAAAGCTCGCCTTGCAACGACTCATCTCCTTCGAGATGCCGCATCACGTTCAAGCCACACCGGCGCCCTCTCCCTCACTCTGTGGAACGTTATCACTTCCGCCCTGCTGCGGCTGTTGTCCCTCAGTAGCAGCCCCAGCCCCGAAAGCCGCATGCTCGCTATGCTTCTTGTAATAGAACGACCCCTCCCTAGGCTGCAACCCCTCCGTCAAATTCTTCAACACCGTCTCCAACAACCTCTGCACACCGCCCTCGTGCTCTCCGTCCCGGTTCCAAACCTGCACCAGCATGCTCCCAAACCTCACCCCTAAGCTGACACCACAAACATCGTCCCTGAACGTCTCCCTCCCATCTTCCCTCTCCACAGCAGCCTGCAGCTGCTCCCCAATAGCCAACATGCACACTTCTTGCCAAAACTCCGGCGCCACGGCTTTGGGGACGCGGAACGTCCAGGCCCCGCCCCGGGCGTTGCGCGGGTCTTCCCAGATGGGTTTCACGCCGTGTTTGAAGAGGTGCACGCTGTCGCGCAGGGGCAGCTGGGTTGTGTCGAAGTTGTTGAAGACGGACCAGAAGGAGCGGATGTCGTTTACGGAGGCGAGGAGGACGAGGCGGTCTTCGTAGGCGTTTGGGTCTGTTGGGCTCTGCGGGTTGGCGGGATTGGTGGGCGAGCGGTCTTGTCGGTCGTGCCAGAAGTCCCAGCTGTGGACTAGGGGTGGAGCACGGTTCTTTTGCAGGCGCGATTGGAGGAAGGACAGCATCTCGGCACCGCGGGCTGGCGGGGCGGCGGTGGTGGTGGGAGGAGGAGGGGAGGGGAGGTTGATGTTGGGTGGGGCCGCCATGGTCTTAAGTATGTTCTGTGGTGTGGTGTAGTACGTTGCGGTCTAGGGCAATGGAAGGGTGTACTGGTGTAGACGGCGAAGGGACGTTCTCAAGCAAATGTGTCGTTTGCTGCAAGTGTGCGGATCGGGTATGTTGTCTTTCTTTGTTCGTTCAGGGTCGTGGGCCAACAAAGGCGTATCCCCAGCGTTGCGGACAATGTGGAAGAAGCAAGGAGTGTGAGAGACAGGTCAAGACCCGACAGCAGAAGAAGCAAAGTCACTCGCCTCGAAGTCGTGTGTGCTTCTTGGGATGTCGTATAAGTTAGCCCTCCACAGGGGCTTGTCAGGCGAACAATCTCCTAGTAGAGTAGCTAGCGTTTCATCCGCCCTTCAGCTGCGAGCGAAGCGTCTAGATAGCCGACATTGATTGGCGAAGTAGGGCGCATGCTGTTACAGTGACATGGCGACATGTGGGCATAATTTGATGCAGTCCGAATCAAATAATAGCAACCTTCGATGTTGTAGATCGCACCAAAACATGACGACGCCTGAACTCTCTCCAGCTCTCCTCTCCAACCTCGAACCCAAATCCGTGCTGCTGTGTGGGGGAGTTTCCGATCGCGAAACGGTCGCTAGGCTGGGATCGTCTTGCTGAAGAGATGGGTGAGGGATAGGGATGTTTTGTGACGAAAGATGGTTCTTATCAGTCTGCCAATCGATTTGGTCAAGAGTTCAAGGTCCATCAATTCAAACGAAACAAGAGCAAGATGCTGGCCTTGCATTTGTTGCTATCTCCCATATTCGCTCCATTCCCAACGATTGGCTCGCTCGTAAAGCTTCAGTGACGGTACCGATACCGAACCCGAGCGCATGAAGGATGCGCGCTAGCACGAGGCTCAGGTCAGGCCTTCGAGGCTATACACGCCGATCCGTGCATATACGATACCGAAATGGGGCAGAGCTCTGGAGACATAGGATGCTCGGAAATAGACATCAATGTTGACGATGAAAAGATATAAGAAGGCCATGAGAAGGAGGCAGTCCAACAAGTTCTCCTCATCACCATCATCACCAACAACAACATCAACAACACGTTAAGGCATCGAACACATCAACATCAACAACGATACTATATCGATCACACGTTATATTCATATCGACTTGATCAGCACATCAATCACTCAGCCTCGATCGATCTCCTTCTTCTCCAATCAACCATCCAACTACCCTTCACGACAATGGGCCTCCTCAACTCAGCACTCCTCGCTGGCGGCGTGGTCTACGCCGGCAGAGCCGTAGGCAAAGGCGTCTTCGCTCACACAGAAGCGAAGTACGCAAGTCAGCATCCTGAATACCAGCAACAACCACCTCAATATCAACCACAAGGGCTACACCATGACAACACCGGGTACCAGCATCAAAGTTGGTGCAATGGATCTTGTGGACATCAGTGTAACGGCAAGGCGCACTGAGGTTGACGCCGGGAGTTTGAGGGATTTCTGAGAAGTCATTTGGATGTTCATTGGAGTTGGAGTATTCTGGAATGATGCTATAGGTTGGCTGTGCATTGGATTACACATTTTCATTGTGGATAAATAGACTAGTGGCTTATTTCGTTCGATATTGGACAATATACTTGCAATTCACGTCATCTACAATCATACAAACTGCCCAAATCCGATCGAAGTGATTCTAGTAACCTATCTAGGTGGATCTCAATGAATGCCATTGTTGTAATGTTCCCACCTGACTTGTATGTTGAATGCAACGCGGCGAACGAGTTAGGGTTGGGGCTGAGAAATTCTTGCGGCTCGATGTCGGTCTATCCCTGCGAACAGATGAGAACTCCAATACCGTCTGCATCGGACATCTCACTCTTTACTCTGGCAGTAGAGCTCTTGAGAAAATGGGACATACCGTGCCCGGCTTCGAAAGGGAAGGTGCGATGTGGAAGGAGCTTTGGAAGTGAATGTTGAGATAACATTAGGGTACATGCTTGACGCCTCCGCAACCGGCACAAGAAAAATAAGCGGGATTTTGCCGCGCCGAAGAAGTTTATCCAAAATTCCTATCAACCAAGTCGCTGGTGATGAATAGGTTTTACGATGGCAGACTACCGTCAAGCTTCGAAGGCCTCGCCGGCTCGCAAAACATCGATCAAAGGGATAATCCTTGTTGATTCCATTCCTGATTCTCATCCTCTTCCTTGAAGCCCGCTGAAAAGTTTTCTCACGGCACAAATCCAACGCCAGTGATAACACAGACCTGACCACGTCACACGACATCGCAATCTCAAAATGTGCGGAATCATCGCTGTGATTCTTGCTGCGTCCGACCAGGATGCAGCGCCCGAGATACACCAGGGTACGCCTCGTGGATCCCTCCCATCTGCGACTTTCCGCTGACACATGAAAGCCCTGTACTACCTCCAGCACCGTGGACAGGATGCTTGCGGTATCGCCACTTGCTCGCGCGGTGGCAAGATTTTCCAGTGCAAGGGCAACGGCCTCGCTGCCAAAGTCTTCCACAACGGTGAGCGCGTGAGCGATCTCCCTGGCTACATGGGTCTTGGCCACCTCAGGTACCCGACTGCCGGCAGCAGCGCGAACGCTGAGGCGCAACCGTTCTACGTCAATTCTCCTTATGGCATTTGCTTCACTCACAACGGTAACCTCATCAATGCCCCCGCGCTCAAGCGGTATCTGGACCAGGAGGCGCATCGCCACATCAACACCGAGAGCGACAGCGAGCTGATGTTGAACGTCTTCGCCGACGAGCTTAACGAAACTGGAAAGGCCCGCGTCAACTCATCAGACTGCTTCACTGCGCTCGAGCGTATGTACAAGAAGTGCGAGGGTGGCTGGGCTTGCACCGCCATGCTCGCCGGCTTCGGCTTGATTGGCTTCAGAGACCCCTACGGCATTCGCCCCATGGTCATTGGTGAGCGTAAGTCGTTTGACGTCGAGGGTGGCATGGACTACATGATGGCTTCCGAGTCTGTCGCCCTGAGCCAGAACGGCTACAGCAACATCAAAGACATCCTCCCTGGCCAGGCTGTTATCATCGAAAAGGGCAAAGCTCCCGTCTACCAGCAAGTTGCGCCGCAGATGGGCTATGCGCCTGACATCTTCGAATACGTCTACTTTGCTCGCCCCGAGAGCATTATCGACGGTATCTCCGTCTACCGCAGTCGCCAGCTCATGGGCTACCGTCTGGCCGAGACCATCAAGAAGCAGCTCACTCCCACCGAGCTCGATCAGATTGACTGCGTTATCCCCATTCCCGAAACCTCGCTCGTATCCGCATACGCTGTCTCAAAACACCTCAAGAAGCCCTACTGCCAAGGCTTCGTCAAGAACCGCTACATCTTCCGCACCTTCATCATGCCCTCGCAGGCCGCCCGCCAACGCGGTGTCCGCGCGAAGCTCAACGCCATCCCGGTCGAATTCAAAGACAAGAACGTCCTGCTCGTCGACGACAGCATTGTTCGCGGTACCACTAGTCGTGAAATCGTCAACATGGCCCGCGAAGCCGGCGCAAAGAAAGTCTACTTCTCCAGCTGCGCGCCTCCCATCACCAACGCTCACATCTACGGTATCGATCTCGCCAGTCCCGACGAGCTGATCGCGCATAACCGCGACTCTGCCGCCATTGCCCAGGCCATCGGCGCCGAAGACGTCATCTACCAGAGCCTAGACGATCTGACCGAGTCCTGCGCGCAAGACAGTCCTCGCGACCCCAAGACCCAGAAATTCGAAGTCGGCGTCTTCTGCGGCAAATACGTCACGCCCGTCGGCGACGAGTACTTCCAGCACATGGAGCAAATGCGCGGCGAAGCCAAGAAGATGAAGGTCCTCGACGGCGCTCGCCAGGCCGTACGCTTCGGCGTTGCCGGCGCAGAGCAAGTTCGCATGGTGGCGAACGGCGTCGATGTCACAGCGCAGGGAGAACTTGTCGCCGCTGACGGCCAGGCAAACGGCGCCAAGTCTGTTGGCACTGCTGAGCCTCCCCGGATACACAGCAGGGACAGCCAGGATCCCGCGCTGCATAACTTCAACGACTATGGATCTGCTTAGATTGGGAAAGGACGGATAGAATGAACGATGATAGATGATTGGGGGATTCGAAAGGAATGGCGTTGAGGCTAGATCGGATGGGTGGTTTCAATGGTCACTGTTTTGCGGGTGTGCATATAGTACAGTGGAGCGGCTGCGCGATTGGTTTGGAACATATCAACGTAAGAGCATCAAATTTGAAAGATCTTCGAATTTCATGATCCCATGTTGACAGAGGCTGTTGCTGAAGAGGAGTTTCATCGTCTTGCGCCAAGTGTGACTGAAGTTCCAACGTACATGTATTGGGAAACCAACCGAAACCCAGTGCTTACCCTCATTTTATCAGACGTCTTTGGTTTTGCCTTGTCATCTCCTATACTTGAACGACAACTCTATCGTTCAATGCCGCGTACCTGTTCCAGGTCGGTGTACGAGGTCGTCATATCTTGAGATGAGGTGCGCGCGTGAGAAGATCGAATAAACGGAAAAAAGATAAGCGTCAGACCTCACTTCTTCACAAACTTTTGCGATTCGTAACAGTCCTGCGACCCACAAGAAGCACTCCTCTCTTACACTACAAGAAAAAAATTACGAAGAAGCGTTACTGATAGCTCTGACGTTTTCTTCACGGTTCAAATGGTTGCTTCCCCTTCCAGACCTTGCATTGAGGATTATATATTGAATTACATGGACAAATTTTCATCAAAGGCGTTGTAGCAAAGTGGTTAATGCGATTGACTAGAAATCAATTCCCTTCGGGGGCGTAGGTTCGAGTCCTGCCAACGTCGACTGATCTTTTGCCCATATTCAAGACAAGTAATTAGTCTGTGAAACACGAACTTTTGCCTCGGCCGCGGAGGGCACTGCGCTGAAAAGGGCGGGCGGGCCAATCGTTCAATTCCCGGGGGCCTTTCGATTCCTACCTTAGGATCGTAAAGCATATGAAGCCTCCTACTTCTACTCTCCATCACGGCACAGTATGGGGTCTTCACAAGCGAATAGAGCCCGCCATTGCCAAACATTCGGGTTCGTTATACATTTCGTTATCTAAACTCGTTTGCAGAATAGCAAATCGGAGTGAAATTCTCATCCATCGCCACAGATCCGTTTCGCAAAGAAGCAGGGCTGTTTTCCTCACTTCTGCGCAGCATCCAGCAGGCCCTGCAAGTTGATCGACTTCGGTCTCTCAATCGGCAGGCCCAATGCGCGATCCCACACCATCTGCGCCAATGGCCCAAGACCTCTGCTCACGCCGAATGTCGCAGTGTAGTACAGCGTCTCCTTGAAGCCGTAGTGGTGGAACAGCACACCCGAAGCTGAATCGACATTGGGGAACGGGTTCTTGGTCTTGCCGTGCTCAGTGAGTACGCCAGGTGCAATTTCGCTGTTCTTCTTGACGAGCTGGAAGACAGGGTCAGATGCGATTTCGGGCCTGGCAATGGCGTAGTCCATCAGAGCTTGGAAGCGAGGGTCGGGCTTGCGCAGGACGGCGTGGCCATAACCTGGAATCACGCGGCCTGACTTCAGGGTCGACCAGAGGTAGTCCTTGACGTCTTGCTCGGAGAACTTGGTGCCGACGTGCTCTTGCATTTGCAGGATCCAGCGCAGAACTTCCTGCGCGGCGAGGCCGTGGAGAGGGCCAGCGAGACCTTGAAGACCCGCGCTGTAGGAGAGGAAAGGGTCACTGAGCGCTGAGCCGACCAGGTGGGTTGCGTGTGCGCTGACGTTGCCGCCCTCGTGGTCGCCGTGAAGAGCGAGGTAGAGACGGAGGAGGTCCTGGAAGCCCTCGTTCTCCTTGCCACCCTTGCCCAACATGGCGGCAAAGTTGTAGGACCAATCTTGGTTCTGATCGATCTCAGCAGGAAGTGCTCCGCCTCCACGGTAGGCGTTCTGGTAGATCTTGGCTGCGATTGTGGGAAGCTTTGCGAGCAGGCTCATGCAGTCGTCGAAGGTCGGTTCCCAGTAGTCGGCCTTGTTGAGACCCTGCTCGTACTTCTTCGCAAAGCTGGACTCGTAGTTCAAGGCGCTGACGGCGCAGGCGAACTGTGTCATGGGGTGGAGGTCTTTGGGGAAGTTGTCGAGCATCTGCTCAACGTACGCAGGGATCTGACCCTGCTGTGCCCACTCCTTACTCAATTGGCGAACCTGGTTTGTGCTGGGGACTTGTCCAGTGAGAAGCAGCCAGAACATCGACTCAGGCAGCATTTCAGTTCCTGAAGTACCTTTGGGAAGCTCGTTCTGGCAGTCTTTGATTGTACGGCCGTGGAAGCGGATACCCTCGTCGGCGTCGAGCACCGAACCTTCCCACACCATGGCCTTCAGACCACGCATGCCTCCAAGCGTGTTCTCGATCTTGACCTCGCCAATGGATTTTGAAGAGTTGGCCTTGACCTTCTTGAGAAGCTCACGCTTTTCGGGGATCACCGACTTGAGCGTCTCTTTGAGACTGGGCTCAGCGGTTGCGTATGTGCGTGCAGCATGGTAAAGAGGAGTGGCGTTGGAGAGCTGGTAGAGTTGTTAGACTTGAAGCAACATGGCATTGTCTTGCTTATGCATACCTTGGTGGCTCTCACTGCCCTAGTGGCCGTTCTGGCTGACAGAGACATGGCTGATCAAATGCTCTCGTGTCTTGTTGGCTTGTTGACGTGATTTGATACGATCAAGCTACAGACCTGGGAGTTGGAGGGAAGAGACGACACAAAATATTTTGATCGCCAGGGCAGGCAAGCTAGGCAGTTGAACTCATCAATGCCCGCCCGCATATGCGAGACAAGACAGCAGTGGACCGACGAGCGCGCGTAGACCGAATGCCTCCAACCGAGGCAAGCGGCTTAAGTGCTTGAGCCGCCCGCACGCTGTCTCCGCAGCTACTCCATCTTTCTGGGGGCACGGGAGCTTGGACTTGCGCGGACGTACGCGGACTTTGACATCACTGATATAAACATTCCGTCTGACCGGTTTCTTGCCAATAGCACCGGGTTCTACCTTTGACGACCTCTGTGTTATTTGATATTGGACGCAGCTTGGAATTTCTACTTCATACTATACGAGGTACCAAACCGACACTCCTTCAATCAACCATGTTTCGGTCCGCCGGACGGGCTTTGCGCCAACAGCGTCGCTCCCTCTACAAGCCTAGAGCAGTTCAATCGGCAATCCGCCCTCTATCGTACGGAGCTGCCCACATGTCTGGATCTCTCACGCCTGTAGAACCGCCCTTGCCTTCTACACAGCCCACGGATTCGTTCCAGCTTCTATCCACCGAAGAGAAGGCCTTGGCCGAGGATGACATTTTCAATGCACAAGTCCAGCAGGTCAAAGAATGGTGGGCGAGTCCCAGATACGAGGGCATCAAGAGACCATACAGTGCCGAGACTGTTGTAAGCAAGAGAGGTGCATTGCAACAGGTATACCCGTCTAGTCTTATGGCACGCAAGCTGTTCAACCTGCTGGATGAGCGTGCAAAAGAGGGAAAGCCCGTACATACAAGTATGTATTTCAGTATACGAAATGGCATGCTTTACACCGATCACTTACACTTCTCACAGTGGGTGCTATCGACCCTGTACAGATGACCCAGCAAGCACCGCACCAAGAAATTATCTACGTTTCAGGCTGGGCTTGCTCTGCTGTCTTGACAACTACCAACGAAGTCTCTCCCGACTTTGGCGACTACCCATACAACACTGTGCCAAACCAAGTCCAGCGACTATTCAAGGCACAGCAGCTCCACGACAGAAGACATTATGACCAGAGACGATCAATGAACGCCGAGCAGAGGAAGCAGACTCCATATGTCGATTACCTTCGCCCTATAGTCGCAGATGGTGACACCGGACACGGCGGACTAAGTGCTGTCCTAAAGCTGGCGAAGCTGTTCGCCGAGAACGGTGCTGCCGGCGTCCACTTCGAAGACCAACTGCACGGTGGTAAGAAGTGTGGCCATCTGGCTGGAAAGGTCCTCGTCCCTGTAGGCGAGCATATCAACCGTCTGAACGCCGCCCGCTTCCAATGGGACCTGATGGGCTGTGAGAACCTAGTCATCGCCCGCACAGACTCCGAGAGCGGCAAACTACTTTCCTCCGCCATCGACGCTCGCGACCACGAATACATCCTCGGCGTGACCGAAGAAGCCGAGCCCCTCGCCGACACCCTCCAAATCATGGAGATGGAAGGCGCCTCCGGCGCCGAAGTCGACGCCTTCGAAGCCGAATGGGTCAAGAAGCACAAGCTCGTCACCTTCGACGAAGCAGCCGAAGCCCACATCAAAGCAGCTGGCAAAGACGCCTCATCCTACCTCTCCCAAATGCAAAAGAACCGCAACACCCCTCTCCACCGCCGCCGCAAGCTCGCGGCCGAAATCGCCGGCAGCCCTGTGACTTTCAGCTGGGACATCCCTCGCACCCGCGAAGGCTTCTACCACTACAAGGCCGGCCTGCCCGCCGCCACCAAGCGCGCAATCGAGTACTCTCCCTTCGCCGACCTCCTGTGGCTCGAAACTGCCGACCCTTCGGTCAAGAAGGCTGCTGGCTTTGCGTCCGAAATCCGTGCTGTCTGCCCCGGCAAGAAGCTCGTCTACAACCTGTCCCCGTCCTTCAACTGGTCCGGCCACGGCTTCACCGAGCAAGACCTCAAGAACTTCATCTGGGACCTCGCGCCTCACGGGTTCGTGCTGCAGCTGATCAGTTTGGCTGGATTGCACAGCACCGCTACGATCACAAATGAGCTGGCCAAGGCGTATAAGACGGAGGGCATGAAGGCTTATGTGGATTTGGTGCAGAAGCGGGAAAAGGAGCTGGGTTGCGATGTTCTCACGCACCAGAAGTGGAGTGGCGCGGGTTATATGGATGGAATCATTGGAGCCATCCAGGCTGGTAGCTCGGGAAGCAGGAGTATGGGCGAGGGAAACACGGAGGGAAGCTTTTAGATGTGTCACTGAGCGGGATATAGGAAAGATGGCGGATGAGCTGTAGAAGTAAGCGTATAGACAGAGATCTGTAAATTTGATGCGGAATTGAGCATACAAGTTGCATTGTACAACGTCAACGCTCAGCTTTGGTGGTTGATTAGATACGAATTCCTTTGCCTCTGATAGGCTTATCTGGGGTATCATTTAAAGAAGACTAGAAAGAGGAATAGACGCAGGAAATTAGCGAGCATGCGTGCTGCTCATGATGCTCCAGCCGTAGCAGCGGCTACTGGGGCTGAATTCCCAAGATCTTTGCTCGCTGCTCTCCGACGGCTCAGCACGCTCTTGAACGCTCCAAGCCACTTGTTCAGGCAATCTTCGTCCAGCGCGCAGAATCTGTAATTGCGCTCTTCGCTGATGACTTGCAAGCAGTACTGCTTGCTCTTGCTGATTGGGTCGATTTCGACAGCATCGATGATGCTTTCGAACGGCAAGATGAGCAGAGGTCGGTACTCGTCTTCGTTCTTGTAGAGCGCGAGAGCTCGGGGACGCACCACCATCCAGACTTTCTTCCACTGGCGCACGCCGCGCTTTGGGCGTAGGAGTAGAATCCAGTTGTGGTAAACGACACGCTCCTTGTCTTCGGCTACGGCTTGCTTGGGCGTGGTTTCTGGCGGTATGACGTGGGTGGAAAGCTGGGAAGGATTTCGCTGGCCGGCTGCTGGGCGCTGCGGGACGGGGCCGTAGACGGAGTGTATTTGCGCATTGGTTGGAGAAGTCTGCTGTTGGGCAGAGCTGGTGGGAGGTCGGCTGTCTGTTTGAGAAAGTGATAGAGCACTAAGAGCATTGATGGGCGCCGTAGGGCCAAGCGAGTCGCTGAAGTCACTGTATGAGCCATAGCCTTCTGCACCAGAGTAATCGGCATGAGAAGGACGCCTCGCGCCGACAGCTGTCGCATTCCTGTCGCGCCGCTTGGGCAAGGTATACGAGCTCGGCCCAAGCGCCTCAGCATCTGAACTGCTGTAGCCGGCGCTCCTGTCGTCGTTGGCGACTCCGGACGGCGGACTGATTTCCCTGCTCCTCTCAAATCCTTGATACAGGCTCTTAGTCCCGCTTGGGCTGGCTAAAGTAATCTCCTCTTCGTGCTCGTCCATACGTGCACCATCTCGTATGCGCTCTACCCAGTCCTGCGCATCCAGATCTGTAGAGGCTTCTAGGTGGAAATTCCTCGAGGGCGAAAATAGACCAAAGGCGTGCTTGCCTTTTCTCTTTGGGTCTTTCTGTCGCGCGACAGCAGTAAGGTCTGATAAGTTGACTTGGTGCCTAAGTTTCGACTCGGAAGAGTCGCGGTAGATGGATAATAAATTGGGTCGTAGGACTAGATATACGGGCTTCCAAGACTGGTAGAGAAACACTCCTCAGCTGACTGTTTTGTTTGACAACGCATTGCTCGGTATTCAACGCACCTTGGTCTTCCGCGTTCGCTTCTGTACTTCGCCGGACTTGATGATGCGGTCGAACTCATAGCTTCCGTTCTGGGTTACGGGAGATGTCGTGTCTAGGGAAAGCCCCTGTCGTAGGCTCTGGACGGATTTGGGTATTGCTAGGGACGAAGGAGGCGGAGGCATTGAGCCATGGCTCGGTATGGCTCTCGGCTGTGTTGACGTCGCCATGTTGGGGTTGCAGAAGTGTTGTTCGGTAGGGTGTCTGAGACTGATGTAGGATCAAAGGGACAAAGCATGCGTGAAGAGTCGCAGGTGGGCCAGGGTGTTTCAGCAGGAGTGTTGACCTGCTTTGAGTTCACCAGCTGCAGCGGGTAATTGTGCCTGGATGCGACGATCGCCCTGCCGCTTGAGGAGGCGTCATGTGACGGGTCAGGGTGACATGAAGGGGTCGAGGGCAAGGAAGGGAAGGAAAGGAAATGATCAGAGGGTCGGTATAGGAAGGGTCTGGTATAAGGGAGAAGTGAAGGGTTGCAGTGGTTGTCAACGGCGCTCACAACAACACAACATCGTCCGACAGGAGGCAGTGGTGAAACGTGCGTGCCTCAGGCGGTCATGACGTAGCGCGGGGGCCTTTGCAGTCGCTGACCCGTGAAGCAATAAGATTCATTTCGACGTCGATTCGGGATCGATTACACGCCCCATCTGCCTATTCTTAGGCTAGAACATACTACAGTTTTATTCTTCGTCCTTTTCTTGCTTCATACTTGTCTCCCAGCATACCCTAACATGCCCGTCGTTCCTCCAGAAAAGCTGGTCAACCTGCAGCAGCAAGGCGATGGCATTCGCAACGTGAGTCAGATGAATAAATTGTTTCAGTCAATACTGATGCATCCCAGCTAACACGCTTCAGATTTGCATCCTGGCCCATGTTGTATGTACAGTCAAATGTTAGAGCTTTGGGGAAATCGCTCACAAAATCTTCAAGGACCACGGCAAGACATCCCTCAGCGACGCTTTGATCGCCACCAATGGAGTCATCTCCTCGAAGCAGGCTGGCAAAATCCGCTATCTGGATTCACGACCAGACGAGCAGCTTCGAGGCATTACCATGGAGAGTTCTGCGATCTCGCTCTTTTTCTCTTTGCTCAGACGAACCTCGCCAGAAGCGCCACCAGAGTCAAAAGAATACCTGATCAACCTTATCGATTCGCCTGGACACATCGATTTCAGCTCCGAAGTCTCGACTGCATCACGACTATGCGATGGTGCTATTGTTCTGGTAGACGCTGTAGAGGGCGTCTGTTCACAGACCGTCACAGTATTACGGCAAACATATACCGAAAAGTTGAAACCTTTGCTGGTCATCAACAAAATGGATCGCCTGATTACGGAGCTAAAGCTATCGCCTGCGGAGGCCCATACCCACCTGACCAAACTTTTGGAGCAAGTCAACGCTGTAATGGGCAGTTTCGCGCTCGGTGAACGAATGGAGGACGATCTTCGTTGGAGGGAACGCATTGAGGAAAAGGTCAACTCGAAGAATGAAGGCCAGTCAAAAAATATTGCAGAGGATGATGAAGGCGTCGTCACAAGCGACACCCCTGCCGAATACGAGGAGAAAGAAGACGACGACATCTATTTCGAGCCCGAACGAAACAACGTTATCTTTAGTTCTGCCATCGATGGCTGGGCCTTTACACCTAGACAGTTCGCCGCTCTGTATGAGAAGAAGCTTGGCATCAAGCGACAAGTATTGGAGAAGGTCTTGTGGGGCGACTATTACTTGGACCCGAAGACGAAACGTGTGTTGGGCTCGAAACATCTCAAGGGCCGAAATCTGAAACCGATGTTCGTGCAACTGGTGTTGGAGAACATTTGGGCCGTTTATGAAGCTACTTCAGGCGGACCCAACAACAAGGGAGATCCAGCTCTTCTCGAGAAGATCACCAAGGGTCTCAACTTGAAAATTCCCTCGCACGTCTTGCGCTCTCGCGACCCTAAAGCGTTACTGAGCGCAGTTTTCTCGTCATGGCTACCTTTGAGCACAGCAGTATTGGTTTCCGTGACGCAGACGTTGCCGTCGCCAAAGACAGCTCAGGCCACCCGAGCTCCTGATCTCCTGGATGCATCGCCTGGGCATGAACACATCGATTCTAGGATTCGCACAGCAATGATGGAGTCAGACGCCAACATTGGAGAGCCAACTGTCGCATACGTGAGCAAGATGGTATCGATACCAGAGAGCGAGCTCCCATCGAACAAGCGAAAAGGTGGTACCCTTACTGCGGAAGAAGCTCAAGAGCTTGGTCGCAAGAAGCGCGCCGAAATCGCCAAAGCTCAGGCCCTTGCAGATGGCGACAGTGAGGTTCAATCTGTGACCGAAGCTCTCAGTACCGTGGCGATTGGCGATACCGAGGAGATCGATAGAAATGATGGCGACGAGGCCGAAGAGCCTGCTGACCCGGAGCATCTGATCGGCTTCGCAAGACTGTTTTCTGGTACGCTCACAGTCGGCGACGAGGTCTATGTTTTGCCTCCCAAGTTCACACCAGCCAAACCTCATGCCGCACCACAGCCTAAGAAGGTCACAATCACAGCACTGTACTTACTCATGGGTAGAGGCTTGGAGTCACTCAATTCAGTACCGGCTGGTAACATTGTCGGTATTGCTGGGCTGGACGGCGCAATTCTCAAGTCGGGAACCATTTGCTCAAAGATCGACGGTGCACCCAACCTTTCTTCCACTTCAGCAATCTCTACCAATGCACCTATTGTCCGCGTGGCTCTTGAACCAGCATTCCCCGGCGACCTGGACAAGATGATTCGTGGACTTCAGCTTTTGGAGCACGCTGACCCGGCTATGATGTACGAGCAACTTGAGAGCGGAGAGCATGTTATTCTAACCGCCGGTGAGTTACATCTGGAACGCTGTCTCAAGGACTTGCGCGAACGATTTGCCCGCTGCGAGATTCAAGCCGGCGAAGCAATCGTACCGTACAGAGAGAGCATTGTGCGTGCGGATGAAATGAACCCGCCCAGAGACCCTGCTCTTGGTCGAGGTCGCGTGGATGGGCTTACGACTAGCAAGCAAGTATCCGTTCGTCTGAGAGTTCTTCCTCTGCCGAAACCGGTTACGGAGTTTCTGGTTAAACACACTGGAGCTGTCAAGCGGCTGTATTCTGAGCGTGTGGCCCAGGAGCAAGAGGAGAAGACGAATGGCGAATCTGGTATCGCGGCCAATGGCGAGGAAGTGGGTGAGCAGGAAATCGAAGCTGAAGACACCTCTGCCGAAGCAGGTCAGGTGCTTAGCACCGAAGATTTCAAGGATGGGCTGAGGAAAGCTTTCGAGGAAGAGAAGCAGGACAAGGAGATCTGGAAAGACGTTGTCGAGAAGGTCACCGCGTTTGGACCACGCAGGGTCGGACCCAACCTCCTGATCGACGCCACGGCTGACAGCATCTGTCACAAGTTGTGAGTATTAAGAAAAGCGCTCCAAAAGACGTGAAAGATGACTAACCCTTTTATAGCCTGCTGGACACCCAAGACCTCTCAGCATCCGCCTCCCTCCCCACCAACGACCGCAACCTAACCACCTTCGCTGACAAAATCGCCTACGCCTTCCAACTATCCACCTACCAAGGCCCTCTCTGCAACGAACCTCTGCAAGGCGTCGCTGTCTTCCTCGAAGAAGTAACTTGCAACGTCTCCTCCGAAGAAGCCTCCCAAAGCATGGGCCGCCTGACCGGCGAAATTATCCGCACAGTCCGCGACTCAATCCGCACCGGCTTCCTCGACTGGAGCCCGCGCATCATGTTGGCAATGTACTCGTGCGAAATCCAAGCCTCGTCCGAAGTCCTCGGCCGCGTCTACAGCGTCATCACCCGTCGCCGGGGCCACATCGTGAGCGAATTCTTGCTGGAACCGAGTCCAAACTTCACCATTCTGGCTCTCTTGCCTGTGGCAGAATCTTTCGGTTTCAGCGACGAGATCCGCAAGAGGACATCGGGCGCTGCCGCTCCGCAGCTTGTGTTTGAGGGCTTTGAGATGTTGGATGAGGATCCTTTCTGGGTGCCTTTCACGGAGGAGGAGCTAGAAGATTTGGGCGAGAAGGCGGATAGGGAGAATGTGGCGAAGAGGTATGTGGATAAGGTCAGGGAGAGGAAGGGATTACTGGTCAAGAGGAAGGTGGTAGAAAGCGCGGAGAAGCAGAAGACGTTGAAGAGGTAGAGGGAGATGCTGGGTGACCATGTTCCTGGGAAGATGAAAGGCGAAAGGGTCTAGCATTGGAAAGTACGTGACGAAACATTTTGGTGGACGTGTTCATCGACATCCCTACATCACATCTACCTCTTGCTAATCCGACCGCCTCAATCCTCTACTTCTCCTTCTGATGCTGCCTCCCATACTCAAACAACACAATCGCCGCCGCAGTCTGCACGTTCAAACTCCTCGTAACGCCCACCTGCGGAATTTCCACCAGCAAATCACACTCACCAAGCACCGCAGCCGGCATTCCCTCCCTCTCGCTCCCCAGCACCAAAATCGTCTTCTCCGGCAAAACAGCATTCGCCTCGCCCAGCAAAACACTCCGATCCGTCTGCTCAATCCCCACCACAGTCCATCCTTCGCTCTTCTTCTCCGCCACCCAAGCCGAAATATCCGGAACAGGCAGCGGCATGATGTCTACGTGGTTGTGCGACGAGACAGCGACGGAAGTGAAGTCTTTCTCTGCGATGATGCGCGGGTCGCGTACGTACATTGCCTGGGCGCCGAAGATCTCGCTGACGCGGGAGAGGCCGCCGAGGTTGTAGGGGTTTTCGATCAGGGAGGCGACGAGCAGCAGGGAGTGCTTGTTTGCTTGTTCGTTGGAGTCGTCGAGGGAGGTCTTGAGGTAGGCGGTGCCTTTTGTTTGGAGGGCGATGGCTTCGTCTTGGGTCATTTGTTTGGGGCCGAGGAGGGATTTGGTCGATGGGTCGTCGTCGGTGAGTGTAGTTGGACGAGGCGGTTTGGGGATTGGCGGGCCTAGGGGCATGCAGGAAGCGGGCCAGGAGGTTGTGTTGAGTTTGGCGTCGTTGGCGTAGAGGTCGACGAAGTCCTGGTGTGTGGTGTAGGGTGGGCGGGTGTAGTCGAGGTCGGTCCAGAGGCCTTCGACGAGGTTGGTCATGGTGTGGTCTGCAACGGGGTCGATTTTGCTCATGACGCGCTCGGCAGGTGGGTCGTCGAAGCGCGGGAGGCTGCGGATGTATTCGTCTAGCGAGACGTATGCTGGGCTGGATACGACTTTGGTCCATTGTTGCGAGCGTGCGTGGTCCATGAGTTTAGGGAACGCCCATTGAGCTTCATGACGAATGATGATTTTCGAGCTTGAGGAGAGGGCGATGAAGATGATTGCTAGGTCATTTGCGAACTCTTCGGTGCCTGACTCTGCGGTCGCAAGCATGACGCCCATTTTCATGAGGGAGGCGAGGAATTTTGGGTTGGATTGGTGGTCTTTTGTGGATAGCATGTCGAGGGTTTGGGAGCGGAGCTCGGGGTAGCGGATCTGGATTCGTACCAATGTCCATTCCATGAGATATCTGAATCGTGGTAGAGGCTCGAGGGAGAGAATATAGTAGAGGTCCTTGATCATTGAGTCGAGAGCTGCTTTGGTCGTTGCGGGATTCGAAGCGTGCTGTTCGAAGCATAGCAACAAGACCTCGAGCTGCAAGGTGGTCTTCCAAGCGCTGATCGTAGGTGTTGGGATTTTCTGTTTCTTCCATCGTGCAAGAAGTTTTTCAAGTAGCGATTGAATGAGCTCTGGTTGATGCGAGCCAATGCGGCTGATGAGGTCGAGATATGCAGCGAAACCATACCCTTCGCCTTGTCCGAAGTACTGGTCTCGGCAAATATTAGGTGACACATCCAAGAGGCCTGCTAACAA
The DNA here is from genome assembly GCA_022813715.1 of Cladosporium austrohemisphaericum. NCBI lineage: Eukaryota > Fungi > Ascomycota > Dothideomycetes > Cladosporiales > Cladosporiaceae > Cladosporium > Cladosporium austrohemisphaericum. The sequence goes on along the minus strand of JAKLLY010000012.1, from coordinate 628,153 downwards.
TGGAACTGTCGAATACTCCATGCGAAGATCGATGCTAGGCTCAGGCGGAGTCTGGCAGACTCGGAGAATGCATTCTTCCAGATCGAGGACAGACGCTGCCTCGGGGACAGAGGCTATTACCTCGCGCAATGAAGCCATGATCGGTGCAAGTAGGAAGCTGCGTCTTTGTGCAAGGTCTAATATCCGAGGAAGAGTAGCCGCCACCAAGTCACGAAGTCCAGCTTCGTTATCGGCGTCTTCTTGGAGTGCGGCTTGGAAAACAGTCGGGTTGAAAAAAACGGCGGGTAGCTGGATGAGTAGGGCTCGTGGATATTCAAGGTATTCCACGTCAGACCAGATGTCTTCGAGTACGTATTGCAGCTGCTCGCGCGACTGTGGCGCTCCTTGGGCAACTTGCTGGGACATGATCTTGCATTTCTCGACAGAAGTCTGGATCTTGACGTCCCTCTGGGACTTCGTAGGCGAAGCGCCTCTGTGTGCAGGTGACATGCTTTGCTTCACATATTCAGCTGACGCTTCCAACTCTTGCAGGCGAATTCGACCGATCTCAGAGACTTCGTCGGCCAGTGATTGTTTCGAATGCCCGTCGGAGAGGCTGCATATTCTCCAGCACTGCACGACGAGGTAGTCTGTGGCAACTTCTGGCAAAGTTCGTAGCGCGGATATGAACAGTAAGTGTTCTACTTGCTGTTGAGTGAGCGACAAAGTATCGCATGTCTCAAATGCCTGGCTGATACCTCGAATAAGATGAACTGCAGAGTATGCAAAAAGTGTCGCATGCTTTCGCATGAGGAAGTCAAACATGGCGTCGAGGAGAGTGGGTTGTAGCTCTGATGGTGTCTGGCCCAAAAGATTGCAAATGAATGTCGAGAGTCGATCTCCGTGGCGGGACGACAAGGTGTGACCATTGTGAAGTCTAGTAGAGCTGACGAACAAGTGACCTTCCATTGCCCAGGGAAGGAACGAATGTGAAACGAATGCTGCAATTCCCTCGGGGAATCTAGAAGAGAACAGTTCAGACCGCAAAATCCAGTCACCAATGAATTTGCGGTTTTGGTCTGTCGTCGTCGGATCCAATGCAGTTGCCAGCAAGACGTACAGCCACCTTGGTTGGACGATAGAGTCTTTGGAAGCCAGTAGGTTCAAGTCTCGCTCGCATTCTACGACAAGGTTGGTGTATCTGGCGAGAACTAGCGTTTCGAAAACAGCACAGTAACGGCTGTATTGATAGCTGACAATCTTGGATGTTGCTGTCAACCCGTCAGCCAAGATTCACTATGAGGCTCATGCATTCAACCAAAGAGTCAATACGGTGGAGGAGGTGCTGATGTCTACTCACCCTTTTCATAACGGGACACTGTTCCAATCTTTTCCTGCTCAATTGCAAGTGCTACCGATCGCTTCAAAATGTCGAGACACATCTTGCGGCGTTCGGCATCACCATTTCGAAGTCCATGTAGTAAGGGATTCCAGTAAGATTCGTCCGCAAGATCAATCGATGACATGTCAATAGAGTCCGATGCGGCCAACAGGCGCATCCAGAGTGCGTACCCTAGCGTCTGCTGCAATTTCGCATCTCGCGCTGGGATCAACGAGCTGATTGTACTTCGCACGGCTTCGAGGTTCCTTTGAGCTGCCGCAGACGACAGGAGAGAAAACACCAAGTCACGAGCAGCCAAAGCCGTAGATCGACTGGCATCGTGCAGATGCTTGAGTGCGCTGTTGAAGAGGCTGTCCTCGTGTTCGCTTGCCCGTCCGACTGGGATTGCCGCTTTGGCAAAATGTAGCCACTGTAACGCAGCAAAGCTTACTGCCCGTTGGCCGTCCGAATCGAAGTCATCAACCTCATTTGCCTCCCCTTTGGGCTCAAGCGTGTGATCGTTTGGTAGCTGAATGGTCCCAAGTTTGTCTGCATCGGCTAGGTAATCCGCAGCAATGGCTACCAATCGATCTGACAGGTTTGGGAAGGAGCTGATGAGCAACGCAACATTGTCAGGAGATCCATGCTGGATTCTCGACTTCAGAACATCGAGAAAGTCGTCCTGAAGGTTAATGTCGTCTCGACCGGCTATCAGCTCGACTGCCACGCTGGCAGCAGCATCGTCGAAGCTAGTACGCAAGTTTGCTGTGAGCTCCTTTGCAATGACCACTTGTTGAGCTTCCGGGATCGTTCGCAGCAACACACTGGCCGTTTGGGCTCCCGATGTCGAAAACTTTTGAGCCATGGTGAAAACTGAGCCGGACCTCAAGCGTACGCGTGGTTTGGGGATGACTTCAAGGCGTCGCCAGACCGTCCGCATCAGACGCTGTCGCTTGCCAGACTAATATCAATCGTCCTTACACAAAATGTTGGTTCACGGCAGGTAGTGAATTCTCGACCCAATCAGTCGATTCAGAGAAATCGACGCTCGGGCCAAGTTCAGGCTTAGACTCGTCGCTGCCGTTTTAGCAGCGCGCCTTCCTCGTCGCGCAACACACGCACTCGACGACAGCACCATTCACGAAACACGCCTGGCGCAATGCGTCCAGCGCTATAGGAAAGCCCTCGAGTACAGTGACTCGCGGATAAGGCTCAATTGAGCCCATCCACGGCTCGCGCGGACATTCCCAGGACCCTGTCGCCTCCTCCCGCTGCGCGTCGTCTACAATGACAAACGCGAATATGGACTGGACCCAGACCGGCTCAGAGAATCCTACTGGATATACACCTGCCTTCAGATCCGGTCACCTAGGTCCGTCACACGACACCGACGTCTCGTACCTCTTGCGGGATCCTGCCCCCAACAACAATAGCCATGCTCGCACACCATACCCTAACATCAGCGGATACCACTCGCACAGCACTCACCTTGGCTCCAGCCTGAACACTGGACTGCAGGCTACTGACTTCTGGACGCAGCAGAACGACTCTTCGCATAATGATGCTGCACGGAACGATCCTCTAGAAGGTGAAGCTACCCATGATGAGCCTGCTGAACCCGCCGAGCCTACCAATAACCCCGCCCGAAATGGCGAAGCGTTTGATCCACTTGATCCCAGGAACTACACAAAGGCTCAGCTGGTAGCAATGCCTAGGTCACAGCGACGCAAGCTCTACGTGATCAAGCCTGACCCCTCAGCACCACGAGCATTTCGTCCCTTTCAGCCTTTTGAAAAGACGAACACTATGCTTGCGGAATGGTCAACGCCTACCATAATCGGCTCTTATATGATGTTCCCAAATAAGAAACTAAAGTACAATCCCATGCCTCCTGACATCGACTTGATCAGAGAGAAACTGTTCAAGTGTGACGAATCCATACTGCTACGAAATAGTCAAGAGGTTGCGGACTACCTCCCTCACGTCACGAACTACTGGAGACGCGCAGTGTGGAGGCACGAAATGGATGAGGAAACCGGTGTGCAAACTGAATACTGGACTTGCCGCCAAAAGAGAGTCAAGAAGCCACCAAAGCGTCCTGAAGGTAGTGGCAAGGGACTTCGTAATAGACCAAAGAAGAGTCTGACATTCTTCGGTAAGTTCATTCGATAATATCCACCAACGATTCATTGACTAAGAAACCACAGACGAATATGAGCCCTGTCAGATGAGACTTCGGGTAGTATCTTACACGAGACACGCCAAAACCGATGCCACTCACACGCACTGGGGTGGCAATGGCGGTACATTCTGCAAATGCATACCGGAATGGGTGCACCTCGAGAAAAGTTGTCCCGAAGGAGCGCCAGAAGAACATACCCATGGCCACGAGATCATGGATGCCTGGAAGCGCTCAGAAGCCGTCGGCGTTTTGGCCAAGTTGAAGTGCGAGGAGGGCAACACATATGCCGCCGTTGCGAATTGGCTACGGAAGGAGTACGGCGATGTGTCCAAACAGGTCTTCAAATACGAAAAGGGCGACGTCGCAAACGCTGCGAAGAGTTGGCGAGAGACGTACAGGGATCTCGTGCTACACGATGAAGTTCCTGAAGACACTGAGGAGGTGACTACTATGAGGCGGTGCGTCGACGCCATCTGGGAAGCAGATGCTGACACATTGCGCGCTGCCTTACGAGAAGTCATCAAAGACTCAGACGCGCTCACGAAGACCGCCTTAACTGTTCTCGAGGAGAAGAAACCGGCACAAGTGCAAGAGATGCCTAGAGAGCCGCGGCTCCTCGAGGGCGTAACAGTATTGGACTTACCCGCTCCAGGTGCCGGCGAGAAGCTTGTGGAGGATTCAAAAATCCAAGGCCCTCCGCGCACGTATCTTCCCGAATGGCGTCGCGATGACCAGGTTCGTGCAGAGAACGCACGCAAAGAGCGCGAGTTCCAATATATGAATGCACAACGCTTCTCTGCCGCGATAGGGCCAGATGGACGCCCTATTCCCGCAGCCGGCGTCAGTCGCGGTCCTGGTCGCCCAAGGAATCAACCAATCTCAAGCCAGCCTCCCGCTGTCATTCCAGCACCGGCTCAAGGAGCATCACTTCAGCCACGTCCAGCACATGGCGCTCCATCACAGCCTCAAACTTTCGGCGAGATACGCTACGTCTACCTACCTGCCCCGCTGCCAACGCCGCAACCACAAAGAGGATGTGTGCATCCGATCACATTCTCCATGGAGGTACCTTCTTGTCCCTTGGACACTTGCAAGCAGTGTAAGCACATGCGCAGAGGCACAGCAGGTCGCACTTTCTACTTCCAAGACAAGATACACACGCCTGGTCACTTCCAGAAGCTACAGAATCTGCTACGTGACCCGCAGCAACTTCTTCATGATGATTATACGCGAAGTTTGCACCAGTCACATGTCGAAAGCGTACACCCACATCCAGCGTTGGCTGCCGACACGCCAGAACGACCCGAAGCACAGCCATCGCAAAGGCCGAACGCGGCTCCGCACAATGGCACACATTCCCATCATGACTCACAAGCACAATCGTTGAGGGAGCAAGCAGAAGCGAGAATGGCGGATGTGGAGGCTCTCCTCCGTGCACAGCGAAACACACCTCCTGGAGGTCAACCACAGGCACAAGCACAGTACCAATCTCCAGCAGCTGGAGCACCGCCATCGCAGAGGCCGGGGCAGGTGCAACAGTACTTGCCTTCTCTAGGGCAGACACAGCCTCAAACTTCAGCCGCGCGTGCTCCCACAGAGGCAGAAGTCAGCCAGATCATGTCACCTGACGGCGACATGGCCCAGCAGCAGCCACAACCCACGCCCGCATCAATATATGATCAGCCATTGCCTGTTCCCATCAACGTCGAAGATGACGAAGAGGATGAGGGCAGTGTTCATAAAGACAACGGTGAAGACCAGGCAGACGAAGCCGAGGAAGAGCACGAGGACGAAATTGAAGGCCAGCCACCAGCCAAGCGTCAACGGCAGCTTTCGGTCGAGGGCGAATGAAGGGTGCTCATAGATACTGCTATAGCCAAGATTGAGGTATGAAATGACCTACGCTCTTCATCCTTGTCAAGTCGATGGACGCACATTACGTTCGAATCATAGCAACAAGCATGCAGCTTGAGAAACTCACTAGGTTTTCGAGCGATACGCATGACGGAGGATCATACAGAAGGCGTCGCGCCAGAGCTGGGTGAGAGAGGTATGTATCAAAATAGACGTAATATCTTTCTCCATTCGCAAACCTATAAGTACAAATAGCCCCTTCCCGGATCCCATTCCCCGACTCACCAGAGAGGTTAACGCACCAAAGAGACGGGAGAAAAGAGCCGCAAGGAAAAGTGAAAAGCAGACAAGAATAAGGCCACGCTATGCTCCGAAATCCGAAAGAGAAGACAAAAAAAGGGACTGGAAGAAAACGTTTCCGCTCTTTCCGTTCAAAACGCCGTAGCTCAGAGAGTAAAGAGCAAATTCCCGCAGGAATGTGCCAAAAAGCAATGCTAGCAAGCTAAACGCACATGGTATCGGAAGAGCAAATAAAGCCAGCAAAAAAAAAAAAAAAAAAACAATGTCTAGAGAGAAGAGTCCAGAGGTCCGGTGAAGCAGAGGGACCTGTAGAGCGCGGTACCAGCCGGCGTGATTTCAGTTGCTCTCTCCGAGTTCCTGTTCCCTAGTGCCCGAACGCGACAGATTTCGCTGTGGGCGAGGGGAGTGTAGATTAGGAATAGTGGGGTGTTCCGAGTGTGTTGCCTGTCCAGCGGGCCAAATGTTGTTAGGGCCAGCTGTTTTGGCGAGTTGCTCGAGAGGTTTGAGAGCCTTTGAAATACCGTTCCGGTCCGATCCGCGCCAAGCTGTAGTAGCAAAGTGTATCCGAATGATTAGAAAAGTTCTCGATAGAAGTGAGGCCGACTTGAAAGTCAAATCGTTACCTGTTGTGTATGGTTGAGCTTCCAGCGCTCGTGCGGTGTGTTGGGAACGCCGGAATGAAGGAGGGTGATAGTTTTACAGAGATCGCGGGGATCGGGTGTCCGATGTAGTGTGACTCGGAGGAAGCGTTGGGCCGATGTTAGAGAGAGTCGCGAAAGTTAAGTGGAAGTGGAGTGAGCTCCTAGTAGGCGGCCACTTCGGCAGCGTGAGGGGCAATGGTTGCGTCAGGAGAGCCGTGCATGCGACCAGCCTCTGCTTCAGCCATCAAAGCATCTTCGTAGCCAATCAGAGCATGCGAATGAAGCTTGAAGGATTCGCCCATGAGCTTGGTAATACTAGAGGATGTCAGTAAAAGATCAAATCTTATTGGGAATCATAGAAACTTACCCCCAAACCACGACCTCGTCGATCATGCTACCCCAAAGTCTCGCGACAGTAGAGCTCAACTTCTGGTTGACACCATCCATCGAGTCGTCGTCGAAGAGGTTGCGCAGCTTCTGGTACATGGCAGCTTCTTCGTCTGTCGCAGGTGCGTCGTCGTGTTCAACACGCCACAACCAGAGACTGAGTATGACCATCAGGTCCAGACCGCAAAGTGGATGTTCAATACTCCAGTTTGTGGCGGAAGTCCTGGCGACCCATCGAATGCCCTGCAAAGCAGCGACTTCGATGCAGTCGAAGCAAGCCTGGATGACGTGCAACATTTCCTGAGAACGCTTGACCTTATCGCGCGCATTTGTCATTGCAGCAGCGACTTCATAAGAGTCATGGTAACGCAGGGCCTCTTGTACCGACTTCAGGTCGACCAGGAGTCTCGCACGACAGTTCCTGTAGACAGCCATCGAGTTGAAGATCAACGGATGACCCTTGTGTGGTGCACTAAGCTGGACAACGACTGTTTCCGGCTCGCACAGCTCAAGCGACTTCTCCCAGGTGTCAAGAGCCAAACGAAGCTTGTACTCGGTGACGACATCTTGAAGAGCATCAGGCGAGCGCTTGTGGTACCAAACCTCCATGAGGATGGCGTTGATCATGACACGGGTACCGAAGGCGCTGTAGCGTGCGGTTTCACCGGAGAACAGAGCATCGTGAGCAGCTCTGAAAGACATGTTTGACGAAGTAGCCAGGTTCTCGTACCAGCCTTCGTTGTCGGTGACGTCCATATTCCATAACGTCTCCGAAGAGGGGAGCTCCATAGTATCAAACTCGTTGAAGCTAATAGCAGGGGTGTGGTTGTAGGTCATCGTCAGCAGACCGAAGAAGATGTAGACGGCGTAGTAAGTACGGCGACATCCTTCGTCCTCGATCCATTCTTCATGTGTGGGTTGGCGGCCAGAACGGGCCTCGTGGCGCAGGTTCAACTCATAACGGTTACCAGCGACCATGTTGGCGAGTAAACTCTTGATCGAGCACGCCCACTCCAGACCCTTGGGATCGCCACTCCAGCTTGCGAAGCTCATGTTGAGAAGAGAGCTTTGCATGATCCAGAGAGGGCACTTGCGGGAACTGAAGTTTTCACGCTGCTGCAAGAACTGAGTGATGAGCACCTTGGATCCAATGTGCAGCATGTATGCTTGGTCCTGTTCAAAGGTGTACAGAGCACCTATCGAGAGAACCGAGAGCAGGAGTGCTGCAGGCACCTTCGAAGGGTTGAACGAAGCCGGGTGAATGAACGGCAGGTGGTGATGGAAGAAGCTAAAGTATGTCGAAAGGTAGCGGTTGAGCACCGACAGGACCGGAAGACGGAAAGTGTCAACGAGGGCACCTTCACTGTCACAACGTCTGACGTTCTCCAAGATGGTGCGAAGCTGTTCTTCGTTCTCTACTTGTGGCGACTTGGCCATAGTACATTGCTGAGGTGGGCCAGGAGATCTGCGGTAGTCCACGGGCGAGACCGGACCCATCATCGAGGTGAAGGGCGACAACGCACCAGGCGTCAGGTTCCCTGTCATCATGGGCGGGTTGAAACCCGGCAGGCCATCGTTTGACTGACCTTGCTGACGGTCCATGAGAGGAGGCAGCGTGTTCGACATTGATGCACCATTGGAGAAGCCCATGAGGTCGTGACTAGGCTCACCGTTTGAGGAGACGGACGAAGGCTCGAGCTTGGGCTGAGTAGGATTCTGCGGCAACATTGTGTCCCAACCCTGCATCTGCGGGAGGGTCATCGAGCCTGGGTAAGGGATGTTCTGGTCCATAAGCTGAGGGCCGTGAGGTGAGATCAGCGGCTCGGCGGTGATGCTGGCGACATCCTGGCCGGACATGGCAGCCTTTTGCTGGAAGTTGGCCATCAACATGGCAGCCTGCTCGACGCCGAACGGGTCGTTGCTATCGCCATACTGCTCGAGCGATGCATCATCGAGCTCGGGCAGCTTGGTCTGTGGTGGTGCACTGGGTGAGGCCTTTCCGGCGTTGTTGGTCTTTCTCTTTGAGTCGCTCTGTAGGGGCACGCCGCCATCCTTGGCGTGGACGGTGCGGTCGTGTCGCAGCAGCAGGTCGCGACGCACGAAGGTGCTGCGGCACTTCATGCATTTGAACGGACGTTCTTTCGTGTCTGCGCGATGGTTAGCGATGCTTTCGAGGCGGATCATCGTCGTGCCCCGCCAGCCCACCATGCGACAGAGCTCCCCGCCTCTGGTGGGATGGCTTGCAGGCAGCGGGTTGCGGCTTCAACTTACGACTTCTCTCATGACGCGAGCGGTGCTCGGAGCGACTGAATGCGCGGTGGCAGAACTGGCACTTGTATCTCTTTTCCTTCTCCTTCTCTGGCGCGGTGCCGTTGGTGGAGGTCTTGCGGCTGGCGGCGGGCGATGCGACGGGCGTCGTCTCAGCTCCTGCAACGGCCGACATGCTGCTCCTCCTGCGCTGGCTGCGGATGGGTCTGCGGGCTGTTTTCTGGCGGGGAGAAAAAGCGCGACGAGCGGCAACCAGCAGTGCGAGGCGATTAAATGATTTCGGTGTTGCGTATGGGCGTTTGGTTCATCGCAGTGTCAGGCCGCATAGAGGGAAAGCGCGGCTGCAGTCGGGCGGAGAGAGCTTCCTCCGACGGCGAGCGCAAGTGAATGGGCGTGGGCTGGGCTAGCTGAGCAGCTTCACTGCGCGACAACAATGATGGCGGTGGTGATGTACCTGTACAGCGGTACCTCGCGAAGGCAGGCGATGGGAGATGGAGGGGTAGTTAAGGAGGGGGATGGAGGGAGAGGCGGCGGCGAGAATTCCAGAAGAGCGACGAGACTGGGAGGCGCGTTTGCGCAGGCCGTCACCGAAGCTCCACCACCCGCCGCTCAGCGTGCGCGGTGCAGAAAACAGCAGTGCACCATCCACGGGAGGGGGATGCCGCCCGATTCGCTGGGCGCTGTGTCAGAGAGCGGTGGCTGAAGCGAGAGGGCACTACATCTAGCCTATCCGGGGACCACCAGGCCTGCGTGATGCGCCCTGCCAGCGCACGCCAGCGTGTCGGCTTCCGTCCTCTATTATCGTTCGCTGTGATATCTGGCAGTGCTATGTCCAGTCTGGATGCAGTCGCACGAACAGATCCAATCCCCCCTTACACCATAGCCCTCTCCCACGCAGCAGCGCGCATGTCCATCTTTCGGCGGCCACGTGAGCTGCCTGTGGCGGCCGAAGTCTGTTCAGCCCGGCCGTTTCGATGGTCAAGAGCATCGCTGCCATCGCTGCCGTCCGCCATGCCTTGCCAGTCGAGCCGGCCTCAGCAGACGTTGACCGCTCTCTCGCCAACAGGCTGTCTCGCAGTCTGGAGTGTGCTGCATGGGACTACCATCGTCAAGGCCAGTCCGTCGCATGCAACTCGATGCAAGACAGCACGCAAAGATGCATGGCAACGCGATCCATCTGATCCGGCACCACACCGCCACAGCCAGCGCGCCGAGAAGCCGCGCCTTCCCCGTCCGGAAGTCTGTGAATGGACTCGAGCCTCTTTCGTCACGAGCCCGCCCTCCCAGCCTCTTGTTATTTGTTTGCGCCCGCCCTCATCTGCTGCTGCTCCCTTGCTGCACCCTGTATGTCAAACTCGCTCGCATATTCCCCGCTTCAACGCAGGAACGTCCTTGCGATCGCCGCACGCCACCGCAGCATCGCTGATTTTGATACTCTCGCGGCTCTTTCACATGCGATCTGTCAGTAGCCGCATAGGTGGGGCCCGGCGTTAGATCTCACATAACCAGTTCCTTGTCGCCGGTGCGCGCTCCATCACCACGCGTTAAACTGACTTTTTAGACTCACGGGGAGCCTCCTCCACAGCTCCTAGGGCGACGGCAGGCCCCACTCCAAGCTGGCAATCGAGGCACCAAATCCTCAGAAACCGACGGCTTCGCCAGTTCCCGGAGCATTCGACGGCTTTGGACTCGTTTTTTCTTTCTACCTTCCAAATCCATTAGACAGGTCTTATTCTCCAAACAGCGGTCTACCGCGTTGAGCCCTCTGCCTGTCACCGCTGCGACCACTAAACCCATCCTAGCAAATATCAATCTATTCACCCCTCTCTATCCCCCTCCTCACTCCTCCACTCTACTTAACCGACAAAACGTCAAAGAACTCAGCACGCCCCGCGCCGCCTTCGCCGCCACTACCAAGCCGTTTTGTCGTTCCCAGCTCCCTGTCACAAGGGCCGTCGCCTCATCTCGGCTTCTCGGATCGTCCCCTAACTTCTCTCCCGAAACAGGCCCCACTTCCCACGACACACCGATGCCTTGTTCTTGAATCGAGACAAACGTCGCCTGCCCTCCCCGATTGGATTGGTCTTTCGATTTGATATTGCCATCATCGCGAGCTATGCCGTAATGCGCGTTGGTATGGAATCTATATTTCGACTACTGCTGACACTCCGCGCGCACGATCGCTTCGCCTCGCCCTAGCGGGAATGGAGGTGCCGTGTGTGCCCTTTCTTGTACGAGTCTTGCTCCTTGGAACAGCGTTTAGAATTCAGATGCCGAGATGAGGCTTGCCGCGTCTACGACTCTTGTATCGATTACGTTGCTGCCTCGGTGTGGTTGTCCACTCGATGGTGAGGTCGGTTTGAAGTGATAGGAGAAAGTGACTCGTGGTCTAGACTCCTTGTATGACCTCAGCATGCCGCGTCCATCATAGTACACTCCAACATGTCTTGCAGTGGATTAGTAGGCGCATCACAGGCATTCCTTCGACGCTGCAAGCTGTAAGTGCTAGCACAACAACCGCAATTCTCATTTCACTATAAGCTCGACCTACAACGATCACAAGGCAGCGATGTAACCAACCGAACATCCCATCTACCACACCAATCTCACCCCTCCACCCCTCCCTCCAACCCCTCGCCACCCTCATCTCATCTCGTCTCGTCTCATAAAAAAAGAAGAAAAGACCCCTCGCCTACTCACAGGCCACATTCTACACATCCCAGAATTCCAGCCCCTTGAAACCCTCCTACCAATCCGGGAACCCCATCGGGCTATCCTCCGCATTTTGATAATCGTCCCAAACCATCGCCCAATCTCCGCGCGAAACCCGGGATTGTTGCTTGGTGCCGACCGAGTGGGAGCAGGCTCCCGGAGCCGGTGTCGCCATTCTGTAAGGACGTTATACGTCCAGAGCGCTGGGCGCGTTCGTGGAACGTTCTAGCTTGGGATTGTTGGTGCCGAGTGCTTGGGGCGATGGTGGTTTGTATAGGACGTATATAAGTAGGATTGTTGGTAAGTTGATCGCACGGAATTGGAAGGGAATGACTTATTGTAGGGGTCGTTCGTGATCATCGATAATGATCTTATTGTTGGGTTGCGTCGTGGTCGGTTAGCGATCTTCATGTGCATATTTCTCGCTTGATGTTTAGACGTAAGAGGGCTGTGTTTCATTGTTAGCATAATCCTTCGATGGCCACCCGTCGGAGTCGCATCGTTTTGAGAAGTGTTCGAGCTTAATTCCATCGTCTATTGAGTACTTTCTGGCAGGTGAAATAAGAAGTGTTCGTATTGTGTTTGTATTGCGGCACGATCCGTTGACGCATGTGGTCGTGGTCATGGCCAGGGTTGGGGTTGGGGTTGAGTCGATTGAAGCACCTGGCGCTCCAGCTCTTAAAATGAATGTCAGTAGTTGGTCGTTGATTAATTATTAACATGTTAGGTTTGTATCTCCGCTCATGACTTAATGGCAGTGAGGGCAGCTGTATCCGGGCCATCTGCTGGACCGTCGTTTCTTGCATTTCTTCTTGTCCTTCGCGTGGTGAGATGGTTGCCGAGCACATGAAACACATCATGAAGCATGCTTCACTGCAACGAACAGCCTGGGAACACGAAACAGCTGCATCATCTCCAACGGTTCCCAGCTTCAAAACGTCTCCACTGCAACTCCATGAGCCAGCCTCGGAAATCGGGTGTGCATGTCGCCATCCACGCGGCTGTGTTGACATCGAGATTACACTATAGTAGCGGCACGAAGTGGCTTGCAGCGAATGCAAGACATTAGACTTACTGCCACACGGCATCTCCATAGACTGCACATGTCTACGAAAATGCCAATCTGGTCGCGGGCGATGTTGTCCATTATTCTTTGAGTGGAGCAGCAACGAAGCGAAGCTCAACAAGAGCACTGACTGTTCCTTCTGCAATGCCGAGGACGAAGACGAGAAATATGTGTGAGCGGCATCGTTGCACGCCATAGAGGAGACAGGACAGAACAACACCAGCGATGTCCTCTGCTATTGATTAGCATACCCCTGCGATATCTGTACATTGTGTCAAAGGCGTGAGCAACAGCGAAGCGAAGTACAGCTCTCTCTTCCAACGGAGTCGGCGGCCGTGATGGGCGGGTTTCGCCGCGACAGGCGTTTCAATGCTGCTGGAGGGGCTAAATGGTGTTAGCAGTGACGGGGGTGTCTGGCTCTGCTCTGCTCAGCTCAGCTCCGTCGTGTGCCTCTTGCGGACCTTCTCGCAAACACATCTGGAATCGGAGGACAAAGAGCGCCTCGCCTGTATACCTGATCGAGGCACGTGTGGCCTCAAAGAGCACCGCCCAAACAAACGGCAGCCAAACAAGGCTGCTCGACTCCCACCGCTTGGCGGCCAGCCTGCAGGGCCCTCTGCTGGCAAATCACAGGCCGGCCTTGCGCGCCGCCTCTACACCGTCCCCATCCACTGCCCGAGCAAATCGCATGCGGCCGCCGGTCATTGATCGCTCTGACGGTCTGGCCTATACTGAACGCTGCCCATAACGGGCTGAGCTGGGCCTCCTGTGCGTCTGCTGCATCCTGTGTCGACGTCGCTGCCGCCGTTGCTGCGCTAAGGGAGCAGCTTCATTCCAGGGACAGGGACAGACCCCCCGCCGTCCCCAGACACAGGACTCCGGACGGCTTGCGACCACCGACACATATCTGGGAGAAGAGGACGAACGCCGCCTGTGAGCTGGCCGCGCGTGGGCGACAATTCTGCCAGAGACAACTGCGACACTGCTAAGGCCGCGCGACTTCGCCAGCCGTCTCAGCCAAGGTCGCGATCCCACGCCCTGAAGAAAGCGACGTGGATCGGAGCACTGCCGATCACTCGCACAACCAACCGCGCCCAACATGAACGGCCTCGCGGGCAGCGTGTCGCCGTCAGGCCAACTGTACGTGCGAGCACTCTACGACTATGACGCCGACGACCGCACGAGCTTGAGTTTCCGCCAAGGCGACATCATCCAGGTGATAACCCAGCTGGAGAGCGGATGGTGGGACGGCGTGATACACGGAGTCAGAGGATGGTTTCCCAGCAATTACTGCGCGGTCGTGAACACACCATACGACGACGGGCGCGGAAGCAGGCTGGGAATCGACTCAGAAGCGGAGGAATCAGAGGAGGACTATGGAGAGCCCCAGATGGGCATGGACCAGAGCTTTGGGCGTGGTGCTGTGAATGGCATTCTTGCGCACCACGATGCTGTTGCTACGAGCATGCAGGAAGAAGCAGCCTTCTGGATACCCCAGGCTACACCGGACGGGAGACTTTTCTACTTCAACACCTTGACTGGTGATAGTAGAATGGAGCTGCCTCTTGAGGCCCCTACATCTGCGAACGAGACTGGCCCACATGATCGCACGAACATCTACGTTCCAGATCAGAGTCGGCCTCCTGCTGAGCTCATGGCCGCAGGATACGAGCGCGACGATGATACGGATTATGCGTCTGCGTCAGAAGCTGAAGATCTTTCGTTCTCACGCGGCTCAAAAAGCTCGAGTGTAAGTTACTACATGCGCAGGATGCGGCGTAGGATTGGTGTGGGTTCACAAACTGACGCGTACAGGCCCAGAACCGTCGCCACCGCCGGTCTCTCCTTTCAGACGGCGTGTCACCTGCAACATCTATGGATTCGCTGAGTGCAGCATCTATGAACCGGTCACATACCAATCTATCCGCGATGAACAACACATCGTTTTCGGCTATGCAGCAGGGTATCCCGCCTATTGGTACCACCATGGCGTCTTTCGCTAACGCGCCGGCCGCCGCCTCCACAACCTCGCTTCTGGCTCGCCGCTTTTTCGACGACGCGCATGCTGTGCCATTGACTTGGAATACCATGGTGGAGGATATGCGCCGTGCCGTCCAGCGTTATCGTGAAGTTATCAACACCGGAGAGCGGTCAGAGTATGTGCGAAAGGCCGAGGATATCTCCGATCATTTACGCCTCCTGCTCGCAGCCGGATCGGGCACCACCGACAATCACTCCGGCAATCCTTCAATTATATCCACTAACAAGGCTCTATATCCCCACTTCAGGGAGATGATGTCGAGATTCTCAAAACTCGTGCTCTCATCGCATATAGCTGCGGCTGACTGGCCAGCTCCAGACTCTTACCAGAAATGTCTGCAGGAGGCCGAAGGCGTGCTACACGGTGTATATGGATTCGTGGAGGTTGCACGACAGCAGCGGGGAGAGGACATTCCCCGCCTTACTCCAGGCTTCGTCTCTGGCAGTAGAAATGCGGGCAACTGGCAGAGCAACGGGCTCTTCTCTAAAGATCCCATGGCCTCCATGACATTCATGGATGACGAGCCAGATATGATCATCGAACCCACCGCCCAACTTGACCAAGCTCTTCTGGAGCGTTTGGAGGATCTTAAGAGACTCGTCGTCTCGAGCATCAGAAGGCTTGACGAGCACCTCGTTCTCCGCGAAACACTCATCACTCCGCAGAAGCATAAAAAGATCAGCAACAGTATCTGCCGACAAGGTGGTCAGGTTGTTGAAGTCTGCAGGCCTTATCTTGCAACTGTGGAGTCGATCAACCTTGCACCTCTTGGGACCGACTTTACGAATCCACAGATCAACGACTTCGCCGAACACAAGCAGAAGCTGTACGACGCGACATCTGATTTAGTAATGGCTTGCCAGTCGGTCGCCAGCCCACTTGCTGATGAATGGTCGGAAGTACGAGGCACTTCGCTGGAGGAAAGAGTCACTCGTGTGAGATCTATTGGACGGGAACTTGACACGGCAGCGTCCCAACTTCTATTCTCACTTCAGCTTCTTTCTGAGCTTATGCCAACAGATGATCTGCCTGAAAGGGATCCCCATCGACTCACAGACGGCGGCGCTACTTTCCAACAGCACATGCGCAACAACTCGAAGAACACTTTCCGGCCGCAGCTTTTGTCTGGTGTCGGGCAATCCAAGTCTTTCACCGAAGGCGTGGCACAGCCTGCAGTTGATCAGCGCAATGTGGACAACTCCAAGGTTAAGCGATTCTTCGGTGAGGTCCCGTCGACTCCGAAGGAGACTGAGGATGTGCCCGAATACCTGCGTCTCGACCACGAAGGTGAAATTGCCTATGACACCAAGACCGACCCTGCGATATTGCGAGGCGGCACGTTGACTGCCTTGGTTGAGCAGCTCACGAGACACGATCGCTTGGACTCACCATTCAATAACACTTTCCTCTTGACCTATAGGTCTTTCACCACCGCACCCGAACTATTCGATCTACTCGTCAAGAGATGGACTCTTCAACCACCATATGGTCTTGCCGACGATGAGCTGCAGCACTGGGTCGATCAAAAGCAAAAGCCCATTCGTTTCCGCGTTGTCAACATCTTGAAGTCCTGGTTTGACAATTACTGGATGGAGGGTAGCGATGAGGCGAGCCAGCAGTTGATGCAGAAGGTTTACAACTTTGCGCAAGACGCAGTCCAGTCAACTAGCACGCCTGGCGCCGGCCCTCTCATGACAGCAATTGAGCAGCGCATGCGTGGACACGATGCGACAAGCAAGCGCCTGGTGCTCACACTGAATGCGCAAGCTCCGACACCCGTTATCCCCAAGAACATGAAGAAACTGAAGTTCCTTGACATCGACGCCTTGGAATTCGCAAGGCAGCTCACAATCATCGAGTCGCGTCTTTATGGAAAGATCAGACCGACAGAGTGTTTGAACAAGACATGGCAAAAGAAGCTTGCACCAGACGAGGCAGACCCTGCCTCAAATGTGAAAGCTTTGATTCTGCACTCTAATCAGCTGACCAACTGGGTTGCACAAATGATCCTCACGCAAGCTGATGTCAAGCGTCGTGTTGTGGTCATCAAGCACTTTGTCACTATCGCCGACAAATGCCGCTCTCTCAACAATTTCTCTTGCCTGACCTCCATTATCTCCGCCCTGGGCTCCGCGCCCATTCACCGTCTCAACCGCACGTGGTCTCAGGTCAACGCACGCACTACACAGACACTGGAGTCTATGCGCAAACTCATGGGCTCTACGAAGAATTTCCTCGAGTATCGCGATACACTACACAAGGCGAACCCACCATGTATTCCTTTCTTCGGTATCTACCTGACCGACTTGACGTTCATCGAGGACGGCATTCCTTCTATCATCAAAAAGACGCAGCTCATCAACTTTGCGAAGCGTGCTAAGACCGCCGAAGTCATCCGCGACATTCAGCAATACCAAAACGTGCCATACGGCCTGCAGAGCGTGAACGAGTTGCAGGACTACATTCTGCGTAACATGCAGACCGCTGGCGACGTCCATGAGATGTACGAGCGCAGTCTGCAAGTAGAGCCTCGCGAGAGGGAGGATGAGAAGATCGCCAGGTGAGTACTAATCGAAACACATATGGCACGCCACCTTTGCTTTGCACACGACTGACCCGATTTCTGCAGATTGCTGTCCGAGTCCGGTTTCTTATGATAGAATCACACGACCTGGCGCCTTGACAGAACTTATAAGACAGCATCGGATCCACGAATCTCGGCCGGCGTGGCGAAAAGAAGAAAAGGCTGGTTGCGTCCAGAACTACACACCGTATGCGACGTGTGCGCGAGAAAGCTGGAGCGCGTGCAAAGGAACAGGAAAAGGGAGAAATTGAGAATGGAAGAACATATGAGTGTCATGAGATCAACGAAAGAAAGAAGAAAGAAGCTTTTACAACGGGGTATATCTGTTTCACCAGATGAGGCGCGCCTCGCCACGGGCACAGACGGCAGCGAAGCTTTGGAACCATTCATATGAGAGAGAAGCAAGGCATGGATGCATCGGGTGGCTACACCGTCGGTTTCTCGCGAGCATGGTTATGTGCTTATTTACTACATTTGAGGACCATGTTGGCCGAGAGAAAGATGTGATGAGGAGATGTTGCTTTCGAAATTTGGACGAGATGGCATGGACGATCGATCTCTTTCTTGGAACTGCTCAACCATGATGACTTTAGCTTTTTTCGACAATTCAAGATGATTTTGAGATGCGTTTTGTCCTTCTTTACACCACTTTATTATACGTGAGGATACCTTGAATGTACCTGTGTCCTACCTAAAATCATGAGCGATCTCGTCGCGCCTGCAGTTGTAGAAACGGCTCGGGGTTCGCTTCACTGGTAGTCCTTGCCGCGGACTGCACCTGCATGATTCAACCAACGGCATCAATCAAACACCATTCGGAAGCGGACATGTATTGCTTCACTTCACCTCTGCGAGTCGCTAGGATGCCTGAGCCCGAAAGCAAATCGTGGGCTCTGTACATGCAGTCCAGACAGACGCCTTCTCATCCCTTGAGCCACTCGCTGTTGCCCGAACAAGCATGCGACTTCCCTCAATGCAGCCACGACTTCCTCACATCTGGTAAACAATGGCCGACTGCAGGAGGCACCTGGAACACCGGCCTTCTTCTTCTCTTCGCCTCGCCGTCTTGATCTCTTCATCCTCTCCCACCGCATCGACATCTTCTCCATTAGCTTACATCTCCAGCATCGCACACTGTTACCACACCAATTGTACCAAACATCAAACATCGACATCGCAGACATCACCATGAAGCACTCCGCCACCATCGCCGCGGCTCTCCTGGCCGTCGTACCATCTGCACTCGCGGTTGGGAAATGTCTGTGCGGCTACACCGTCAACCAGACCGACACCGAGCACTTCGGCCTCTTCACCGACATGATGGAGACTGACTTCTTGCACGCTCCCAACGTCACTGAGGACGACATCGGCTCTTCTGACTGGCACCCGCAAGTATTCAACATCACACCCGGCGCTGGCGTTGAGGAGTTCGGCCAGACCAACCAGCTGGGAAACCTGGTCGCCAATCCGCTCCCGGACGATAAATGGGGTGGTCCGGCTGCCACACCCGGCGATGCTGGTCTGCAACTCTGGGTCCGCAGTGAGAAGATCGATGGCGTCGTACCAGTCGCCCAGGTCGAAGGTCCACGCAACGACATGATCTATGGCTCCTTCCGCGCGGCCATCAAATTCTCCGGCCAGAATGGCACGGCAGGATCCTTCTTCTGGGACGGCAAGGACACGGACTCGACAATTGACATGCAGTTCCTCTCTCGCGACAAGAGCACAGTTGAGTTCTTCGTGGGCAACAAGGGCCTCGACTCCAAGAACGAGGCATACCAGTCCATCCTCGAGCTCCCGCAAGAGTTCCACGAGTACCGCTTCGACTGGATGCCCGACCGCGTCGACTTCTACATCGACGGCACCATGGTTCACACGATGACTGAAGACGTCCCTCAGTCGAAAGGCTACATCGGGCTCTCGCACTACAGCAACGGCGCGGCTGACTGGACCAACGGACCCCCCCTTCAGGACGCTGTCATGACGGTCAACTACATCAAGACCTACTTCAACACCACCACCCGCGACGAACCCAACAAGGGCTGCACCGGAATGACTCTGTCTCACAGCATCTGCGACGTCCCACCTCAGCTGACACCGCCCAACCCTGACGGAAACACAACGCACTTCTGGAGTCTCGCTGAGCCGGACCATGGAGAAAAGCCCATCGGCAATACTGGAATGGGCGCAGCAAGCCCTGACGATGTGGTCAAGAGCGGTGCCCAGGTCCTCCAGATCTTCAGCCCTGTGATGATTGGGTCCTTCCTGGGGTGTCTAACAGCCAGCCTTTGGCTTGGTCTCTGCTTTTAGAGACGTACGCTCGTCTCGTGCTCTGGCTCTCTGCCGTCAGTCAGCTCGCATTGGGTTTGAGCTGTACCCATAACGGCAATCATGTCTCTGTTTCTCTGTTACTGTTACTGTTCTGTTTTTTTTTTGGGGGTTTTTTTTTTGGAAGGGATGTGGTTCTTGGGTTCTCTGTCTCTGATTTTCTGACTCTCACAGCTCGCACTGTACCTTGGACTCCGTTTTCAAGGGATTTGGTTCTCGGGTTCTCTGTCTCTGTTGCTCTGATTTGTTGGTCTTGTTTCGTATTGTTCGTCGCAAAGTCGCTTGTGTCGGTCCTCGGTCTTGATTCCGATAGGTAGTTGGCCCAGAAATGAATAAACTTGGCTGCTTTTCAATCACCATTTGTGGAAAATCCGTCGTGACGCCCTGCTGTCATCCTTATCACGGACATACACGGACATTGTTGCATGATCTTGTCCATGATTGTGTATTACGGCCCGCCTAGTACCTAGCCTTCGCAGCAGTGAAGTCTGAGTCATGGAATGTGAGTCGTTTCCGTGAGCGGCCGGCAGATGTGAATGCGATGCAATCGAGTGGCGTGATCGACAAGGCATCTGCCTGCGACCCATCCCGCACAATGCATTATGCATAAGGCAGATTGTTAAGGCAACGATCAAAGAATCCTCCACGAGGCAAACACGGTCCAGAACGGCACGTTCGCATCGATCATGCCACCAAGCTCTGCGCTAGTGTGAAGCTCCAGAGGCGGTGAATCGAGGAAGTATCTCCATTGTCGTTCATGCTGGGATTGAAATGCCAGCGCAATTTGAGACATGCGTTCTCTGAAGACATGAGTGTTGCACGGCTGTGCACGAGGCCAGGGGATGAGCAGGCGATGCGATCCTGGTCCGCATCATGGGCGACCAGTCGGAGTTCGAGTGAGCGCTGTATGGCCACGGTTGTTCTGCCGACATGGTATTTTCGGTGTCCTATTCGAATGCCAACACGCCGTGACAGCGATTCGAGACCTTCTGCACGGCGTCTGACCGTCGCCGGTGAAAGGACGCTTGGAAAGCCAAGCGCATCCCGTTTATTTCCTGTCAGTCATCCTCGGGCATCAATGGCCGCCTCATTTCTTCTGCGCCTCCCAGAGGTTCTCGCTTAGACAGCTGCTCCGCCGACTAAGCATGCACTTCGTACAGCTTGTGCGTTGGCACCTCTCGAGCTTTCGCACTGCCCCGCACAGCCTGCCTTCAGTGGTCGTAGAGAGTCGCGCTGCTGTCGGCATGTCTTGCATTTGTTCTCTCACGAATAATGGACTGCTTGGTGAACGCCTGTGTATGAACGTTGCATGCATCGTGGTATGCCGAGCCCGGGAAACGGGTGCGACTGGCGGCAAAGTCAAACGCAGGTTCATGCGGTGCGAAGACGCGAGTTCGGATACTTAAGGATGAGCTTGAATGGACCTCACTTACAGCGCGCGAGTGCCTGGTCATGCGTCAGAGAGCAGGGCGGATGTGTTTCAAGGCAAACTTCTTGTCATCTGGATCGTTCGCCTGCCGCCACCGGTGCCAGGTTCAATGGAAGAGGGTGTGGTGTGTACCTTAGCCTGCTGTCTTCGAGGTGTTGTTGCCATTGGACCAGGGAGCCCTTCGTGAGGGGAGGGGAAAACCCCGGCGAAGCCACCCCGGCTGGAGCACAACCACAGCCACACCTCTGCTGTAGTAGCACGCTCACTTTGTCCGACACGAGCACTCTGAACAGGCGCAGTACCACGCCAATGCAAGCTCTCTCGTCTGGCGCATCGCGACGCGCACACAATCGGCGCGGCGCTGATTGCGAGTGGCGACTGGCGAGCGCTTCGCGACACCTGATCTCCTGCACCGACCTGCATGCATGTGCATGCATGGGGCGTAACGCCCGTCCTGTCAGCATTTCGAAGTATCGCTGCACTTGGAACTAAGGCAAACACTTTCATCCGTTGCCAAAGAGTAGCCGATCGCCTGAGCAATGGCACCAAGGCATCATCTGATGCGCTCGTGGTCGTTCCATTGACTTCTATGCTGCGGCCTACACCCTCCTGCCATGTCCAAAGCCATGGTTCAATGAAGTACGCGGCAAAGCGACGGGGCGAAGCCAAGTGCTACCCTTTGTACCCTTGTCCAGGCTGCAGCCAGTCCGGCTATCTTCAAGAATCATACCCTCAGGTATATGCCCAGGATTGCCTTATATCCTCAGGTCTCGCCCCACCTTGGCCTATTGCCTTTTACTTCCTCTCACTTCACTTCACGACTGGCTCTGACTGCCTCGTATTAGTTTAAACGTCTTTGACGTTGCTACACAATCTTTGATAAGCAAGACACCTACGTGGGTTCGAGGTCACGTTGAATGCCTCTTGGTCTCAACTTCGACTATGGTTACGTTCGGTGGTCAGGTCGATCCGAACGAGATCATTGATGTCATCGACGAGAGCCCTAACAACAACATGAACGACATGTTTCCCGACCCCTTCCCTCCTGTCAACGGTGCCAAGGCCGGCAAGAAGGGCAAGGCCGCAACCGACAAGGCTCAGAAGGCGAAGCCTGCCGCAAAGCCAATCGACCCGGAATACGCAGGATGGACCGTTACTTTATTCGAAAAGCCAATGGACCAGAAGGCATCCTGGATCAAGACGAGAAGAGCAAAATTGCCTTTTGCCAGTAATGATCTGTACGAAAGAGCTCTGAAACACCATAGGGACACTGGAGTCGGTGTTATTGGCCACTATGCAAACCTGAACAAGAGCCAACAGGAAATTGTCGACCGTCTGTTGACAGAGCTCAACGGCTCCGAGAAAGCGCCCAACGCTGAATGGATCCTATTCGACGTGAAGAAGCTCTACTGCGAACTTCGGTCTAGGCTCAGGATGCTCCAAGTCAACCATGCTATACGGCTTATCTTCAAACGACAAGATCGGAAATCAGGAGCTGTCAAACCTAAGGTTCCATTGGCTTACGACCAAGGCGATGATGTGATTGACTTGTCCAAACCACCAAAAACCGCAAAGGTCTCTCCCGAGAAAAAGCCAAAGGTCGCCAAAAACACCAAGAAGCAGCAGCAGCAGCAGCAGCAGCAGCAGTTTGACGATCCGATGAATTCGGGGCCGTGGCCAGATGCTATTCCTGGGGACGACCCCATGGCCCCGGATGCCTTCGCTCAACCTGATGCGTTTGCTCAGGCGCCGCAACAGCCTTTCCAGCAAGGACCGGATCCGTTTTTCGATGCCCAGCAACGTCCGCCTCCTGGCGCCATTCCGATACCACAACAATTCCAGGATTCGGGATTTGATGTCCCACCAGTTGCTCCTGAAGCGCCATATGGCGGAGGAGGGCACGCGAACCCTTTCGCTCCCAATAGAGAAGCGTTTCCCCAGCCACATCCTGTACCGCCAGAGTTCGACGACCGGCGACCGCGCACCCCTTCGATACACCGTCACCAGCTACCCAGCGCCCGCAGGCCATCTAACTCCCGCCATCGCTCAGAGGACAACTACACTCACCGTCGTCGATCCGACGAGAAGCTCCGCAACTTGCAGGAGGCCATGGAAGAGAAGTTCGATGGCATCGCCCAAATGATTAACACGGCGGCGTCCAACAACAAAGTCCGCGACTGGCCGGTCTCAACGCCTTACCCTTCAAACTCCTCCCGTTCGTCACCCAGAGATGACGGCTGGTCCAACTCCTCCAGCGACAGACGCTACAGCACGCCCGGCACCTCGCCAGACCGAGGCTACCGCGGTCGCCGCTCCAACTCCATCCACAGAGAAAGAGAAAGGCGCAACTCCTCAGGCGGCGCCAGACCGTACTACGACAGCGGCAAGCGCTACTACGCCGATCGAGACCGTATCGTGAGACCTCACGCCTCAAACCGCGACTACGATCGCCGACACGGCATAGACGACTACCCAACGCCTCCGCCCCGAGAGGTCCGATACGTCGAACGCGAACGCCCTCGCATCGTACGGCGAGTGACCGATTATCCAGAAGGCTACCGCCACCAAGCCGACTTTGGCGGTCGACAGGGCAGAGGTGTGGATTACACTCGGGTCGATAGAGATGACAGGCACAGATATGACGAGCGACGCGGCGGGCGCAGGCAGCCGGCTTACAACTACTGAGCAGCCCTGCTGGTTTTGGTCTAGGTTTCTTTCCGCCTGCTGTGGCAGGCTGAGGTTTCCTTTTCTTTCTTCTTTTTCTTCGTTCTGGTCTGATCAGATCTCTTTGATACCCCGAGACTGCAGTCGTTTCCTCACGGTCCGGAAAAAGTTCCAGACTGTCGCGTCACCGCGCGCTTCGCGAGAAGAGTGTACTCTACTTGCGATAATACCGGTTGGATGTTTCTTACTCTCCTAGTAGTGGATTTTAATAACGGGCAATACAAAATGCTGTTTCTTTTCCCGCAATCGCAAATATCTATCTCAGGCTCTGACATAAATGTCAGGGAGCACGTACATGTGATAGTCCACCACCAACGCCACGCTAAAGCAAATCCATTCAAGGCTCAATTGTCATTTGGGCCAACTCGAGCGATCACCCCAAGATTTCGTCCCAGTCGGGCGTCAAGACGAATTTGCCCTTGACCTGGCCCATGCCCATAGCCGTGCCGCCTTCGACTTTGCCGTCTTCGTTCTTGTTGAAGTTGGCGATGAGGACATCTTGCAAGAAGCTGGCCTCGGTGCCCATGCCCATTTCTAACGGCGTGCCGCCCCAGTCCAACGTAGCGCGACCGGATTTGTGAA
This sequence comes from Cladosporium austrohemisphaericum, assembly GCA_022813715.1. Lineage (NCBI taxonomy): Eukaryota > Fungi > Ascomycota > Dothideomycetes > Cladosporiales > Cladosporiaceae > Cladosporium > Cladosporium austrohemisphaericum. The sequence goes on along the minus strand of JAKLLY010000012.1, from coordinate 603,695 downwards.
TGCGCATTTTGCCCACTCGGCCAGGGTTGAAAGTGTGCGTATTGCCGGACGGTTCGGGATCGGTAGACTGCAGTTGATTTGAGGCGTTGGCCGGAGGTGCTGAAGGGCCGTCTTCCCCTTCCGCGCCTTCGGGGTCGGGCTTGATGGTTTTGTGAATGAGGTCGGGGAGCACGGGTGGGAATTGGAAGAGGTAGACTTTGTCGGCTCTTGGATCGTCTTCTTGAGGTTGAGCCTCTGCTCCCTGCATTGCGGCGTCACCGTCTTGGTCTTTGGTAGAAAGGCGACCAAGCTCGTGGTGCAAGATGCGAAGATCCTTCTGGTGTAGTTCCCATTCGGTTTGTTCTTCGTTAGTCTGGAATTCGGGGCGCTCGCCGAACGTCTTGATTCGATCTTTCGTTTTTCGTCGGGTCTCTGGTGACGAGGCTGGGCTTTGTAGAGGCACGTCCGGAACGTTTGCTGCGTCGTGTGCGGGTGGCTCTGGCGTGACTGGGCGAGTGTCGTCCATTGGCTCTTCTTTGATCTGAGTTTCGTCTTCTTGATCGCTGGACGACTCCGAAAGAGCGCCTCTGTATTTGTGTTGTTCGCCAGTGACTTCGACATCCTTTGCCTTTTGTTTGCCCTTCCTTTTGCCGTCTGGCAACTTATCTGGACCATCAGTGGCTTGTGCTTTTGATGCAGAGCCGTCCTTCGTAGTAACACCGTCGGCATTGAGACCGATGGTTCGTTCCTTGTGCTCAACACGTTGTACTCTCACGGGAGCAATACTGTCCGGTCCGGTCAAGTCCACCACGGTGAGCTCGTCCACGTTCCGCTTGTGCATGCCCTTGTTTTCCTCCTCTTCGTCGTCGTCGCTAGAAATATAGCCGCCGTCCTCTGCTTTGATTGCCGCATCACCTCCCATCATGACATCGCTAATCGCACCTCTGGAGCCTTCCTGTTTGAAACCTCCTCCACCACCTCCTCCATAACCACCACCGCCTCCTCCGCCTCCACTTCCACCTCCACCAGATCTCGCAGCCCAACCCGGTGCGCTTCTCCGAGCGGCAGTATCGTTGCTGACCTGACCAAGCGAGAAAGGCCCACTCATGACTGGCTGGTCTGGTACCTTGCGTTCGCTTTCGCCCATGTAGCCACCACGCTGCCTGCCTCTGAAGGCGCCACGTCCGCGCGCCGCATCTCTCCGACGATTGCGCTGGTCCTCCTTTGCCTTCTTCTCATTCTCCTCTTTGCGTCTGTCCGCCTCTTCCTTCTCAAGTTCCGCGCGAGACTTTTGCGAACGGCGTCCAGCGAATTTGGGCTTTGCGACAGCAGGTCTTCCACGCGCTGCAGGTGTTCCGCTGCCAGCGCGACCAGCGGCAGTGCCAGCACGTTGAACAGAGGGGTTCGTCGGCGCCGGTGTCCCAGCAGGTGTTGCGGCAGGCGTTCCAGCAGGTGTCGCTTGTGGAGTTGACTCGACCGAGATGGCTGCTTCAGCTCCAGCAGAGGCTTGTCCTTGGTCCTGGGCGGGCGCTTCAGGCTGAGGCTCAGTCTTGACAGCAGGGGCTGCCGGCCGTTTAGGCGGTGGCCGTTTGGGCGGCATTGTGTTTGGGTATCTCTTGTTCAGTGAAGGTCTGCCTTAGCTTAGGACCTTCCTCGTTCGTTTCGTCCTCGTTCGTTTCGAAGCTTTCAAAAGTTCGAGCTGCCAATCGCTGACCCGCTTTATTTCCTTATCGGTCGCTGAGCCCTCGGCCCTTCAATTGCCCTGGAAGATTAATCAACTATTATTCTTTCCTTGAACATACCCGAATCTTGATATGTCGAGCTATCACGATATGCGAGGGAAAAGGCTGCTAAAATTCATGTGATAATATGCTCTCGACGAGTTGCGCCGGCTGCGTGGACGGACGCACGCAGCTTACTAGGTACTGTAGACTATACTTAGCTGCATGAGGCTGAGCATAGTGTCGCCGCCATGTGCTTCGTTAGGTGAGTCTTCGTTCTTTCGTGATTGCTCCGTGTCTCCTCAGGCAAGACTGTACAAGCATGACGAGCCTGGACGATGCTTGACCCTCTGACTTCCCTTGGCCTCGCTGGAAATCTCATCCAGGTGGTGCAGTTCTCGTACGATATCGTATCAGAAGGCAACAAGATCTACCATGATGCCTCTGGTGTACTCACTCAGAACAAAGCCACCGAAGAAGTGGCAAGCGATTTGGCTGAGTTGACCGCGACACTGAAGACTAAACAGGACGAGTGGCGAGTAGCTCATGGCCGCACAGCTTTAGATCCAGATGAGACTCGTCTTCGAAACCTTTGCGACAAATGTGTGGAAGTGGCATTTGAGCTGCAGATACAGCTGAACAAATTGAAAGCCAAAGAGGGTCCGGGCAAGAGGCTCAGGAGCTACAAGCAAGCCTTGATATCTGTCTGGCGGAAAGACCAAGTCGAGGAAATAGCACAGAGACTGGAGAGATACCAGCGAGAAATAGACACTCGCGTGCTAATCGCCATTCGACAAAATCTGCAAGATGCCGATGCAAGAAACACGCAGCAATTTGACACCTTGGATCAGCGGACGAAGGACCTCACTATCGCCGTCCTCGACCACCATGGAAATCTCGATACCAAACTGGACCAGAATGCAGATGTCCTCGCCGAGATTGCAGCTGGACAGGCGAAGACACATGAGCTGCTTCAGGTTGTGGTGAGGACGGGGAGAACGCCTTCTCCTGTGCCTCCAGCTCGGGACCAGTCATCCGTCGATGCAGATAAAACCACCATCGCGCTCGATCCGCCACTGCACGAGGCATCTGCAGGCGGGTATATTCTCAAACTGCGCCAGCTTCTACGAGATCCCTCTATCGACGCTAATGCCCGGGACGACCACGGGTGCGCACCCCTGCACTACGCTCAGAATGCAGAGGTTGTGAAGTATCTCCTGAGGGACAAACGCGTCGATCATGGGCATGAAGATGATGGTGGACGATCAGCATTGCACTACGCTGTACTCGCACGCCGTCTCGATGTTGTTAAGGCACTATTAGACGGCGGCATCGACGCCGAGTGGCAAGACTTTGAAAATAAGACGGCGATGTTCTACGCCCAAAACTGCCCGGCTGCCCTGTTCATGCTTCGCTATGGCACAGAAGTCGAAGCAAAAGCGGCCAAGCACCTGAACAACACTGGACTGATACATCTTGCATGGCTCGGAGACATGGAAGGAACGAAGTTCTACGTCGACCAAGGAGCAGATGTCAACGCGAGAAACTCTCTCGGAGAAACAGCTTTGACTGAATCTGCGCGGCATGGCGACGTTGATATTGTCGAGCTACTGCTCAAGAATGACGCCGATACGGAAATCGCAGCCAGCAACGAATGGACCGCTCTGTTGCAAGCCATTCGGGACGGCAGAGAGGCCGTGGTTCCTCTACTTCTCAAACATGGCGCGAAGAAGAGAGCGAAATTGTCGTCCGGCAACAGCACCCTATCCGAAGCGTGCTGGCGAGGACACTTCGGCATTGCCAGGCTGCTCGTCGAAGCTGGCTCAAACATCAACACGCGCGACCTTCAAAAGGCGACACCATTATTCAAAGCTTCTAGCGAAGGTGACACTGAGTTCGTACGGTGGGCACTCCAGAAAGGCGCAGATGCAAATGCCACAAACGACGCTGGACTCACACCTTTATACGTGGCTTGCGAGAAAGGCAGGTCAGAAA